>WOXC01009174.1:10000-56493 GCA_011680675.1 Gymnobelideus leadbeateri | reverse complement strand
AATATTTCAGTTGAAAAGGAATAGCATGCATTAATTATTGTAAAGAGATGTCTTTAGGAGAAAATGATTTTGAAATTCAGTTTAATTTCATTGTAATGCGCTGCAAACAGGAAGGGAGTATGTGTGTTTAATTGGCTCTCGGGGGTAAGGCCTGGAAGATGGCATGCCTTTGTCACAGGCCATTAGCGATACAGACTGCATAATGAGAGAGTACAATCAGCTCACAGCTGCTGGCTTCGACGGGGAGAGAATGATATTAAATAGGAATCAGTATAAATTAAACTTAACCCTTTCCCTGTCCAAATCAAGCTTGCAGTTCAGAAATACTGAAGGGAGACAGAGAAGTGGAGATAGAATGATTTCCTAAAGGGTCACAGAACTGCTGGCTAGCTTCCTCACCTTTCTGCCTGGCCCCTTGTATCTCTCTGGTATTTTGAGAAATTTCAAAAGTAATAGTTGTACTTGGCTTTCATTAACCCTTTCCTTGTCCCCAGATTCCAATGAAGCACCAATCCCTTCCTCAGCAGTGAACCTTGTCCTCTGTTTGGTACTCAAGACTAACAGCCAGAATTCTTTCTTCTGATTCTGGATTCTATTCCAAATGCCAGAGGAGAATTGAAAGAGGCCCCTCAACAAAGCCAAGGGTTCCATTTACACTCAGTGGGTCTGTATTCCTGGAAAGCAGTTCCAGGAATGCATTGAATGGACATGGTTGTCCAGAAGACTTCCAGCATCTTCAGAGCTCCCTAGTTGTTCTGAATTGGTGGGGGGCAGATGAGTCAGATGTCCTGCTGAGTGGTTGTGATTATAAGACATCCAGAGGTTGGGGGAAGGAAATAATTGGCTGAGACTAGAGTTACTAGACTTTGTGGGAGGGGCAGGGTCCAGTAAGTCAGCCAGAAAAATCTGCTCTCTGCCCTCACCCCCAGGCTAAACTATATAGTATATGCTAAGAAATTAGCACAGAAAATCTCAATAAAGGTCACCTAGAGTTATTAAAAGGAAAAACATGAGGTGAGGGGAATGGAAGAGGTGAATATGGGGAAAGAAGGGAAGGTGAGGAAATTAAAAGGCCATGGCCTAAAATTGGGAAATCTTAACCTGTTTTGTATCATGGACTCTTGGAACTCTAGTGAAGCCTTCTCAGGATAACATTTTTAAATGCATAAAATAAAATACAGGGGATTACAAAGAAAACCAATGCTATCGAAATGCAGTTATCAAAATTGAGAAAGAAAAAAGTTCATGGATCCCAGGTCAAGAACCTCTGACTTAAGGCAGCATGCCTGAGGAAGGAAGATCGCCCCAGATACAATACCATAGTAGCCAGAAGCCCATAAGGTGAAGTAGCAACTGATCGATCTGTCAACATAGATACTAGACCATGATGAGAGCAAAATGCAGACTTTTGGAATGTATGAAACTCCCGTACCTGCATGAGACAGCTGTAGCGTTCCTTTCTCACTGAACTTTCCACCCAGGGCTTTTTAACATCTTTCCATCCTGCCTCCTCTGAACTCCTGGGTAGATTCCATGAGTGAAAGGGAGAAACAACCCCATGAATTAGTTGACGACCTCAATCTCTTTGGTTGTGACTTCCCAGAGGTTACTAACTCCATGACAGATACCGCAGCATCGGGCTCCTGTGGGGTAGTCCCATATATGGGGCAGCCCTTGCTGTCCTAGGGTGTGTGTCCTTTGGGAGGCCCTTAGTAAGGCACTCACTTTAACAGAGCCATGCTTTCTTTCATCAGCATGGGGACCACCTCAATTATAGAGACTTCACTGCTTAATGGACAATCTTAATGAATGGCTGACACCAAACATATCCGTTACCTTTTGACCAATTGATGAGGAACCTGTCTGAGTTCCACTGGACTAGCCTTCAGACCCCAGACCCACACAATTGCTAGGCTGGGACTGTAAGACTCTCCAGCTGGGTTTATATTCTGCTGGTATAGCCTTCAGAATCACCTCCAAGCTTCAGAGTAGACCATCAGGGGAGGATGGAGGCAGATACCATGGAACGAAAGCCCTTGTGACCTTTACTTCTCCTTACTCTCACAGAGGAGCATCATTCTTTGTTGAGCCATTAGGGTTAAGATCCGGTCCTGTGGAACGAAGCCTAATTGGCAGTTTTCTTTGGTCAGAGGGATGGGGAAGCTAGGTGACAGCTGCTAAGAGTATTTGCTCCATGGCACCATCACTACAGTCAATGAGGTTTTCCCCAACCCTGTGGTCATTTTTAGAGGGGCTAAGTCATATGCATCCAAGTCTTCTCCACACCCCTCTGACTCCCTTGTCACAGTAATGCCCTGTTTTGTTGGGTTTCTTAAGCCTACCACCCTCCCCCTCTTCCCCTTACACCCGCATCCACTGCCAGCTCTTGAATCAGAGAAGTGGCTTTATTTCCGATTCTGCAGGTGCCAAACTGTTTTAATGTGTCCCTACTGCTGATGAGAGGCAATTTGAACACGATCACAGCAAGACCTTCATCTGTGTCAGTCTGTGGCTACATGCTGACATCTAGCCCAACCAGTGTGATCATGGTGGGCCATTGACAGCATTTGTTGAGAACCCTTCAGGAACATGTGGAAGCCAGCACTTAGCTAGAGGAAGAAGGAGAAAGGAATAAATTTGGAACCAGCAAAGGATGTGGTCACTCTATCCCCATAACCACATTTTAGCATACTCAGGATTACTCACAACTAATCAGGATTGACAAGTAATTGCTGAATGAAAAACCTTAGGAGTGTTGCCCTCATTTCATCTCAAATTAGATCTTCATGGGGACTGGGAGAATGACCATTCTCCAGAAATCAAGATATTAATGACTGGGTGACTGAGGAGGAGGCTAAGAAATGGAAGGCAGCTAAAAGTGGAAGAGGAAAACCCTGCAAGTTCCAGGGGCCTTGCCCACATTTAACGTGCCACCCTCATCATTTTAAGAGATCAGTCACCAAAAAATGAGAAGAGGAGCTACAATCTCATCCATCATTCCAACTTATTTTAATAAGTTCAGACTCTAATTGCATTTCACTCTAAGGTTAGTCTCCCTGACTGTTCAAATTCTGCAGCTCTTTTGGTACTGTGGAGATTTAAGTCAGAGCTTTGCTCAGATGAAAGTGGGGGGCCTAAATTTTGCCTCCAGTTTTAAGCCAGAGCTTTGTGGAGGCCCTCGGATAACCTCATGGATGGTTGTGACTCTCACTTTAGCCAGTGGAGGCAGGCTTCCATTCAATCCATTAATGCCTCATCCACTGGAGTTATTCGTGGCTATTCAGATTAATTAAGGGATTTTGCCCTTTTACTGCAAGGAGTATTCCTTTGGACAGTAAATTGTAATTTAGGAATCCAGCAAAGTTGTAGAATTGAGATCACCTATGTAATGGGAAGCCTACGTGTTAGAGATCCATAGGTAACCAATCCCCATTCCTCCTTATTAGCCAGTGGTCTTGACCTGCCCATAAAATTTCATCCCAGAGACACTAGCCTATTGTTCAGTGAAGTGAGGAGAATTTGGGCTTTTCTCTTGGCCTCTGCCTTACCTGGGAAGGCTCTGAAGAGCCACACAGGGAGAGTGACAAGGACAGAACAGATGTCAGTGGTAGAAAGAGCTCCAGGAAGAAACTTTTACCATGCAGGTCAGCATCTTTTCTGCAACTTAGAACCTTGGAGAGTTTCCCAAGGAGCTGCAATGTTAAGGGACTTGCCCAGATTTAATGGACTTGCCCACAATTAATATGTGTCACACTGTCACTCAAGCCTGATCACCCCAAATTTACAGTGGGAAGCTGAGCCAGCAGACCTGGACCAGCTGCAGAGTCTGGTCCCTGCTTAGTTAAGAATTGGTTGTATGATGCTTCTTCCTTATCTAAGGATCTGGGGGGAGAGTGGTGGTGGATAAAATTCCATTTACTATGGCAGAAGGAATCATTTCTCCCTTTTGTTTAAGAGCCCATCCCATCCATTCTCTTCTCTTGCCTTTTGTGGTTGTGGTTCACCCCTGCTAACATTAGGCACATAAGTGAGGGTTTTCCTAAGGACTATCCTTTGAGATTTCCAAGGCACAAACCTAGATGATTCTTACCACTCACTTCCCGGGGAGCCTCCCCTCATCAGAGGGAAGAGCATGGGAAATTAATGCATCTGAAACAGATCCTTCATTCCATGGTCTCTGAAGACTCAGGACTACTTAGCAATAACATCCTTCATTTCAAACCCCTTTAGTCCCAAAGCCTTTCATGTCTCTTTTGAAATTCACTTAAAATCTCGACATCTTGCCTCAACTTGTGAAAAGGCAGAATTAAAGGTGACTGCAGCTTCTTTCTGATGATGCCCCTTCCACCACCATCAATGTCAGCCTCACTAGTTGGGCAGCATCAGATCTCTGCCCATTGTTTTTCCGAAAGCATTAAGGAGGGGAACATTCATTAGATAAAAGCCTGGCATAGAGCAAGCATGTGATAAATGCTTATTGATCAATTCTGCATTGGTTCTGTTGTCTGGTGTTTGTATCTATCTCCAACAAGACAGCAACCTTGGGGGCAGCATTTCCTACCCCTGTTCAGTTCAAATTCATAAAGGGTCTTCACTTTTCCTGTAGGCCAGTTATGTCTGCTAAGACTTTCCCGAGGTCCACACGTAGGTATATGGAATGGGATGGACATGGGGGACCAAGAATCCACATATACCTTTGGATTGTGCAACCTAGGGGTGGCTAGGTGGTGTAGTGAATACAGTACCGGCCCTGTAGTCAGGAGGACCTGAGTTCAAATTCAGCCTCAGACACTTGACATACTTACTAGCCATGTGACTTTGGGCAAGTCACTTAACCCCAATTGCCCTCCAAAAAAAAAAAAAAAAGATTGTGCAGTCTAATCTCAGACAGTTTTTAAATGTTCAGTTGTATTTTTGTTCCCCTGAATCGGCCATTTCTTGATCTTTTCATTCTCTTCCTTTTTACTTGTCTCAACAATACACCCTCTTTCTTCACCCTTAGAAACGTAGAGTAGAGAATGTCGTAACAGCCAGCATTTGTATAGCTCTTTAAGATTTGCAAAGTGCTCTACAATTTTTATCCTCACAATAACCCTGGGAGGTAGGTGGTATTATTATCCCCATTTTATGGGTGAGGCAACAGGGAAAAACAGACATTAAGTGACTGAGTATCTGAGACTGGATTTGGACTCTGGTCTTCCTGACTCCAGAATCTCTGTCCATTGAACCAAAGAAATCCAAAAGAAGAGCAAGAAGGAACAAAAAGAGCTGAGAGGCAACATGGCAAAATGGAAAATATGTTTGACTTGGGTTTAGGAAAGACCAGAGCTTAAATCCCAACTTGGATGCTTGCTAACTATGTGACCCTAGATGAGTCATGTAATCCTCTTGAGTCCCAGTTTCATTGTCTTCGGAATGTAATGATAATTCTTTTACTACCTACCTCATAGGGTAGTAGGGAGTAAAGTGATTTGTAAAGAAATGGAAATGGTTACGTTTAGTGCTTCTGATGGGTGCTATGCAAGACTGTCACTGATTAATGACTTAAGTGGAAGAGAAAAACCCTGCAAGTTGCAGGGGCCTTCCCCAATTCAATGTGCCATCTTCATCGTTTTAAGAGATTAGTCACCAAAAAATGAGAAAGAGGAGTGACAATCTCACCCATCATTCCAACTTATTTTAATAATAAGTGATTTATCTTTTGCCTTTAGCCTTGGGAAATAGAGTATGTGGGTGGGAGGCTCTGTGTTCTCTTGCATTTGGTAAAGCACCTTCATGCTGGATTAATAAGCTCAATGAGTCCAGTGCAATCAACCATGCAAATCCATAGGCACTGGGGCCACTTAATGGACTAAGGGCATCTGTCATTGCTATTGCTACTGCCTAGCCATAGAATAACAGGCTGGGGTAGCTGGTAGAGGGGAGAGAGTGCTGGACTAGGAATCAGGAGAGACTTGGGTTTGAATCCTGACTCAAAGGTTTACCAGTTATATGTCTCAGGTTACTCTTCCCCCCCCCACCCCAACCAGTTTTATCACCTATAAATTGGATATAATCGTATTTGTACTGACTACTTGGCAGGATTGTTATAAGGAAATTTATTTGTACAACTTCCTAGATGTAGTAACTCTGGTTTTTATTCATCGATGTTCTCCTGATCCTAAAGAATTCATGTAAGATGTTGGAGGGATTGTGGGAAGACAGTAGGAAGTGGTTAAATCATTCTGAACTTCAGTTTGGAATTATACTCCAAAGAAATGACTAAACTTATTCATAACCTTTGATCTAGTGATCCCACCTGGGAACGTGCATACTTGCTAAAAGTCAAAGATAGAAACAAAGATCACAATATGTAACTCAATGAGCCAATCAATAAATATTTATTAAGCTCTTTATAGCAATATATTGTGGTATAATAAAGAACTGGAATCAAACCACTGTCCACTGCTTAGGCTATGTGTGGGGTGGGAGGAGAAACTAATTTATAAAGTTAGTGGGATATTATTTTTCAGTAGGAAATTACCTGTAAGAAGAATTTAGAGAAATCTGGAAAAATTTCTATGAAATGATGAAGTGGGGAGGGGCAGGAGAAACAAGAGAATAGTCTATATAATGACCTGGGAAGTGTTAAAGGAAAGATCACCAGAGGAAGCTGAGCTCTGAATTACTGAAAAGTCAGTGTAGTTCTTGGGAGAACAGACAGATATTGAAACAGACTTCATTTTTCATGGTGGAGAGGTGAGGAGCCACTAGGACAGAATACTGCTGCGTTCATTGTCAGATTGGATCACAATATTGGATATTTTTGCTGAGATATTTTTCTTTGTCACAGGGTGGAGTTCAGTCTGGAGAAAGATGGGAAATTATGTAAAGACAAAGAATGTCAGTGAGAGTATTTTTTTAAGAATAAATATTATTTGCAAAGGACACAACTTACTGCTAGACATTCCAAAGTAAGGAAGAGCCTGACCATAAAAATTCTTTCTGTTACCCAGTTTACTTTAACAGGTAATGGCAATTTTGCTTCATTGGAAGATAATTGAGCATTTATTAGGAAACAATTATGAGGGGCGGCTAGGTGGTGCAGTGACTAGAGCACCAGCCCTGGAGTCAGGAGGACCTAAGTTCAAATCAGGCCTCAGACAATTAACACAAAAACTAGCCATGTGACCTTGGGCAAGTCACTTAACCCCAATTATCCTCCAAAAAGCAGAGAGAAAGAAAGAGAGAGAGAGAGAGAGAGAGAGAGAGAGAGAGAGAGAGAGAGAGAGAGAGAGAGAGATACTATTACGTGATAAATACTGTGCTAAGTGCAAGGGATACAAAAAGAGATTAGAAAAAAAACAGTCTCTGCCCTCAAGGAGCTTACAATCTAATTGGGGAGACAACATGCAAAGAAATATATACAAAACAAACCATATCAAATAGAAAATAACAAAGGGAAGACATGAGTTAGGAAGGATGGAAAAGGCTTCCTGTAAAAGACAGGATTTCAGTTGGCTGCTGAGGAAGTCAGTAAGTAGAGATGAAGAGGAAGGGCATTCCAGGCATGGGGAAGAGTCAGAGAGAATATCGAGTGGAGACATGGAGTGTCTTGTGAGCAGCCAGAAGGCCAGTGCCACCAGATCGAAGGGTACATGTAGAAATAATAGGTATAAGAAGACTGGAAAGGTAGGAGAGGGCTATGTTAGGAAGGGCTGTGAATGTCCTTCAATACAAAAAGCTTTGTATTTGATACTGGAGGCAATAGGGAGTCAGTGGAGTTTATTTAGTGTGGGAGGTCGGTAGCATGATTAGACCTGTGTCTTAGGAGCATCCCTGTGGCTGAATGGAGAATGGAGTGGAGTAGAGAGATACTTGAGGCAGGCAGGCTCACCAGAAGCTATTGCTGTAGTCCAGGCATGAAGTGATGAGAGCCCAAATGGGGGCAGGGGGCAGGGATAAGGGAGAGCATCAGTGTCAGAGGACAGAAGAGGGCATATGAGAGAAATTGCCAAGAGGAAATCAATAAACCTTGGAACAGATTGGATATGGGTGGGGAGGGGCAGTGCAGGATAGGGACTAGTTGAGGATGATTCCTAGGTTTTGAGTCTGAGGGATTCGAAGGATGCTGCTACTTTCTGTAGTAACAGGGAAGAGGGGAGAGGGGAGGGGAGTTTAGGGGGAAAGACTGGACTCTGTTTTGGACATGTTTAATTTAAAATGTCTACTGGAAATCAGGTTCCACATATTTAAAAGGCAGTTGGAGATGCAAGACTGGAGATCAGCAGAGAGATTGGGGCAGGATAGGTAAATTTGAGAATCATTGGTACAGAGGTGGTAATTAAATTCATGGGGCCTGTTGAGGTCCCCAAGTGAAGTAATATGGAGGGAGAAGAGAAGAGGGGCCCAGAACAGAACTCTGAAGGGACTCCTACAAGTAGAGGGTGTGATTTGGAGGAGGACCCAGCAAAGGAGACAGAGAAGGAGCAGTCAGAGAGATAGGAGAGGGTAGTGTCCCCCAAATCGAGAAAGAATAGACAATGATCAGCAGCATCAGACTGTTTGACTGACACCATCATAAGGTTCACTGTGCCCATGCCATATCAAGGGATGCATACATGGCCCTTCCTCTCCAAGATCTGGAGTATGAAATGGGACACAGAAAAGAGCAGGCATTCTTAAGCTTTGTGTGTGTGTCATGAACGCCTCTAGCAGTCAACCTGAAGTCTATGGGCATCTTCTCTGAATCTTGTTTTTAAATGCATAAAGTGAAATGCATTGGATTGGAGGGTGGAGCCAAGATGGCGGAGTAGAAACAGCATGTCCAAGCCACTCTCCCCCCAGATCACCTCCAAACTATGTAAAAGGGGACTCTGAACAACTTCTGGAGCCCCAGCACCCACAGAATGACACAGAGAAGCTAACCTCCTGCTGAGGACAGCCCAGCAGCCTTGCAGGAAGGACCAGCATAGCACTCTGGGAGCCAGCAGCGCAGCCCGCAGTGCGCGGGGAGCCAAGCACAGGTCTGCCTGAGTCGAGGTTTTAGCCCCAGGGTGGCCAGGCCAGCAGCCAGCTGGAGGGACCCCAGAACTCCAGCAGCTGTGGCGATTCCAGAATTATCAACATAGACATGCCTAGGACAATGTGAGAGGTTAGTGCCCTATGGACTTTGGGACCAGTACTTGGGGAACTCGTCGGCTTCCTCCCTGGGGGCTAGAAGCCACTGAGGAGACATGCTATTTTGTAGTTTTCAGAGGCAGCTCCAGCTCCTGGCCTGCGAACTTTAGGGAGACCCAGCGATCAGTCTTGGGGGGTAATCACTCTTGCTTTAACCTCCCTGGATCTGGATTGTGATCTGGGGTAGAGGTCGTGGATGGGTTTCCAGCTTGCCAGAAATGGAAGTTGTCCCCCGACACTTTCGGGACAAAAATTCCCCTGTCTGGCGGCAAAGCCATACTGTGGCAACAAGCCCAAAAGTCAAGTAATTAAGTGGCAACATGCCAAGTCAAAGGAAACAAATTAAACAGAAAAATGCAACCTTAGACTCCTACTTTGGGGGCAAAGAGGATCGAAGCATAGAACAGGAGGAGGGATGTGAGGTCAGAAATCCTGCTCCAAAAGCCCCAAAGGAAAACATGAGTGGGTTACAGGCCATAGAGGACCTTAATAAGGACTTTAAAAATCAAATAAGAGAAGTGGAGGAAAAATTGGGTAGAGAAATGAGAAGGATGCAGGAAAAGTATAAAATGAGGGTCAACAGCCTGACTGAGGAGAACAGCACCTTAAAAAATAGACTAACTCAAATGGCAAAGGAAGCCCCAAAGGGCAATGAGGAAAATGCCTTAAAAAGTCGAATTTGCCAGATGGAAAAAGAATCTCAAAAGTTCACTGAGGAGATTCATTCCTTCAGAATTAGACTGGAGCAAATGGAAGCTAGTGACTTTATGAGAAATCAAGATGCTGTTAAGCAGATCGAAACAAATGAAAGATTAGAAGGCAATGTGAAATATCTCATGGGAAAAACCACTGACCTGGAAAATAGATCCAGGAGAGACAATTTAAAAATCATTGGACTACCTGAAAGCCATGATCAAAGAAAGAACCTAGAAATCATCCTTAAAGAAATTCTCAAGGAAAATTGCCCTGATGTTTTAGACCCAGTGGGGGAAATAGAGGTTGAAATAATCCACAGATCACCTCCTGAAAAAGATCCCAAAAAGAAAACTCCCAGGAATATTATAGCCAGGTTCCAGAATCCCCAGATTGAGGAGAAAATGCTACAAGCAGCCAGGAAGAAACAATTTCAATATTGTGGAAACACAAACAGAATAGCACAGGACCTGGCAGCTCCTACACTGAGGGATTGAAGGGCATGGAATATGATATTCCAGAGGGCAAAAGAGCTGGGACTGAACCCAAGGGTCACCTACCCAGCAAAACTGAGAATTTTGTTTCAGGGGAAAATATGGTCATTCAGTGGAATAGAGGACTTTCAAGCATTCTTGAGGAAAAAAACAGAGTTGAATAGAAAATTTGTCATCCAGACACAAAAAGCAAGAGATGCCTGAGAAGGTAATCAGGGAAAAGAAATCAAAAGGAACTTATCAAAGTTGAACTATTTACATTCCTATATGGAAAAACAATAACTGTGACTGATGAAATCTTTCTCAGTATGAAAATAATGGAAGAAGGATGTATGGTCATATGAATACATATGTGAATGTGTGTATATATGTTTACAGTTATATATGGATAGAGGGCATAGGTTGAATTTGTTGGGAAGGGAGGATGCTCAAGGGGTGAAATTATGAGGTGAGAGAGGAAAGTGGCAAGAGGAGATGGGGAGAAACAGGGTAGGGTAAACTATCTCATGTAGAAGAAGCAAGGGGAAGTAGCTGCAGGGGAGGGGAAGAATAGGAAGGCAAAAAGGCAAAACCACATTCTCATTGAATTTGGTTCAGGGAGAGAATGACATACATACTAAATGGGATATCTCAACCTACAGCAGGATAGGGTGAAGGGGGATGAGAGGAGGGATGATGGAGGGGAGGGCATTCTTGGGGGGAGGGGAGGTTAGAAGTACCCACTATAGAAGAAGGACAGGATCAAGTAGGGAATGGACCAGGTGGAGGGTGGGATGAGTGGGAGGGAATTATAAGCAGCCTTGTACAATATATCTACTATGGTAATGTTTTGCATAGCTAGACATGTACAACATATACTGAATTACTTATCTCCCCAGAGGGAATGGGTGACAAGAGAGGAAGGAAATGGATCTGAAATTTGAGGTCTTAAAATTAAAAGTTTCAAATATATATAAATACTATTATTAATACTCTTTTCCTTGTAATTGGGAGATAAGATGTGCAGGCATTGCGACACAGAGATTCACCTTCCTCTAATGGAAAAGTCGAATGGGGTATGGGAGAAGATATGGGAGAGAGCAGATTGGAGGAAGGGATATCTTCAGGGACTGCTATTCTGGGAGGGTGGGTAGGGGAAAAACAGGGGGGAAAAATAATTGTAACTCAAAAGCTGGTGGAAATGAATGATGTAAAACAGAAGTTAATAAAGCATTTGTTTAAAAAAAAATTTTTAAAAAGCAATGCATTGGATAATACTAGCACCTGCCTCCCAGGGGTGTTGTGAGGATCAAGGCAGGTAATAGGTGTAAAATTCTTAGGAAACCTTAAATTGTTACATGAATACTGTCTATTGTTAGCTATTACTATTTAAAAAAAACAAATTCACAGACCCCAGGTTAAGAAGCCCTGACTTAGAGGAAAGGGAAAGGCCAAGGGGCCTGTTGAAAGGCCAGTTGACTGAGAAGGGAACCAGATGAATGTAATTTGACATTCTTCTTTAGAGGACTTCATTGCTAGCATTTTTCTTGCCAGCCCCTTGGCCAATGATCTGAGCCTCCCAGCACAAGAGGAAAGCCAGTATCAGAAACCTCCCATGTGACTGCCAAGCCACCTCAGCCAAAGACAGAATTGTTCTTCTCTTCAATCACTTCCTAATAAAGAGTCCTTCCCAGAGGTGATGCAGACCCATGGTTTCCTGTTTTACTTCATTTGGCTTTTCCTCAACCTCTCAAGCCCCCCACCTCCCACCTGGTATCTAGACTTCCCTAACCCTTGTGTCTAGATCACTAATGTGGGTACTTAATGCTGTGCTCTTTGTTCAGTAGTCCCTCTGTGTAAGTCCTTGAGGGCAGGAAACATGCTTTACACAGTTCTATATTCTCTGCCTTCCCCACTGTCCCATCTATATCCAGCACCAGACTTGTAGAGTCGTCCAACTTGGTGAGATTCTTCATACATCCCAAGTTCCATGAGCTCCCCAGATCTCTGTGCTCCCTACCCCTGCTCCTCTTGGAAGTGCTGGGCATTCTGGAATTTAAAGTCAAGGCTGTCTGGCAAGCACTGCTAACCTGTCTTGTTAGTCTGCTCCCTTCTCTTATATGTTTTCACATAGCTTTCTTTGTTCCTCTACCTATTCCCAGATCCCAAAAGACAGGGAACTGTTACTTGACAGAAATAAGGAAAGTAATAATACTATCCTTTTTTGTTTGCTTGTTTTGCTTATTTTAGAATTTAATTAGATTCTTACCTGAGCTATGGTTTGTCGGTTTGTCACTGGGGAGAAGGGAGGGAGAAACAGAGATAAGACGGTGTGCGTCTCCTTGTAAGGGGAGGATTGGATGGTGGATATGATCACCTCAAAGCTGACATGTAGGAAAAGAGAAGGGTAGAGATCTTAAGACTGGTTTGACTGTGACAAGTTCTATTAACAATAGCTCCCGTTTACATCACCTTTTAAGGTTTGCAAAGGGTTTTTGTGAGGATCATTTGATCTTTACAACCCTGTGAGGTAGATGTTGATGGTTTCTTCATTTTGCTCATGAAGAAACTGAGTCTCGGGATTAAATGATTTGTCTAGGTAGTGAGTGTCTGAGGCAGATGATTGTGACTCAGGAGTCCAGCCCTGTGTCAAACTCAAATAGAAACCCACTTACGTAATCATTTAGAAAACCACAAATTAACATTATCTATGTTGTCATATCTTTAATTTATTTTGTTAAATGTTTCCCAATTACATTTTAATCTGGTTAGGGCTGGGAGTTTTGCTGCTTGGCCCTTTAGCTCGACACTTCTGTTCTAAAACTATGTATAGAAACAGAAATCTCAGCTATTTTCCCAAGTATGCTTTTATCTTACAGCCCTGGATAGGGCACAGCAGCCTTGTCCTAAGGAATCTAGTACCTCAAGGGACTGCACTGGCAGCAGACGATAAGATCACACAGGCACAGTTTCCCTGAGGGAATGCAGGCTGCCGTTCAAATTTGCCCATACATCCAGAAAATTAGAATCTGGTGTATTTGGGGAGATTTATTTTCAATTACAGGTTAAGGCAGAGACATGAAATAGCACTGGATTTGAAAGCAGTGCATAAATCCTGCTCTAAATCCCTGTATCTCAACCCCATATAATAAGATTTTATTGATTGCTATATTGTATCTGTCAGAATAAAACTCACTTAATGCATGCATCTGAGCTGAGAAGATAGGAGGCTCATTGGTAGGAGAATCTGATTCAGGAATCAATGCCCTTTGATTAATATGTTGTTAAGAAAGTAAGAGTTATTTAACTTGTTTGATGTGCATTTCAAAACGATGACTCATGTCTTTGAAGGTTCCTACTTGGGCTGTACAGAGAAACCCTGGAACAATTTCATATTTTTAAACCTTTCTTCCTTGCATTCTTGAGCTCTTTGCAGATCTCTCTGAGATTATTCTGCAGCTCTCATGAACTGGGATGAAAACTTATTCTGAAGACTCTAATTCACTTGATTGAGGGGTTAGAGCCCAGATGAATAGAGAATCATAGAATATTTGAGTTGGAAGGGTCCCTTCGAGACTATCTTTTTTATTCAGCCTCCTTCCTCATACACAAATCATCTTTCTCCTTTACTCCCTAAACAGAATTCCCAAACAGCTGGCAAATTCAAAGCCTCTTCCCAATGTAGAAAAAAAATACAGGAGAGAATGCTAAGGAGAAGAATATTTGGGATTATGTTAAGAGACTGTTAGGAGAAATGTGAGCGTTGATCTCTCTGTACTCAATCTCCAAACTTCTTTAGGTATAATACATGTGTGTGTATAATGTGTACATACATAAATATATGTATCTATGTGTGTATGTATATATACATATATGTACATGTATACATACATTTATATGTTTTGTATGCATATACATATATAAAATTGAAATTAATTTATTTTGAGGATTTGAGACCTTGTGATCTTTGGAAATGATCAGGCGTATTTAGGTTAAAAGGTTAGAGCATTTAAGAAATGCAGAATGGTATAATGAGCTCAAGCCATGAAAAGGAAAGAAGGAGGGAGGGGAAAGGAAGGAAGGAAGGAAGGAAGGAAGAATGAAAGTAGAGAAGGAGGGAAGGAAGGACTTATTAAGTGATTACCATGTGGTAGGCAGTATGATAAGCTTTACAAATATTAAGTCATTTGATCCTCAGAACAGACCTATAGAGTAGGTTCTACTATTATGTCCATTATATAGTTGAGGAAAGAGAAACATAGCAGATAAGTGACTTGCCACTACTGCATTAGGCCAAATTTGAATTCAGTTCTTTGTGATTCTAGGCCCAGCACTTTGTGCCACTGTGCCATCCATGCCTGGGTTGTGGAGTATACCCAGAGTGAGGGGTTGGGACAGAGATGAGGATCTAGCCAAGAAAACTGAGAAGGAATAGTCAGACAGGTAGGAGGACTGGGAGAAAGCAGTGTTATGAGAAATCCAGGGAGAAAAGACACAAGCAGAGGAGATGGTCAGAAGCATTGAAAACTCTAAAAACATTAAGATGAGGAGTGAGAAAAACCATCCACTTGACCATGAAGAAATCTTGGATGACTTTAGGGAGAACAGTTTCAGTTAAGTGATGGGATCAGAAGTGGAGAAGTGAGTGAAGATGGAAGAAAGAGAGGCAACAAGCATAGATTGATTTTTTAATTTTTTTAATTTGTGTGTCACAAGTCAGTCACCCAGTGGCTAGAGCACCAGAGGTCAAATCTGGCCTCAGATTCTGAGTAGCTGAGTGACAAGAATAATTCACTTAACCTGCATCAGCCTCAGTTTCCTCATTTGTAAAATGAACATAATAATAGCACCTACTTCACAGGGTTGTTTTGAGGATCAAATGAGATAACATGCAAAGTACTTTGCAGACCTTAAAGCACTATGTAAATGCTAGCCATTATTATGTGAAAAATGACCACCAGAAATACCCCTCAGATCCTCTGCAATGACATTTTATACAGCTGCCCCTGGGTGTTGAATTTTTTGACTGATTTAGTGTAAGCTGGCACTGGTTATAGCTTTGCTTTAGCCTTACCATTCATTGTTTCCTTATTCACTGTGGAGATTACAAACAGATCAGTTGTTACTGACCAAGGCACAGAGGTACTTTTGCAGGAACACTCTTGTAATGTAGAAACAACCTCTGTTCGACTCTTGGAAAGTAAGCCATGACCTCACTGCCCTCCCCTATACAAATCTCCTTTACAGTATTGTCGGAAGGAATAAATAATAGAAATGATGCCAGAGTGCACTGCAGATAAAAATGCTAAATAATGGCTGAGCTCACCATGGTGAAATGTTATTCCTAATGCTCTTAAACAACTGCATTCTGCTCCTTCTTTCCAGGACATATCTACCTTACCCTGGGAGAAGGTTAGCTGTGATGCAAAAATTCTACAACTCAACTCTGCTCCAACCATGTGCATCAAGGCTTGAAAAATTGTTTAAAAAATTAGTCTCAAGTGTCAAGGCTTAGGCATCCACTTAACTTTTTTCCTTCTTTACTTCACTACCTCCAGCTCCCACAGCTGGGAGTGAGGCGTGGGCCTTCCCACCTGCTCAAGAGGCAGCCTCTGAAATGTTCCCCTGTTAGTACTTCATTTTCAGCACATACCTTCAGAAGAGGAGAAGAAGACTGGAAAAAGATTGATTGAGAAAGGTGAAAAAAGATAGAGGAAGAGAATGGGAAGTAGGAGTATCTCTTTTTTTTTATAGAGAAGATACCCCTGGTATAATGGAAAGGAAACAGGCAGGGTATAAAGATAGAACACTAGGTTTGGAGATGGTAGACCTTACTAGCTCAGTGACTCATGGGGACTCCACTTGACCCTGTCTAAGAGAGCAAATAATACATTGCTCACTTCATAAGGCTATATGAATATAAGGTAATTTCTAAGACTGAAAGTCTTGTTAACTAGTATTAATCAGATTCTTTTTTCTTTCCCTACCTCCTTCTTCTTTGTAAATTGCAGGGAAGGGGGAAAGAGGAGGGAAGTACAAGAGATGATGGAGTGAAATATATATTATCTAATATATAATTAGCAGTAGTTATAATGCATGTGAATGGGATACACTCACCCATAAAGTAGAGGAGGTAAACAGATTGGATTTTGAAGTGGGATCCAATAGTATGTTATTTATGTGAAACACATTTGAAACATAAAGATTCACAGAGATTTTAAAATGAGGTGCTAGAACAGGATTTATCATGCTTCAGGAAAATTCAAAAAAGCAAAGATAGTTATGATCTCAAGCAAGGCAATAATAAAAATAGTTAATTAAAAGAAGAAAATAAGGAAACATTATTATGCTTAAGGATACCATAAATAATTAAGTTAATATTAGTTATATGTAATATACCCAATGGCATGGCATCTAAGTACTCAAAGAAAATTTAATCAAAATACAAGGAAAAATAGACAATAAAACTGTAATAGTTGGGGACCTCAAAGTGACCCTTTCCAGACCTAGACAAATCTAAAAACTTATAGATAAGAAAGAACTTAATGATCTGGTTTTCTTTAAAGTTAAAAATTATCTATTTATGGTGACTAACAAATGGGAAAAGAAAAGAATATGCATATTTCTCAGCTGTGTAAGACATCTACAAAAGTTGACTGTGTGTCAGGGGCATAAAAACCTCATAAACAAATGCAGAAAAGAATTATTAAGCATATTCTTTATAGACTACAGTGCAATAAAACTTATCAAAAAAGGCATTTGAAGAAAGGATTAAAATATAAATGGTGAGTAAATAAAATAATTCTGAAGAAGAAATCTTAGAAATATTTCATCAAAGGAAACAACAATAAAATGCAAAGACAAAACTTTTGAGATGTAGCTTTAAAAAGCCCTTAGGAAAAATTTTATATCTCTAAATATTTTTATAAACAAAAGAGAGAAAGAATAAAATCATTGAATTGGGACCACAACAAAAAAAAATTAGAAAAACAACAAATCAAAAAGCCCAACTAGACACAAAAATTGAAATTCTAAAAATCAAAAAAGAAACAAATTTTTAAAGAGAGGGAAAAGCTAGTACACTAGACAAATAGTTATCTGATCATTTAAAAGAGAGAAAAAAACCAAATTACCAATATAAAAAAAAATGAAAAAGGAGTATTCACAACAAATGAAGAAGAAATAAGGGAAATTATTTAATAACTATTTTGCTAGTTATATTCCAGTAATATGATAACTTGAATGAAATGCATAAATATTTTTTAAAATACAAATTCCCAGATAAACAGTATGAGAAGTAAGAATTTAAGTTATCCAGAACCTGTACAAGCATACCTTCATGGAACTGTCTTACAATAACTGATAAACTTTCCCAGGCAATCATATTTTGCCATGATCTTCCACACAGCCCTCACAACTGACAGAAACAAAAGTCTTGGTCAGATCGATAAATGTGTTCTGTTCTGTTCCAGGCATTTCTCCTAGAGTTGTTGGGCAGCAAACAACATATTGACTGTTGGTCAGTCCTTTCTGAAGCCATACTGGTTCTTGGGTAGATGACCATCTTCCAGGTGAAGGATTAGCCTGTTTAAGGAGGACTCTGGCAAGAATTTTACTGGCAATGACAGGGAGAGAGAGAGAGAGAGAGAGATTCCCCCTGTTATTGTCACAGATAACTATAGAAACCAGAGAAAGAAAACTATAAACCAGTTCCTGAAATGAATATCAACACAAAAATATTGGATAAAATAGTAGCAAAGAGACTACAATAATATGTTTTTTGAAAGAGTATACACTGTCACTGGTCCAGAAATCCAGGTTTTATTTAATGTTAGGAAACTATAAGTATAATAGATCATACTGAGAAGAAAAAAATAAAATCACAATTATGTCACAATAGACATAGAAAAAACTTTTTGACAAAATACAACACACTTTTATGTTAAAAAATGTAAATATGGCATAAATTAATTATTCCTTAAAATAGTAAATAGTATTTTTTTTAAAACCAAGAGCTAGAAGTGGTAGTGACAGTGAAATGCTATAGTCCTTTCCAGTAAGATCAACGATGAAACAAGGATATCCATCATCACTACTATTATTTCATATGGTTATAGAAATACCCATTAATATAGCAATAAGATAAGAGGAAGAAATCATAGGAGTCAGCCAAAGCAAAGAGGAAAAATCATTACTTTTTGCAAATGACATGATAGTTTACTTGGAGAAACTTAGGGAGTAAGCTAAAAGTTTATTGCGACAATTGATTACTTTTTCCATTCTTCTTAGCATAAGAAAGTGTTCATTTGTGTTGACATTAGCACAGTTCATAGTAATGAAAAGGCAAAATAGGAATGAAAGAAAGTTATAAAATTGTCGTATAAATGTGGATTATTATTAGCCATTCTTAGCCAAGCCTACTTGACCCAAGTAAAAATATGATCATTACACAACTAAGCATATATCCCAAGAAAGTCAAAGACATGAACATGGGTCAAATAAATACCAAAATATTCTTTTCGTAATAGCATTTATATAATAGTGTCCACTCTGTGCCAGACATTGTGTTAAGTGCTTTATAGATATTCTCTCATTTGATCCTTACAACAACCCTGGGAGCTATTAGTATCCTCATCTTACAATTGAAGAAACTGAGGCAGATAGAGATTAATTGATTTGCCCAAGGTCACACAGCCAGTAAGTATCTGAGGCCAGATTTAAATTCAGTATTTCTTGACTTCAGGTCCAGGGCTCTATCCACTGTGCCACTTAGCTGCCTAAAGTATTTCATTTAATATGCACTGTGTTACCAAAGGATTTAAAACAAAGTGGTTGCCATTGATTTTGTGATGTCACTCTGATCCTCTCTTTCCTTCTTTCTTCCCTTTTTTTCCTGTTTCTGCATTGAATAAAATGGATTTCTGTACTCAACTCTGTGTGTGTGTGTGTGTTTTCCTTCTTGTTCAGTTGAGAGGGAGGTCCAAGCATCAGCTGTTCTTCATTCTCTCCTCTTTGTGTTCATATATATGTTTACCTGTGTACCGTGATTATGTGAGATAATTTTCCCTAACCTCCCTTTCCTTCCCCACTGAGTGCATTACTTTTCCCCTCTTAATTCTTTTCTTAAGATCATCAAGACATCACAAAACTATTCCCAGGTGTTGTCTAATTGGAATCCCTCTGTGACTTCTGAACATGATAGGGATTCAAGGGGACACATGTATCATCTCCCCATATTTGAATGTATGCAGTTTAACCTTAAACTCATATTTCATGTAACTTCAGCAAAACTATGGTATATGAATTAATATAAGGGAATATAATTATATTAGAAGCAGAGGAGTCCAAAGAATCATGGGAAAGTTTGAATGACATAATGCAGGACACAATAAGCAGAACCAAGAAAACTGTATCTACAACAGCTACAATAGCATGTAAAGGAATGGTGATCTCCGAACAATTGTGAAATGAGTAAAGGTCCCAAAGAACAGGTAATGAACATAGCTCTCCCCTCAGGTCAGAGAACTCTTTTTTTTTTAAGCAATTGGGGTTAAGTAACTTGCCGAAGATTACACGGGCAGTTGTTTTGTGTGGATGTTAAGTCTGAGGCCAGAACCAATCCCGGATCCTTCCGACTCTGGGGCTGGCACTCTTACTCACCAGAGAACTCTTATAGATGTTGTCATCTGTGGTCATGGGATCGGATGTTGTTTTTCTTTTTCTTGAGGGAGGGCTTAGTCTGGAGGGGCAGGTGTTGAAGGTGAAAAAAATTGATCAGTTAATTTTGGACCCACAATGAAATCTGGAATGTATTGCCCTTCCTGGTGAAAGGGTTCATATTTCATAAGTGTGTGCCATATTCTACTGCTTCCAAGACTTCTACTTTCACTGGAGTTGGTCCACTGATGCATATTGTAACCCCAATAGGCCCTCGTGAATGGCTTTCAGGAGCTGCTATTGCCAAGAAATTTATCAGCCTGTTCCAAAGAAGGAATGAGATTATTGGGCCTTAGTTCAACTTGTCTTCTGGTAACAGATAAACATTTCATCACCAGGACCATCCTCAGAACTTTCAATCTTGGTGGGAAATACCAGAACTAGCTCTCTAGCAAGATAGTTTTTGAGAGCCTAGCCTCAGGTTATGAAGTTATGAAGATTTTAATAAAGGATTACTCTGTGATATGTCAGAAAAAGTCACTGGGGCCAGTGATTCGGTCCTGTGATTTCACCTGGGAGTTCCTGGTGTGGAAACTTCCCCACAAATGCAGACTAGCAGCTCTTCAGCAGCTTATAACTCCCAAAGATGTGACTCTTGTATGCATAAGAATGAGCAGTCTTATTCTTCCCATTTCTGCAGCCTTGTAAAGGCTAGCACAGTTACAGCAGCCAGGTATCTCAGTTGTGACAGGTAGCATGTTTTTCTCTATTCCCAGAGACCCGTTTCAAGTTTTGTCCCCTGGAAGGGATGCCCATTTTCATTCATTCTTCTAAACATAGCCAAGTGGCAGTAAAGCTCAGCCTTACCCAATGGCAAAAAAAATCAGTAATCTTGCTTGAAGAGACACATAATCTCCTTCCAAGTGATTGGGAATAGTCTTTCCTTAGCACACTCCCCATCTCCAGAGACAAGCAGGTGTTTTCCAGTCAAGGGAATTGTTTACATTTGTGGGCGTAACACTGACACCTGAAACGGAAAATGCTTTAGCCTGATCAAGGCAGCTTATAAATAGAAATGCATCTAATTAGCATCCTAATATGCAATTTTTCTGTGTTTGTTTGCTACATTTGTTTCTCATAGTCATAAATTTGGTTAATACAAATTCTTTCTTAAAAAAATTATTGCTTAATTATAATCTCTTGCAGATGTTGTGAGTGACTTACCGTTTTGGTAAACCCATACTTGGAAAGATTGGATCTCCTGGAGTTTGAAGAGGGGGATTTTTTTCCTAAGCCAAAAAAAATTTTTTAAGTGTTAAAAACCTATTAGCATTGGCTAAAGCTGGGCCTAGTGTAGTTTGGAACTGTACGACCTCCACCTTCCTTAATTTTATTCTGGCAACAGGCCCCTGATATTCCAGTCTAGAGATTAACAATGCTTCTAACTTTACTTGTAAGAAAATTGCCGTATGTAAAAATATAGCTAAGAAAATAATGTTTCTAATACCAGCTATTTCCCACTTCATATCATCAAAGTAATCTTCCTAAAGAGAAGTCTGATTGCATCACTCCTGTGCTCCAAAGCCTTGAGTAGCTCTCTATTGTCCACAAGACAAAATATAAACTGCCCAGCCTAGAATCAGAGAACTTCATATCTGGTAGGAAGTGAGTTTAGAAATCACACCATTTACCTGCTTTATTTTACTCTGTTTAGGAAAGTGAAGCCTAGAGAGGTAACTGGCTTACCCAAGATAACCTAGTAAAACCAACATCTCCTTGGCCTTGATCCAAGAACTCTTTCTTTGCACTGTGTTGTTTCAGGTCAAGCCTATGGTCCCAGGCTGATTTAATGATAGTCACCTTCTTGTACTTTTGTGTGAAGAATCCTTCCCTGATTTTGTCCTGCCTCCTCCTGAAACTGCATTGGTGCTCTAGGCCCCCGATGCCTAAAACAAACTGCTTTGACATCTCTGCCAGTTAAAATCCTTCTATTCTTTCAAGACCCACTTCCATTTCTGCCTCCACCATGAAACCTAATCCCCACCACCGCCACTATCACTTGCCAGCTAAGTGATCCTTCCCTCCCCCAACATCTCCTCTGTTTAACTGTTCCAATGTAATTCAATCAATCAATAACAAATAGCACTGTCTTGCTTGCCCATATTTGTATCCTTTTCTTAGCAGAGTACCTAGCACATTATAAGCACTTAATAAATACTCTGTATCTTTATCTATGTATCTATTAAATGCCAACTGTGTTCCAGGCACTATACTACTAACTGAGGATACAAGTACAAAGAATGAAACAATCCCTACCTAATGAGCTTGCGTGCTATTGTGGGTGATGACAAATGTATGTATAAGTAACTTAGATTAGAGTCATTGGTGTATGTATCTTATTCCTAGCCTTCCTCCACCTCCTAGATTCTAAGTTCAAGAGCAAAGGCTCTATAGTTTTATGCTTGTATATCCAGCATTTCACACAGTACTCAACATATGCCAAGTTGGCTCAAGTAGATTAAAGCCTCTTTTAGGAAGGGATGGAACTGAAAATAAATTACTGGAAACTTAGGTTTTGTTAGATGGATGCATGGATGGATAGATAGCAGATACATAGATACCATAGATGGATAGATAGATAGATTGATTGATTGATGGATTGATGGATTGATGGACAGCAGATGGATAGATACATAGGTATTATAGATGGATAGATAGATAAATAGATGGGTGGATGGATGGATAAGTGGATGGATGAATGGATGGATAGACAGCAGATAGATACATAGGTACCATAGATGAATAGATACATAGGGTTTACCATGTGCCAGTTGCTGTGTTAAGTGCTGGGGATTCAGACATAAGCAAGTGAGATAACACCTGCCCTCAAGTAGCCTGCATTCTAATGGACAAAGACACCTCACAGTAAAAACTTTGCAGATGGGAGGTGCCATATTTAAGTCCTCACATGTACATCTTTCTAAAACCTGTATTCTTTTTTTTGTTTTAAACTAGCTATACACATTTGCACTTCCCAAAGAGAATCCTAATTTGATCAGACTTAATCTAGCTCAGTTCCTACACTGCCTGCATTTTGGAATATGTCATGACAGCAGTTTTAAAGCAATAATTTTCTTGTATGTTTAGTAATAAGGAGACCGCAATCTAAATTTAAAGGTAGGTTAATATATGTTTGCCAATTGGCATTTTTACAAAATTGTCTCATTATAAAAAATGACCTTCAAGTAGTTGAGGAAGTGCCATTTGTGGTTCCTAGCTTAGAGCATTTCCAGTGATCATAAAACATGCCAGTTTCCTTTGGACAAGTAAGCAGCTTCCAAAAGAGCAGTCATTTTTCCTGCCCTTATTGCCGAGATATTCATTATTATAAATAGGAAGATGCAATAAGATAGCCTGTCATGTTGGCATAGTTGTTTCAAGTTCACTGAAACACAGTACAGTTGAAAGCAGAATGGTCCCTTAATTGGATGCCAAAATTACCTCTATAATCGGTCTGAGCTCTTTAGCCCTTAATGTGCAATAAAGCTGAATTCTAATTATATAACACCACTTTGGATAACTCAGACTTAGGCTTGGTTGGCCTGTAGCATTCAGTATCAGTACAATTAGCTAGTTACCAGTGGATCCCTTCCATTCATTTGTCCCTCACCTTTGCATATGCACACACAGAAACCCCATCTTATCCTATGGTTAATCAGCTGTTGTCTCAACAAATGTGCCCCTGGCCTTCCTAACTATTCCACGAGGAAAATCACGTCCAGCAGCCCAACACAAGGGACAGGTGATGGACAGTAGAAAACCTTTTGGCACCACCCTTAGCTCCTTTCTTCCCTCTTCCTTTCTGGCTTCTGATTGCTGCTCTACAAATTATGTCCCTACCTCAGTTTAGTGGGCCAGAAACATGTCTTTAATATGTTGTACTAGTCTAGGTTTTCTTAGTCTCTTCTGCCAGGTTTTTTGCTGCTGAGGTAGTAAAGATAATGGAGATAACTGATAGAGAGTAAACGGTGGATACTTCATTTATGTGATGCATTATGTGTGGTGTGTGTGTGTGTGTGTGTGTGTGTGAGAGAGAGAGAGAGAGAGAGAGAGAGAGAGAGAGAGAGAGAGAGAATATATGTGTGAATGATTTGGTAGGTTTAGCAGGGCAGATGGAGAAAAAAGAGAGAGGGAACCCATTCTCCATTGGCATGTCCAAATCAATAACCACATACTGAAAAAGAAGTTGGGCAATGGGTATAGACCAGTAATGATAATATATTATAAGTTTGATAATATCCCAACCTTTCCAATGTTTACAATGGTCATTCATTCTTACTCTCTGTTTGAGCATGAATTATGATCTTCTTTATCTTTCTCTTTAATGTAGAATGCCATCTCAGAGTATTATGATGTTGATCCATTCAAGTTTTAGGTGCTGAATTTCCCAGATAGTAATTCTAAGAGTTAAGTCCTTTTCTCAGTCTCCAGGGGAAATAGCCTCAACTGGATTGAAAACCTAGAAGAGAGAAGTTCATTTCAAAGGGAAAATCAATGATGTGAAATTGGGAACTTTCGGCTTCAACACAGGGTTTAGCAGATTCCAGAGTTTTATTTTTACTTCTGGCAAATGTTGAGTTGATATGTGTAGGAAAAAAAGAACAAAATAAAACAAAAACCCAAAAAAAACACTTGATTGATCAAGCAAAAGATCTGGCATAAAATTGGAAAAGCCCTAAAGGAAATACTGACATCAGTTAGATTCTGCCATAAGGAATTCCAAGAGACTGTTCATATTGTTGTATTCTATTGGAATGTACAAAATCAGGTTAATGGTTTCAATATTTGTTGCTGCTCTGCCAATAATTGTTTTAGAGAAGCAGGAAACTATCCCAGGGCATATTTTGTTTTTGTTTTCTTAATTCACCTTTGTCTTATTTTCAGTTCCAAATTCTCTACTTCTCCCTCCTACTTTACTACCCATTGAAAAGGAAATGGAAAAGTGAAAACCCACTATAAATATGTTGTCATTCAAAGTAAAGTTCTACATTATCTATATCAAAAAAGAAAGGAAAAGGAAAAGAAAATATGCTTCAGTTATATTCTTTGAGTCCATCAGTGTGCGCGCTCTCTCTCTCTGTCTCTCTCTGTCTCTCTCTCTCTCTGTCTCTCTCTCTCTGTGTCTCTCTCTCTCTCTCTCTCTCTCTCTCTCTCTCTCTCTCTCTCTCTCTCTCTCTCGGTGAATAGCATACTTCATCATGAATCCTTCTAAACTGTAGTTGGTCATTGCCCATCATTTCTCACAGCACATTAGTATTCCATCACAGTCATAAACCACAGCTTGTTTATTCATTTTCCAATGGATGGAGATCCCCTCAGTTTCCAATTCTTTGCCACCATAAAAACAGCTGTTATAAATATTTTTGCACATATGGGTCCTTTTCCTCTTTCTTTGATCTCTTTGTGGTATAGACCTATTAGTGGTATCACTGAGTTGAAGAGTTTAACACACAGTTTAACAAGTTTTGGGGCATGTTTCCAAATTGCTTTCTAGAATGGTTAGACTAGTTCACAACTGCATCAGTAGTGCATTAGTGTACCCATTTTTCCACTTTTCTTCCAGTCTTTGTCATTTTTCTTTTTTCTCACATTATCCAATCTGAAAGTTAGCCAACCTCAGAGTTGTTTTAATTTGCATCTCTTTGATTATTAATGATTTAGAGTATTTCTCTGAAAACTGCTTGTTTATATCCTTTAACCATTTGTCAATTAGAGAATGGTTCTTACTCAGGTAAATTTGACTTAGTTCCCTATATATATGAGAAATGAAAACTTTATTAGAAAAACTTGCCACAAACGTTTTTTTCCCCAATTTCCTGCTTTTCTTTCTAATTTTAGATGCATTGGCTTTGTTTGTACAAAAACTTTTTCAATTTTATGTAATCAAAATTAGTCATTTTACCTCCTGTGAACCTCTCTATCTCTTGTTTTATCATGAACTCTTCCCCTGTCCATAAATTTGACATATAACTTCTTGCATGCTCCACTCATTTGCTTATATCACCCTTTAGATCTGAATCGTGTACCCATTTTGAGCTTCTTTTGGCATATGGTATGAAAGGTTAGACCATGTCTACTTTCTGTCATACTACTCTCCAGTTTTCTCAGGGGTGTTTTTGTTTTGCTTTCTTTTTTGGACTAGTGAGTTCTTGTCCCACTAGCTAGGATCTTTGATTTAATCAAATGCTAGGTTACTGTGCTCACTGGCTTCCATGTATTGTGTACTTAATCTGTTCCATTGATCAATTCCTCTATTTCTTACCCAATACCAAATTGTTTTGACAATTAGAGTGTAGTTGGAAACCTGGTAATGCTGGGCCCCCTTCCTTCCCATTTTTTCAGTGAGTCCCTTGATTTCCTTGATCTTTTTATTCCTCTAGATGAATACTGTTGTTATTTTTTTCTAGTCTAATATTATGTATTTTAAAATTGTTATTTTTTAAGATTCTAGCGTTTTCTATTTTCCTATAAAGTAAATCTTTTATAGTTTGATTAGCATGATACTGAATAAGTAAATTAATTTAGGCAATATTGTCATTATTATATTATGACATATCATGACCATTAATATTTCACCAGTTATTTACATCTATATTTGTGTGAAGAGTGTTTAGTAATTGTGTTCATATAGTTCCTGTGTGTGTCTTAGAATATGGACTCCCAAGTATTTTATACTGTCTGCATTTATTTTAAGTGGAATTTCTCTTTCTCCCTTTTGGATTTTATTGGTAATATACAGAAATACTGATTATTTCTATGGGTTTATTTTATACTCTGCAACTTTGCTTAAGTAGTTAATTGTTGCAGGTAGCTTTTAGTTAACTCTTCAGGCTCTCCCCATAAAATACCATATCATCTGCAAAAATATATAGTTGTGTTTATTCATTACCTATGCTTTTTTCTTCTATTTCCTTTTCTTGTCTTATTGCATTTCTAGTACAATATTAATTAGTAGTGGTTGTAGTGGACATCCTTGCTTCACTTCTGACCTTACTGGAAAGGCTTCCTGTTTATCCCCATTACAAATGCTAAGACTGTGAGAAAAAAATAGATGCCTCTGGGCATGCCCCTGACAACCAGGGTTCTGTCCTCTAGTCTAACCAGCATTCTCAGGCAAATCACTGCTCTCATGCCTTTGTTTTCTTGAGTGTAAAATGAGGGAAATGAGCTAAATAATCTGTGATATCACTTCCAACTATAAATCTATGATCCTATGAAATTTGCTGAACTAAATATTGCTTGAAACAAACTAGATTGCCTAGGGCATTGGAATCTTTTTGTTATATAGAGAGTTTCATTGTAATGATGTTTGCCACAACAGAATTTGACAGTTGCAACTGAACTTATGGAAGAACATAAAACCATAGTAAGCATTTCTCAGATGTTAGATAAGTAAATTGTCTTAGTCTTTTTTCTCTTCCACTGGTCTAAGGAAAGTGGAGGTTTTTGTTTCTTAATGTACACAAAACAAAACCAGATGGTTGTAAGTGATAAAGATGAGAAGTAAAATGCCTATTTTTGAAACCCAAAGTGAAGAGTTGCTCTTCTTACAACATTAAGTAGATAATGTGAAAGGAAGTGATAACCTAAAGCTCTCTACTTTGGAAAGACCAATCCCTGAAGATTTCCCTTCGGACAAGGGAGGGATGCATTTATTTGAGTATAATAGTCTATTGCTGTTACATCAGAGAAAGTATGGGATTCCCTTGCAATTAAACCAATGGCTTGGTTAGGTCTCTCTCTCACAGGCTGTTCCTTCCTGTATCTCCCTCAGACACTGACTTACTTGGGGATTCCTGGGAAAACCTTTCTCAAACAGAGAAGTTGTCACTGCTTTAGGGGGGAAAAACACTACAACAAACATTCACTAAGTACTTGCTTTGTTCAAAAAGGGCTTGCCTAGCCCATTTCAGGGCTGCTCATCTACCCTTGGTGTCCACCTGCCACCCAGATCTCATCTGTGGCTCCAAGAAGCTGTACCATGTGTGGTGGCACAGCCTGGTAAATCATCTCACAGACGGGATAAACCAGGTGAAGGGTAACTGATGGGTCGCAAAGCCATCGATGACTTAGGGGGATGTCTGCCCCAAACATGTGAAGATTTCCCCCCTGCAGAATGGACAGGTGAAACCAGTTTGTTCCAATGGCCATGAAGGCAGCTGAAGCAGGTGCTGTGAAGTGCTTAGAGCTTTGGTCACACATGGAAGCCACCAAGGTCATCCTCTGCATCCTAGGCCATCTTGGTTTTTCTCCTGCCAATGGACTTCAGTGACTCCACAAGAGAGAGTGAGGCTGACAATTTTGTGCAACTCTGCCTCACTTAAATTCAGTTCACACACAAATCAAGACATCACCCCTTGATGTCATTGGTCCTCTTCAAACACGAAGGATGAGCAATTACTATGTGCAAACATTGTGTTACATACTGGTTCAGTTGTGTCCAACTCTTTATGACCCTATTTGCAGTTTTCTTGGCAAAAATACTATAGTGTTTCACCATTTCTTTCTTCCAGCTCATTTTACAGATGAAGAGCTAAGGGAAACAGGGTTAAGTGATTTGCCCAGGGTCATACAGGTAGTAAGTATCTGAGTCTGGAATTCAGGAAGATGCGTCTTCTCCTGACTTCAGGCCCAGCCCCATGATAGACACTAGAGATTCAAAATAAAAACATGAAGTAGTTCTTGCCCACAAGAAGCTTACATTCTGCTCAGGGTAAATACTAAGCACACAGATAAGTCAATACTAGGTAATTTAAGGAGGGAGAGAGAATCTAAGTCAGAGGGATCAGGAAGAGTTTCCCATAGAAGGGGGCAACTGACTTGAAACAAGGATTCTAAAAGGTGGATTTGAAGAGGTAGTAAACTCCAGGCATGGAGGAGATCCTGCACAAAGGCCATAGTTGGAGTAGCCAGCTCTGGAAACAGCAAGCAAGGCAATTTTACTGAAACACAGGCCCTGTAAAAGGAAGTAATGTGACATAGGTCTAGAAACGTAGTCTGAAATGAAAATTGTGAAGGGTTTTAGATACAAAGCGGAAGATACTTAATCAGGGTGAAGGTGGAGGACTGGGCTCCTACTTTAAGAAGATGATTTTGTGTAGAAATTGGATTGGAGAGGGAGGAAGTCTGAACTGGGATGGTAGCTGTGCCTAGAGAGAAAAGGTAACAGATTGTGGGGATTTCATGAAGGTAGACCCAAGAAGTCTTGGCAGTGGACTGGACATGGAAGGTAAGAAGAATGAAGAGTTAAGGATGAATCTGAGTTTGTAAAAATTGGTGACTGGAAAGTTGGTGGTGTCCTTAATAGAAATTATGAAGTTGTGAGGGCAAATGTGTTTTATGGGCAAGAAGATGTGCTCTCTTTTGACATAGTGAGTTTTAGACACTAATGAGACATGAGCATAGAAACAGATGTCTGTCAGGCAGTTGGGGATGTGGACCTAGACCTCGGGGTTGTGATCAGATCTGGGTATATAGATTTGGGGATCATCTGCCTAGAAGCAATTATTGAGTCCATGGCAACTGAGAAGATCCTTCTAAGTAGAATAAGAGAGAAAGGGCAAAGAAAGGAGAAAAGAATAGAACAGTTCAGCAAAACTAACCAATATATTGAGGAGAAAAAAAATCTGTCATTCTATACAGCGTTAGACACCCATGGCCCCTCACCTCTGCAAAACAAATAAAAAAACAAAGGGTGGGAGGTTCTGAATCATCTCTCTTCTTTGGAGCCAAGGTGAGTTAATACCATTTCACAGTATTCAGTTTTAATTTTTTTCTAGTGGTCATTCTTTCAGTTTACCTCATTAGAATCATTCTACTGCTCTTTCTCCCTTAAAGACCTTGAATCATCCACAGTGAGTTGCACTGTGTAGAATCAGATTCTTTTCCATGTTGGTTTCCAATCAGACAGAATCACAGAATATTTGAAATGGAAGGGACTTCAGAACTCACCCAGGCCAATCTAGGCCAGGTTGTGCCGGCTCAAGAATTCCTTATGTAGCTCACCTGAGAAGTGATCAGTCAGCTTTGATGGAAGGCCTCTAGTGTGAGATAACCCATTATTGCACAGATATACCCCAACAACATCACTGTTAACAGTAACTTGACCTAGGACTATCAGTCAATCCATCGATCAACATTTATTTAGCAACTACTATGGACTAGGCACTGTGCTAAGTCCTTAGGATACAAAAAGAGGCAAGACAGTCCCTGCCCTCATAGAGCTTACAATCTAATGGGGAAGACAACAAGCAGAGAAATGATAACTAGGAGATAGTTAAAAGAGGGAAGGCACTAGAATTAAGAAGGTTTGGGAAAGGCTTCCTGCAGAAGATGGACTTAAAGGAAACCAGGAAAGCCTGTAGATATTAAGGAGAGAGAGCGTTCCAGGCCTGGGTGACAGTCAGAGAACATGCGTAGACTGAGAGATGGAACAGCCAGAGGCCAGTGTTGGGGCTAGGTTAGGAAGGGCTTTGAATGCCAAGCAGCATTTTGTATTTGATCCTGAAGGCAATAGGTAGCCACTAGAGTTTATTGAGTAGGTGAGGTGATATTATTGGACCTGCATTTTAGGAAAACCACTTTAGCAGCTGAATAGAGGATCATTTGGATTGGAGAAAGACTTGAGGCAGACAAAAAAAACCCTTCTAAAATTGCAACAGTCCAACTTGAGGTATTGAGAGCCTGTACCTGCTAAGGTTGAGTAATATAAATGTATAGTGGACCTGGTCAGCTTGATTCTTTCTGCCTTTGCTCAGCAACACATAGATAGGAGCAAAGGCAATTTGAATTCCATCAGAAATTACTGGAATGAAATAATCATAGCAACAATAATAACTGACATTTACCTAGTACCCTAAAGTTTTTAGTGGGTGGTTAATAAATTGATTAAAGTAACTTGCCAAAGGTCTCATGGATCATAAATAATTTATGTCCATTTACCATTTGCTGAGTTTGTTCTGACTCATTCTCCATAACTGTACGTTTACCATCTACCGATTTATTATTTTTATAAATAGGCATTTATTATTTTTCCCACAGAGGAGTGAACTTACACCAATCCCCACACATCTTCTTGCTTGGTATTCCTGGGCCTCATGACCAACAGCATGCACTTTTGGAAAGTGTTTGTGTTGGGCCAGGAGCAATAGTAATAGCTCGTGTTTTGCTAGCCCTTAAAAGTCAATCAAGCCATTTTCTCACAACAGCCCTGTGAAATAGATAGTTGTGTTGCACTCAGGTGCAATTAGGTGAGGAGCCCAAGACTCTAGGAGGTAAAGGTTATTTGCCTCAAGATCCCACAATGAGTCTTCTCATGCCAGGTTCCGATGCTCTGTCCATCAGACTATGCATAGTGCCTCTCCAATTTGTGGCAGTGAAGCCAGGCTGGGAGCTGTGCCTGTCCCTGTGGCCTCCTCAGCACCATACTCTAACCATCAAGCTAACTGGACCAGGTAAAGGCTGCTTGGCACAAATTATACAGATATATAGTTCTAGCCCTCCAGGATTTTTATATCAGTGACATCTTTAGCTGAGGCTTTCTTAGACCAGATTATAAAGAAACTTAGGGTATCCTGATGTATTGCTGAAAAGACTTAGGCCATGCTGTCTCTTGGAGAGAGCCCTTTTCAAAATGACCTGATGCAAGGCCTAACATTGAGACACCAGGATTTGATGGAAGTGACAGTCTGTTACCAAAATAAGAAGTTTGAGGTGAAGGTAGAGGACATGATTCTTTTACCCTATAAAGAAATGTTATTCTCCCTGAGAAAGACAAAGACTATAGAAAAGACAGATAATAATAATAATAATACTCTTTAAGGTTCATAAAGTGTTTTATATATGTCTTCTCCTGATCTACCTTACAAGTCTATTGTTGTCCCTTTTACAGATGAAAAAAGTGAAACTTAAAAGTTAGGTCCACAGGGGTGGGGAACCTGTGGCTTCAAGGCTACATGTAGCCCTCTAGGTCCTCCAGTATAGCCCCACTTGAGGACCTAAAGGGCCACATGTGGCCTCAAGGCCACAGGTACCCCACCTGGATTGGGACTTGCCCAGGTTCACACACCTAGTAAATATCTGAGGCAGAATTCAAACTCACATCTTCCTAACTCTCATGTCTAGCAATCTATCCACTATACTTTTACCACCTTCTTTTCCTTCCCAGATAACATTTGTTCATTATAGGTAGTATGGTCAAGAACTTAGAGATATATGACAAGGCTGACTTCTAGACCTGACTCTGCCTCTTAACTGGTCATGGGACCTTAAGGTCCTACACCTCAAGTTTTTCTATAAAATGGGGACAACCATGTCCTCCTGCCTACCTCACAAAATGGTGAAATTATGTGTCTGTGCTCAAATTCCCAGCTTCAGACACTTACTAGCTATGTGACCCTGTGCAAGTCACTTAACCTGCCTGCCTCCAGTTCCCTCATTTATAAAATGGGGATGATAATAACACCTACCTCCCAGGGTTGTTTTGAGGATCGAGTGCTTAGCACAGTGCCTGGCATGTAGTGCAATATAAATGCTGGCAGACATCATCATCATTGTTTATTATAATGAGAAGGATAAACACTGGGTTTGGCAGCAGAATTCTTGGGTTTGAATCCTGACTTTGGTAGTTACCACTCATGAAAGGTTTGGTCAGTCAACAAGTATTAATTAATAATTTACTATATATGGGACACTGTACTAAGTGCTGAGAAGACAAAGAAAGGCAGAAGCAGATCTTAAAGCTCAGGGTCTGATGGGGAAGAGAACATTCAAACAATGAGGTACATTTAAGATATAAGCAGAATAAATTAGATGTGATCTCATGGGAAGACACTAGTAGTGGGCTTGTGGAGTGGGGGTGAGGAACAAGAAAGGCCTTCTGCACAAGGTGGGACTTGAACTGAGTCCTGGAAGCCAAGAGGTAGAGGGGTCAGGAAGGAGAGGGAGTCACTGCAATACCGTGAATTAGACTTGGTACCTATGGACTCGGCACTGTCCCTGGTGCTGGAGACACAAACTGCAGCTGGATCTCTCTCTACTTTAATTTCCTCCTTATAAATAATGAAGAATATAGACTAGGTGATTTCTAGAATTCTTTCCAACCCTGAGCTAATAGAAACCCTACATTTTTAGGGGGGATAATCCAGTTTTCCCCCAAAGAGATGAGGTTTGTTGTTAGTAAGCAGTAGTTTTTAAAGCTTCTCTCCTGGCTCAGGGTCCAGTTTTCTTTAGGGAAAAAAAACAAACATTTAGCACTTTGGCAGAGGCAAGAAGCAGTATTGTCAGCAGAAATCCCTTTGTTCTTTTTTTCTCTTGGAAAGGTAAGAAGAAAGGTAGCATTAGAGCTCCCAGAGTCCCTCTGTCCCCTGTAACAGCAAGGTCAAAGGCCACTTCCTCCAGGAGGCCAAAGGGAACCCTTCCAATTATGTGGGCAACTTTTAATGCAGCCATAGTACTGAATCAAAATACTGCCAAACCGAGTCGGTGATGTAATCCCACTCAGTAACTCGGGGGTTCCTAATATGTGAATTACTGGAAAGGAGGCTACTAATGGCCCCAGGAGAGCTATTAGCATTCTCTCATGTAAGTTCATACTGAAAACTCCTTGGCATGCATAGTAATTCCACAGCACTCATAGCACCACCTATCTCCATCCCATGAAGACAGTGCTGTTTACAAATGGTGTAGTTGAAGGCTTTCAGTGGGGAAACACCCCATAACCCCTTTGGCCAGGCTCTAGGAAGCCTTTATGGTTTCTACAAAGATCCTAAAAACTGGGTCCTAGCATAGAGGTCTTCAGAAATAAAAAGCATGCCTGGGAGGGGCGGCTAGGTGGCGCAGTGAATAGAGCGCCGGCCCTGGAATCAGAAGGACCTGAGTTCGGAGCCGGCCTCCGACACCTAATCCGCACAAACAAAAACCTAGCCGTGTAACCTTGGGCAAGTTACTTAACCCCAATTGCCCTAAAGGGGCGGCTAGGTGGCGCAGTGAGTAAGAGCGCCGGCCTCGGAGTTTGGATGACCGGAGATCAGATCCGGCCTCAGAAAATGAGCACCCACGCATAAATCAAATGACTAGCCGTGTAACCTTGAGCAAGTTACTTAACCCCAATTGCTTTAAAAAAAAAAAAAAACATGCCTGGGAAGGTGAGACAGTTTCTTGGGTGCTTCATAGAAGAGTGTGAGACAGGAACTGGGAGACAGGTTCTAATCCTGAGTCTGTAGTTACTGTACTTGCTCCTATCTGAGCTTCAGTTTCCTCTCCCATAAAATGAGGTGTTGGAACTTCGTGGTTTTTAGCCTACCTAACCCTGACCTAACACTGACATTCCATGAATCCAGGATTCCAGGTGATGCCAGAAGCTGTATTGCCTTCTCTTTAGAGTAAAAAAAGCCAAGCTTCCCCCTGAGGATATTAACAAATATAATCCCAGGGAATGAGTTATAAATAAATCATTGGGGGAGGTAGGGAAAGAGGGAGGGAGGAGAGAGAGAGGGGAAGAGAGAGAAGGGGAGGGGGAAAGGGGAGTTTCTAATGGGAATAGACACTTAAGCTCAAATATCTTAGGAAAGGATAACACAACAAACAGAAAATCTGTTAGCTCTAGCAACTGTATTGCTTTCTAATGGCAGAAAATGTTACTTAGAAATAATATACCTTTTCCCCTAAATTATAAAAGTGAAAATTGAGCACCTAGTTGCACCCCACCTCCTTTGTGATCTTTCTGTGGTATAAGGACATAATAATACTAGCTGCTGTGTTACAAGACCTCTCTGGGACAAGACAGGATTGTCGGGAACTTTATAGTGTGTCTAATGCAGTCAGTAGGGACTAAACCTAGGAGAGATGACTTGGTAGGCAAGAGGTCAGCAAAAGGAGGCATACAGAAGGGAAAAGAGCTTCTCTTTGTTGCTGACTCTCCATGGCTTAGTGAGCTGATTTCCTTGGAAGGGGCAGGAGAGTTTATCTGCAGGCAAAAAAAAAATTAAAAAGTGGTGGTTATACTAGGGCACACAAGGGACAAAATAATTAGAAACCAAGTCCAGAGAAGCCTCGGGAGGCTGAGGAAGAAGCACCTTATTTTAAATGTTCTCCCCTTTTCCATGGAATGAAAAGAAAACCAACTTTGGAGAATGGCACCATCTGACAGCTAGACCTTTTGTTCTTCCTCTGGTCTTCAGAAGGTCATTGGAAGACCACTAGAGGGCATTTTGTAAAGTCAGATGACTGCTACATTGTATACCCCCTGAGTTATGAAGGTCCAAGATGGTTTCAACTGTACCCAGGGGCCTGATCAAAAATCCACTGATTAATAATAATAGGTTTCTTTCAAGAGTGGTCCTTCAAGTAGAATAGGAAAAGGAACTACCCATTAACAAATAATATCTATTTTTACCAGCCCCAATTCACCCCTGACTGATGATCAGAAACCATGTGTACTTGTCACCTTTCTATTCAACTTAATAATGGACTTGTCATTTTAGCAGGTGAGGAAATACTATAGGATTTCAGTGCATTTCTTTTATGCTACCCTACATGTAAATCACACAGTCTGGAATGTCTAAATAAACTACCTGGCTGTTAAGTCAATGATGCAGAAAGCTCCTTATAGCCCCAGACATTGCATGGGCACCGCTACACTGAGAAGGCAAAGACCATTTCTGATTGTCAGATCTATTTACAACAATGCCAGCTGCCTCCTTGGTTACATGAGGATTTTTTTGGTCATTTTAGTCAAAACCATTGGGGTGACAATAGGTGAAACCAAGACCAGTGGCCCTGAAGAGCTCTCTTTGTCTGTAAGGAGTTAGCAGAGGTAGGAAATAGAAAGAAAAAATGTGGGCTTTTTTCTTCATTGCCTTTGGTCACCCAATTAATGGCCCCTTGGGAGAATGAAGAACTGAACTTTTAACCTTAACCCACAAATAAAAAAGTGGCTGAAAATATGCAGGCTCTGAATGACTGGCTGCTTTCCAGCAGTAAAAGGATCACATATCTGCAATCAGATGTGAAATTGGATCGAACAAAACCCTATAGACGTAATTAGAACAGTTGTGCCCTAGCAGGATAAGGTGACAACAGTTATTATCTCCCTCCTTATTATCTGGATATTTTAATATCTATCACTATAGGCATCTATCTACTTCACTCAGTCACTAAACATTTATTAAGTATCTGCTATGTGTCTCTAAGACTGTGGCAACAGAATGCCAGTCCTGAAAGTTCCCATCATGCTTGAAAGGTTTCAAATATGGGCCTGGGGATGGACCAATTTAGATAAATTCAGAAAGGTTCGTTACCAGATTGTCCACAGGATGATAATTTTTCAGCCACAGCAGGTCTTGGGCTGTCTCTCTATAAGGTGGCTTGTGTTCCGTATCAGTGTAGGGAGTGTGTAAGCCAACAAGATCAAGGATCCCAGAAGGAAATCCCTCTGTTATACCATCATGGCACTTTGAGCCATCATGACCATTACCTTTGGGAAAACTGAGAGAGTGAGTTTGAAGAAAGCATTCTCAATCTTGGATTTCACCTTTCATTATTTAGCTTCTCACTCATCTGTAGCTTTGATTTCTGCAATCTGGTGGGGTTCTTTTAACCTTTACCATGCCATTAAAAAAAACACACTTTTTTGCTAATATTTGGTGATTGAATGAATGAATCAATGAATCAATGGAGATAAGAGCTGGGGGAAAGAAGTTTTCTGTTTCATACAGAAAAGACTGAATTGTTGCTTAAAAATAAGAAAGATGTTGCTTTGTACCCAAATTAGTGCTACCCCAGATCAGGTTCCTAAAAATTTGGAAGCTTTCTTTGGTTCAATCAATTCTTATATATGAAAAGAGTACCTCAAGTTTGTTGGTCATTCAGAATCCCTACTTTGTCCATGTTTTGAATGAAAATCCACCATGAGCATTATTACTAGAAAACAGTTGGTTTTTTTTTTAATGGAGACAGAAATTAAAGCTAATAAGTATTAAGAGTTGTCAAATATTGTGTTATTTGGACTATTTTTCCTGTATTCATAAACAGCAAGAAGAATTAGCAGGATTCTCAGATAAAAGCACAAATGCATAAATATTTCTAGGACAGCTAGGTGGCATAGTGAATAGTACTGGACCTGGAGTAAGGAAGACTTACTTCCCTCCATTCAGATCCAGCCCCAGACCCTTATTAACTGTGTGACCTAGGTAGGTCACTTAACCCTGTTTGCCCCAGTTTTCCCATCTGTAAAATGAGCTGGAAAAGGAAATGTAAAACTACTCTGGTATCTTTGCCAAGAAAATACCAAATGGAGTCACAGAATCGAACATGACTGAAAATGACTGAATGACCACAACAAAAATGTTCCTACTACCTTGGGAAGCTACATGGTAGAGGAGGAAGACCAATGAATTTGGATTCAGAAGATCTGAGTCCAAATCTCGTCTCTGCTCCTTAACTGCTGTTGTGACTCTGAGCAAGCCATCTCCCCCCTCCCCCCTGCACCCCTTCCCACCCCAGGCCTCAGTTTCCTAACTGTAAAATAAAGAGTTTAGATACTTTTACAGTTCTGAATCCTGTGAGTTTCTTAGTTAGTTGATTGGTGATAAGTAGATTTCATCCACACATGAAAATCAGCTTAGGAAGAACTACCATGATTTGCAATCGACTGCCAAAGTTAAAGAAGTCCAGGCAACTTAGCTTTCTACCACACTGGAGCTTCTCTGCGGCATTGAATAATAAGCTAGAATGTACAGGACACTGCCACACATATGCTGAAGGTAGAAGACAGAATTAATGTGGTGTCAAGCTCCCAACTACCAGGAATAGCTGTGGAGAATTAAGTGTCTAATGTTTACATTTATGAAAGACCTCACATTGGATTTCTTGAGTGGCTCCATGGCATTCTCCTGTGTATCATTGTGAACATCGGTTAAGATAGGTTGAAGTGAGTGGAGAGTACTGACCTGGGCATCCAGACACCTGAATTCTAATTCCCCCCATTCTGCCAGAAACTTCCTTTGTGACCTTGACAAATCACTTCATATGCCTGAACCTCCATTTCCTCATCTGTAAAATGAGTGTGTGTGGACTAGCTTATTTTTGGATGATCCAGACCAGAGTTCTCTTCCTAGGTCTAAAATGATGATCCTAGGGGCGGCTAGGTAGCTCAGTGAATAGAGCACCAGCCCTGGAGTCAGGAGGACCTGAGTTCAAATCCGGCCTCAGACACTTAACACAAAAAGTAGCCTGTGACCTTGGGCAAGTCACTTAACCCCAATTGCCCTCCCCCCAAAAGGGGCAAAATAAAATAATATAAAATAAAATGATGATTCTATAATCTTGAAATAAGCTCTCCAACAATCAGGAATCTTGAAACATAGTCCATCTACCAGCCTTTTCCATCCCCTCCCAGCTCTAAAAGAGAATGGATACATGACACCTGGGTCTCCAGTGACCCACAAGCATATGAAAAGGTCATTTGGATGCCCCTAGGTGCAGTTTTAAGTGTTCGGCATAGCTTTATACTTTGAGGAACGTTGAATGGATTTCATCACTGGCAAAGACATCAGGACTGGGAGAGAGAAGCTAAACCATCGTTAGACCTAGACTTGGGATGATTCTACCCACTCTGGACTGCACTGGTGCTTTTGCATTGCTGTATCAAGTGTGAACACAGAGAATAGGTCAAGGGGACCCAGAGAGGTTATTTTAACCCAGAACCTATAACAATTCACCATACATCCTGATCTAGAAAATGGAATGCCTAAAAGAAGCATCAGTGTCCATTAGTGAACTATACCAAAATCAGCTCACAACAGAGTGTCTGAGGAAAAGGGGTGGCAGCAGCCATTTGCGATCTGCATTGTCTTATCTGAGGCTTTTTGCCCCCCAGATGCTTAAAGAAACTCCCCAAGTATTTTCTATTCTGCTGCATCTCAGCTTTCATCAGCTCAGCCACATTGCCATTCCGGTGAGAAGCTGCTCATTAGCACAGCTCTCTGTAAGATGCCCTTGAGTGATTTTTTTTCAGGTGTAAATGCCAGGGGAGGCTATACCAGGTCCTCACATTCTTTCATCTCGGCAGGGTTTTGCCCTTTCTCACAGCGTGGCTTCGACAGAAGGCTCGGTGCTGCTGTGTATAGAATACAAACAAACTCTCTGGTTCAGAGCATGACAAGAATTCCATTTTGAGCTTTAAATTTTTTTCCTTTTTTTTTTTTTAAATTTTAATGCTGTATGCTCCAGGGGTCTTTGGGAGAAGTTTTGAAAGCTTAGCTCTGTTTCTTAACTCCTTCCCACCCAGAGATACTATTCCTTCTTCAGAAGTGTTATCTGACAGTCTCCACAAAGGATGAAGAGAGAAAGACAGGCAGTCAAGCAAGGGTCATCTTAATACCCTTCTGTTTCACTGAGAGGGTGCTTTTCAGGAGGAGGCAGGAGCTGTTAGTTGGTGGGAGTGCTGAAGTTCAACACCCATCCATTCTGCATTCTTCCTTTTGAGTTGAAATTAACCATGGGCCGGCATAATAGGGTAGCAGGGCTTGCTCTTCCATGCACACACAGCCACAGCCATTACTGTTAATGGGAGTTAGGCACACAGGGGGAGAGGCGAGTGTGCCCTGAAGCTACAAATCTACTCAGCAATATTATTATGTAAATAAATGGTGCTTGCACATACACCTGCTGTTCCTGCTTGTGGTAATGTTCATGGCAAGATATGTAAACAAACAGCTATTCAGTTCTAATAGATTTATTTCTTTTCCTGCAGTCCATTATATCACTTCCAGATTCCATCTAGGTACTAATTTGTAGCCCTGCTAGATAAAGGATCCCTCCTCCTTCCTTAAGTCATCTCCATCAGCCTTTAGTTTACCTAGGAACAGCTGGTTTATGATTACTGGTAAATCAGAATGAACCCCATAGCATTAGAAACCTACTATTCATTCATGCCAGGACTATGGGAAATTTCTGGGGATCACCTACTTGTTTATTGGCCTTTTAAAAGAAAACAACCATTGTTATTGCCAAATGATGATGTGTAGGGCTGCCAGGTGGACAACTTCTCAAATTCCAGGAAAATTGCTCCTCCTCCCTCCCAAAAATGGGGGAGAAACCATTACTTAGTTTGAAAAAGAGCCCTAAGCAACACAGAATTACAGAGGAGAGATATATTCAGAAAAGAGAAGAAAGAAATATGACAATGGAAAGACAGAAAGCAAGATGAAGATAGAGGATTGTCATTGGTTTCTACTCCTCAAGGTGGCCAATTTCATTTGGAATTCTAGAAATTTAAATTCAACGAGTATTTAACATTTGTTTCAAATCATGTAAAAAAATGAGGGAACATCTGGAATTGCCATTTTTTGAAAGGAAAGCTAGACTCCTTGCTCCTGCTTTTCATCAGTAGAATAGTCCTGAAATTCAGTGACTTGATTTCCTTAGAGTCCTTAATAGAATCTGAGACAAAATAGTTATGGTGATGCAGAGGAAATAATGGAGGAAACCAGATATTTCAATACAATGTGGGGGCTCTACATTTCAGGAGTTAAGAGTGTGACTGTGCTATAATGGAAAGAGCCCTGGGTTTGAAACCAATTTTAAATTATGACTCTACTGTATAATATCTGTGTGACCTTGGACAAGTCACTTTCACCTCTCCAGGTCAGTTTTCTTCTCAGTAAAATAGACTACACATTGTATAAAGTCCCTTCCAAGTCTAAATCCTATCATCCTATTCTTCTTGCATATTCACCTAGTATAAAGGTGCAGTCTACTGAAGAGGCTTAACCACTTTTTTCAAGGTAGATCCTAGCAAAAGAGAAGAAAAATCCATGACTTTTAAAATTAGCTAATACCTCCAGATCCTGTGTATATGATTAGCAAGCATGATTTCTTTAAGAAACCAGAAATTCCAAGGCAGCTGCTTTTTTTTTTTTTAAGATAGCATTTCCCTTTCAGACTTTGATGCTCTGTTAATGATTGGAGTGGAAACCACTCGCATGCATAACCTTGATAGACAGAAATGTAAATGTATTCTTTGAACAGATTTGTTCCTAATATAAAAGCTTATTCATTATTTTCGGCCATTGCCTTTCCTTGGAGTATGAAAAATGTATTCTTCAAAGCCACTTTGGTGAATCTATTAGGTTTACAGGATGGGTCCATCTTGTTCTTTTCTAGCTAACTTCTGTTTACCTGTACTGTTGAAGGATGGCAGTAGCAAGGATAATAGAAATTTGAAAATAACCCAAAGACTATAGGCTAGTATTCAAATCAACAAATATTAAAAGCCTTATAATGCAAGGCATCATGCTAGGGATACAAAGGTGCCCTCAAGGAACTTACAGTCAGTCTCCTGAGGTAGGGCGGGGAAAGGACATATACAAAGACAAATATAAAACAGTGTAGAGTTTGATGAGGCCAAAAGGAATGTGCAGACCGTTTTCTCTAGAAAAATTTGAGGAGGATATAAGTGAACACTTCAATGAGGGTATTAAGAAAGGTTTTATGAGAGAGGAAGCATCTAAACTGTCTTGGTATAAGAGTAGAATTCTGAGAGGTGGTAATGGCAAGGGAGGATAGTATAGACATTAGGAACACCCTGTGCAAATGCATTTTGTGAGGAAAAGCAGATTGAATTCAGGAATTGCTAGCAGTTCAGCCTTCAGTTTCAATCTACTCTCATCCATTCCCTACCCCACCAACCTCTTTCTAGAGCTACCAAAAAACAGGAAAATTGACAGATGAAGGGATTGAAATAGAAGATCTCTTAAGGCCTCCATCCAGTTTCAAAATTCTAAAATTATAATTCACAAACAGAAAAGGGGTTCCTTATTAATTCAGAGTTGGGCATCCTTCAGGAGGTCTTCATGAGGCATAGAAGGGACTCTTTTTTTCCCACAAGATCCTTGTTGCTTGTGAAAAGAATCCCTAAAAAAATAATAGACTTACAATAAAAAGCTGTATGTAATTCTTCCCTTAAAGAACACCTATGCAGCCTTACTCTGGTGCAGCCCTCTTTGGGGCCATGGGTTTGTGAGTCTTTACCCTGCTGAAATGGTCAGAAAGAGGAACTAAGGTTTTCTGGGGTTTTCAAGAATCCAAAGTTAGTTCTGCCTCTCCTTAGTTCTTTCTCTCACCAGAGCTGAAGCAGGCAGGTTTAGTGGAATGAGCACAGAATTTGTAGCCAGAGGGTGGGTTGAGATCCTCAATCTTCTACTGTGTGGCATTGGGCAAGTATGTGACCAATGGGCTGGGACTCAGTTAAAATGAGAAGGCATGGTAAGATGGTCTCTAAGACCCTTGCCAGCTCTAAATTTGGCTATACAAATATATTAACTAATATTTACATAGTGCTTTAAGGTTTGCCCAGTACTTTTATTATCTCATTTTTTATCTGTGAGGTAGGTGCTGTTATGACCCCCATATTACAGATGAGGAAACTGAGGCTGAGAAAGGTAACCCTGCTTGCATAGGGTCGGAAGTATAACCAGTAAATATCTGAGACAAGATTTGAACTCAGATATTCCAGACTTCAAGTCTACCATCTTATTGATTGTTCCACCTGGCTGCTCAAATGAATTAACCAAACCCTACCCAAAATAGATGCCACTTTCTAACAAAGGCTTCACCATCATTGTCCTACTTGTGAGAAAACATCAAGCAATCATTAAGGAAATAGACTCCCAGTTAAAGGGGTGCAGATTCTGGTTTTTCTTTACCATTGGCTATAAAGAGGCACCTTTGGTTATTAAGGGAGTCAGGAAATTACAGTCTAATAATAATATTAACTAGCATTTGTATGGTGTTTTAAGATTTACAATACACTTTACATATATTATCGCATTTGTTTCTCACAACAACCCTGAGAGGTAGGTGCTGTTATCTCCATTTTATAGATGAGGAAACTGAGGCAAACAGAGGTTAAGCGACTTACTAGGGTCACATAACTAGTGTCTAAGGCAGTATTCAGACTCAGGTGTGAGTGATCCCAGACAAGTCACTTAAACCTCTCTTTGCCACAGTTTCCTCATCTATAAAACCAGCACCTGTTCCTCATCTATAAAACCTGCACACCTGTGATCCCTGCTACCAGGGAGGCTGAGGTCGGTGGACCACTTGAGCTATGTGTCTGAACTAAGTCTGGCACCAAGGAAGTGAGCTTCTTGGAGTGAGGAGGAGCCAGAGCCAGGCTCTGTAAGGGAATAATGAGCCTCACTGATCAGAAGAAGAGGAAGTCAAGCCAACTAACATTTATAAAGTATGTGCTTTGTGCCAGGCACTGTGATAAGTGCTGGGAGTACAAAGAAAGGCAAAGGACAGTCCCTGCCCTCGAAGAGCTCCCAGTCTAGTACAGGAGATAACACACAAATGACTGGACACATAAGATGCATACAGAATAAATTGGAGCATTTCTAATTATAAAGCTCCCCTCACCTCCCCCCCCCAAAAAAAACCCTTCTTTATTCTGCCCTGATGCCTCCTTGGAGCATGGAGGGGATGCTGAGTTCCCAAAGGCTCTGGAAACACAGCCTTAATCCATTTCTGTCTCATGGGAAGCACTTGAGATAAGATATGGTCCTGCCAGCAGAGAAGGCTTGCTTTCTGAGACTCAGCCTAGGTAAGTATAAAAAGGCTTATCACCAGCACTCTGGCCTTAAGGAGAAGAATTCTTTAGTGGTTGTGTCACAAAGCAAAGAAAAATGTTTAACTGGGCCCCAGGTCCATGTGACTTCCTTTTGCTTCCATGGTGGTAGTGACAGAATGGCAAAAAAGGAGGACAAAAGGTGCTAAAAATTAGGGGGGTTTTGAGATCATCTATAATAAGGAATTGGAGGGGAGAATGAGCTTTATTATCAGAAATGCTCCAATTTATCCTCTGTGTATCTTATAATGTATGTAGCTCCTTGTATGTTTGTCTTTTCTGCTAGACTGTAAGCTCTTCAAGGGCAGGAACTGTCTTTTGCCTTTTTCTGTATCCCCAGTGCTTGGCACCTAGTAGGCATTTAATAATTGTTGACTTAATTTCCTTGTTTTGAGCCAGTCGAATGTCAGTAAACTTTGACACTCTAAATGTAAGCTCTTTGCCCAGCAACTAATGAGTTCACATATACTGGAGGAACCAAACCGTATCAATATTGACATTCTTGTTGTAAGTAAGTCCACAAGACAAAGCTTGTTTGGAAGGTTAGGCCTCAGGTTCTTCTTGGAGAGACAAATAAAGAATCAAAGACTCAATCAGACTCAAAGAATCTGAGAACTAGAAGGGACCTCCCAGGCCACCATCTAGTCCAACTTTTGAGACCCATGCCACCCTCAGTGCCCTCCACTGGAGATTCCCAGCTTATTAATGTTCTCCTTAAAATAGGGTACCAGAACTTGGCACAGTCCTCACTATGTGTCAGTGCACTGCCATATGTCAGTGAACTATCATTCCTTCAGTCCTGGTTGTCATACCTCTCTTAATGCTGCCAAAGGTCACACTGGTTTGTTTGTTTTTTACTTCAGTCCCACATTGTCTACTCGTGTTGAGGCTGGTGTTCACTTCAATCCCAAAGTCCTTTTCAAATGATCTGTTATCTAGTCATGCTTTTTCCACTATCCTGGACTTGAGTTTGATTTTTTTAATCACAATGTGAGACTCCATTTATCTATATTAAATCTGTCAAATAAGGCAGGTGGACAATATGATCTCTTAAGTCCTATGAAATAAATTACATTTTATTAGATGCCACCCAGTATCTAACCTGTCAAGATCTTTTTTAATCCTGACTCCATCATCCAGCCAATTGGCTATTGCCCATAGCTTTTCATCATCTTATCAACAAATTTAATAACCCATCTACCTATGTCTTTATCCAGATCATTGATAAGAAAGTTAAATAGCACAGAAATAAGGACAGCTCCCAGGAGCATTGCCCTAGAGGTCTCCTTCCAAGCTGCCATCAAATCATTAATGACAACTTTGTGGTTCCAGGCAATCTACTAGTTCCAAGTCTACCCAACTACATTATCATAGCCAACATCATACACAAAGTAGCATGAGGGACTTGGTCAAATGGTTGCTTAAAGTCAACATAAACCCTTTCTAGTATTCCCCTGATCACCTGTATGGTAACCCTGTGAAAAAAGGACATGAGGCTAGCTTGTTATGAATTTGTTCTTCTTTGCTGACTTTTTGTGATCACCACTTCTTTATTGGTAAAGTTAAAGCGGACCCATACCCAGAGGCAGCAGGAAACATTAGTTGGCACACCTCTTAGTCATTTATCTTTGCAGTGCCCATGCTGAGCAAAAAGACCCGTATAGAGTTAACTGTGGTTTGTGTACCATCTGTTGCAGAGGATGAAGAGGTAGAGAAATGTCATAAAGAACTTGGCAAAATCATCTAAATCAAGTCAACATATAACTTGATGGCTTCAGTGCAAAGGTTAGGTATGGGGCAGGGGGGTGCAGATGGTAGAAAACATGTTGGAAAATATCCGTGGAGATTAAGAAGTTGAAGAGACCCAAAAAAGGTCAATTACTCAGAGGCTTCATGTCATTCCCAGCTCTCCACTCTCTTTCCACAGCCCCTGTTTCCAGTCAGTTGCCAAGACCTGTCGATCCTACCTTCATCACAGCTCTTGTACATCCCCTGCCCCTTCTTTCTTCTGCTGCTGGCACCACTTTGCCACCACTTCACACCTGGACATAGTCTTCTGGTCAGTCTCTGCCCCAAGCCTCTCCTCACTTTCGTCTGTCTTTCACTCAGCTCTCAGATGGATCTTCCTAAAGTGTAGGTCTGACGGTTTTTCAGCTGCCCTGTTCGATATCTTTCTATTCCCTCTAGGATCAAATGTAAAATCCTGTTTGGCTTTTAAAGGCCTTCATGCCCTGGTCCTCTCTCACCTTTCCACGGACTCCGCAATCCAGTGATGCTGACATCTTTGCTGTTCCTTGCACAAGGCAGTCCATCTTTCAATTTGGAGAATTTTCACTGCCCCTCATGCCTGGAATTCTCTCCCTCTTCATCTCTGTCTCCTGGCTTCCCTAACCTTCTTCGAGTCCCACCTTCTACAAGTAGGAAGACTTTCCCCATCTCCCTTAGTGCTAGATCTTTGATTCTGGAATTATCCTCCCTTTATCCTATATATGGCTTATTTGTATACAGTTCATCAGTAAACATTTCTTAAGTGCCTACTGTGTTTGTGTGCTAAGTGCTGGGGAGACAACAGGCAAACAGGTCTATGTAAACAAGCCATAAATGGGGTAAATATGAAATAATTAATAGAGGGGAGGCACTGGAATTCAGAGGGCTTATGAAAGCTCCCTGTAGAAGATGAGATTGGGGCTTTGAAGGAAGCCCAGGTGGTCAGTAGGCAGAGCTGAGAAGGACAATCCAGGCTTGGGGGACAGTCAGAGAAAAGGTCTGGAGCCAAGAGGTGGAGGGCTTTGTTCACAGAGCATCCAGGAAACCTCTGTTAC
>WOXC01009174.1:0-5000 GCA_011680675.1 Gymnobelideus leadbeateri | reverse complement strand
TATCCATCCCATCAACCTAAATGCCATCCTTGACTTCTCGCTTTCTCTCAACCTCTATAGATCTAGTCAGTTGCCAAGGTCCTATTGATTTTAACTTCAAAACGTCTTTCATATACTGCCCGCCTTCTCTCCTCTGACACCATCACCACCTCACCCCTCATGCCTAGACTATTAACGGGGTCCTGTGGTTGGTCTCCTGCTTCATCTTTTCCCATTCAAGTCTGTCTTCCACTGAGCTGTTAAACTGATCTCCCCAAAGCACAGGACTAGCCATGTCACCCTGCCTCCACTTCATTCAGCCAGTGACTCCCTATCACCTCCAGGTTCAAATATAAGTCCTCTGTTTGGCATTCAAAGCCCTTCATAACCTGTCCCCTTCCTACCTTTCTAGTTTTCTTATGCCTTACCCACTCCCTCATACTTGGAGACCCTTGCTGCTCCCGGCACAAGGCCCTCCATTGGCTCCAGGCATTTTTACTGGCTATCCCTTAGAGCTGGTATTCTCTTCTTCATCTCATCTCCTGGCTTTCCTCAAATCCGAGCTAAAGTCCCTTCTGTAGAAGCCTTTCCCACTCCTCCTTAATTCTAGGCATTTCCTCTGAGATTATCTCCATTTGTCCTCTCTCTAATTTATTAGTAGATAATTGTTTGTGTGTTGTCTCCTGGTTTTTGAGCAGAATTTATCACACCATTGGCTCTGCTAAAGGAGGGTGAGGAGAGAAAGGATATTGTTGTGGTCACTCCAGTTCTCCTGTATCCTGAACTTTGGTTTTTTTTAATGTAAAAGCAGACGTTCACCCCATCCTTCCTAAGTCACCTTGTTGGTCCTCCAGACAGGAGTACTGAGCAGAAATCAACAAGATAATATTCAACAGAACAGGTGTCAGGTTTGCATGGGGCCAGTTTTTATTTAGAATAAAAATCATTTTGCTCAGATTTGTTATAAGAAAACAAAAAGGACAGGAGGGCTAAAAGAAGGAACCGAACAGATCAAGGGTAAGATCAACCAGCAAATGAGTCGGGAAGCACCTGCTCTCTGTGGAAGACTGAGCAGTAGCTGCTGCTGCAGTCCCCATTTTTATAGATCTTTAAGGCTTACAATACACTTTTCTCCCAGCAGCCCTGTGAAGCTAATAGTTCAGATGCTGTCATCTCCATTGTATAGATGAGAAAACTGAGGTTCAGGTAAAGGGACTTATCCAAGATCATCCAGCTAATAAGAGCCAGGATTTAAACCCTTGACTCTAGTTTTGTGTTGTTTTTTTTTCCTTTAAACCAGACCTCTAGGCACCTTGAGGGGATACAGCCTCTGTTCTCAGCATTTGTACAATTTCGTCAAGAAAAAAATGATTAACACCAGCTTTGCCCATGTATGCCACTCTTCCCTTTTTTAGCATTCAGAGAGATAAAGGTTGTTTGGAATACCACTACTCAGAATGCCTTCATCTCCTTGGCATTGTCCTATGAGTTATTTAGGATCAATCCTTTTCAGTCACAGACATCTATAGTAATTATTAATAATAAAGCATTTATTATATTTATTTATATTAACAGAGACAGCTAGGTGGCACAGGGAATAGAGTGCTAAGTCTCAACTCAGGAAAACCTGAGTTCGAATCACATATTTACTATCTGTGTGACCCTGAGCAAGTCACTTGACCTCTCTTTGCCTTGGTTTCTGCATCTTTAAGATGGGGAGAAAAATAGCACCTACCTCCCAGAGTTGTTGGCAAGAGCAAATGAGATAATATTTGTGAAGTGCTTATTTAGCCCAGCACATAGTAGGCACTCTATAAATGCTAGCTGCTATTAATATTGTTATTTACATAGGTTTGCTAAGCATTTTACATATTTGATCCTCACAAACAACTGTGTGAGGCAGATGCTGTTATTATCATCCCATTTTACAGATGGGGAAACTGAGGTAAACAGGTTAAGTGACTAGCCCAGAGTCTCATAGCTTCACATTTATTTATCATTTACAAAGTGCCAGGCATTATTCTAGGATTGAGGGATACCAATAGGAAAGTGAGACTATCCCTGCCCTTAGGGAGCTTACATTCTACTTTCAGTTACCTAGAAAATACTAGCAGCATTGTTGCCTGAGAGGGGAGATGAGAAGACAGGAGTGAGCATGCCCTATCCAGTCTTGGGCCAGTGAGCTCACAACCTTTATTGAACCCTTGCTATGTGCATGGCATCCCTGTGTGACAACTGCAACACCCTGGTTAGAAAAAATTCCATCTGGTATCTTCATACATCTGTGCCTCCTGTGCATGAGTGCATATACCCTCCCCTCTAATCTCTTCGTCTGCTCGTGTGGTCAGTTCTGGCAGAAAACAGCACAGGCTGCAACATCCCCATGTTTCCTACACTCCCTCCTACCAGGGTTACTCAATGTCAGCCATCCCTTTACCCAGCCTCTCAAGGTTCCAGGGGGAGGGAGATGTGGATGAATCCGAAGTCATCTGTTCCTTGAGGAGTGAGTCTCCTGGACCCACCTCTGACTCCCTGATGTATCAGAGAGCAGCATTCCAGGAAGCCCCTGCCAGCCAGGGGCTTTGGATGAAGCTCAATCCTTCAGTTATGCTTTGGCTCAGGAAAGTCAGTCTATCTATGAGTCCTGCTGCTGTATGCTTGTCATATTGAAGCACATTTCTACTATAATGTACATCTCTGAGGAAAGGTCCAGGAATATGGACCTTTAGCAGGGAAAAGTCCCCTTTGTTATCCATCAAAATAAATTCAATTAACATTGACTCAGAACCTACTAAGTACAGGACAGGAGAGGCAGTGTGGGGTAATGGCTTAAGAGCTGGTCTTAGATTCAGGAAGACCCAGATTCATTTGTCACATCTGACGCCTGTATGTATGACACCAGCTGTATGACCCTGGGCAAGTCACTTAACCTCTCTTCACCTCAGTCTCCTCAAGGATCAAGTGAGAAAATATTTGTAAAGTGCCTAGCACAGTGCATAGCATTTAGTTGGTATTATGTAAATGCTTATTCCCTCTCTCCCATAGAGGAGTCCCTGTTTTACCACAAGGTATTAAACAGCATCAATTCTGTAACATTGTGAGGAAGGGAAGAACTTGAAAAGCATTCTTTATATTCTGCAAATGATTGTCCTTCAGCCATGATACCTTTTTTCTACTGTGATAAGAGGAAAGGAAAAGGAAGGTGTAAGCATTTCTGTAGCATTTACTTTGTGGCAGCACTGGGCTGGGCACATTTTTACATATATAATTTCAGTAGGTCCTTACAACAACCCTAAGAAGTGTCAGTGCTATTATTAAACCCATTTTACAGATGAGGAAGCTGAGGCAGAGTTTAAGTGACTTGCCCAGGGTCACAAAGCCAGTGAGTGTCTGAGGCTGAATATGAATTCAGGTCCCCCTGACTTCAGGACCAGTACTCTATCCATTGTACCACCCAGCTGCCAAAATTATACTATTATTGATGTGATTTGGCATCTTAGGTCTTAGAATAAGAAACAACCCCCTAAAAAAGAATAAACAGAAAAGAAGGAGAAGCATTGGAGAACAGCAAAGAGATAGAGAAGGGGTCTAACCTTTCCTTTGAGCAAGAGCTCAGGACAAAGAAGCCTGTAACATGGGGTTTGGGTTTGGGTTTGGGTTTTGGTTTTGTATTTTCACTTAGACTGTATAGGTCACAAGAAGTTTTTGAGGTTTTGTGAGAACTGACCAGCCCAAGAGTCTAAATAAATAAATGTATGGGGAGACGGCACTGTCCCTTGGGACACATTTGTTAGCCTCTCCCACAAGCTGGGCCACTCAGAGTAGGACATATTTTCCTGCAGAGGACACAGGGAAACATCAAAGAATAAAAAAAGTTTTGGAACTGAAAGGCATCTCAGAAACAATGGGGTTCAATCCATTAACTAATAATAAACATTTATGGCCAAGATGGCGGAGTAGAAACAGCTCATCCAAGCCACTCTGCCCCCAAATTCCCCCCAAACTATGTAAAAGGGGACTCTGAACAACTTCTGGAGCCCCAGCACCCACAGAACAACACAGAGAAGCTAAACTCCCGCTGAGGACAGCCCAGCAGCCCTGCAGGAAGGACCAGCGCAGAGGTCTGGGACCTGGCAGCGTGCAGAGTGCAGGAGCTGAGCCGAGCCCAGGTCCGCATGAGCCGAGGTTTTAGCCCCAGGGCGGCAGGGCCAGCAACCAGCTGGAGGAACCCCAGAACACCAGGAGCTGTGGTGACTCCAGAATTATCAACATAGATTTGCCTAGGACAAAGTAAGAGGTTAGTGTCCTATGGACTTTGGGACTGGTATTAGGGAATGCGTCGGCTCCCTCCCCTGGGGGCTAGAAGCCGCTGAGGACAAACGCCATTTTGTAGTTTTCAGAGGCAGCTCCCGCTCCCAGCCTGCAAATTTGTAGGGAGATCCAGTGATCAGTCTTGGGGGGTAATCGCTCTTGCTTTAACCTCCCTGGATCTGGATTGTGATCTAGGGTGGAAGTCGTGGGTGGGTTTACAGCTTGCCAGAAACGGAAGTTGCCCCCCACACGTTCGGGACGAAAATTCCTCTATCTGGCCCTAAAGCCATAGTGTGGCAACAAGCCCAAAAGTCAAGTAATTAAGCGGCAACATGCCAAGGCAAAGGAAACAGAAAAATGCAACCCTAGACTCCTATTTTGGGGGCATAGAGCAGGAAAAGGACTGTGAGGTCAGAAGTCCTGCTCCAAAAGCCCCAGGGGAAAACATGAGTGGGTTGCAGGCTATAGAGGACCTTAAGAAGGACTTTAAAAATCAAATAAGAGAAGTGGAGGAAAAATTGAGAAGAGAAATGAGAAGGATGCAGGAAAAGTATGAAATGAGGGTCAACAGCCTGACTGAGGAAAACAACACCTTAAAAAATAGACTAACTCAAATGGCAAAGGAGGCCCAAAAGGGCATTGAGAGAGAAGAATGCCTTAAAAAGTCAATTTGCCAGATGGAAAAAGAATCTCAAAAGTTCATATCCCTT
>WOXC01009173.1:0-11880 GCA_011680675.1 Gymnobelideus leadbeateri | reverse complement strand
CATACCTTTGAGGGCTTTTTCAGTAATCAATCTATGATCTCTGATTGGGTACCTCCTCTTTCTTGCAACTTCCTTGATCCTACCAGCTTTTAATGCTCTTTGCCTCATCAGATTACCTTGTATTATTCAAAGCCCTTCAAACCTAGCCCTTCCTTACCTTTCCAGTTTTTTATATCTTATTCCAGGCCATGCCATATACTCTTTGACCCAGTGACACTGACCTCCGCTGTTCCATGAACATACTCCATCTTTCTGCTCTGGGAATTTTCTCTGGCTCTCTCCCATGCCTGGAATACTCTTCCTTCTCAACACTGCCTACTGACTTCTCTGACTTTAAGTCTCAACTAAAACCCCATCTTTTACAGGAAGCACTTCTAAACCCTTCTTAATTATAGCACCTTCTCTCTGTTAATTATTTTCTATTTATCTTGTATATGGTTTGTATACATGTGTTTGTCTTCTATCTCACTGATTAGATTGTGAGCTCCTTGAGGGCAGGGACTGTCTTTTGCCTCCTTTTGTATCCCCAGCACTTAGTACAAAGCCTGGCACATAGTAGGTGGTGAATATTGATTGAACTGTGTACATGTGATATTCCTCCTAAAAATCTATGCTTGGGCCTGTGCTATTTTAACATTTTTTTACCTATGACTTAGATAAGGACAAAGATGGCATTCTCATCAGATTTGAAGTCACAAAACTAAAAGTAAGAGTAGCTGGGTGACAGAGTCAGTATCCCCCCAGAGCCCGGCAGGCTAAACCATTGGACTGTCTGACACATAACAGACACTTAAAATGCTTATTGGCTATTTAATATGAAGAGAGTCATTAAAGATAAATGGAACATTTTGCAAGTGGGTATAAAGAATCAGCTCTACAAGTGTAAGGTGGAGAAAGACATAGGTTGGTGGCAGTTTGTCTGAAACAATATCTGGAGATTTTAGTTCAAGTTCAATGAGTCAACAGTCTGCTGTGGTTGCCTCATCCCATAAGCCCATTGGATCTTGGGCTACATTGAGAGAAATAAAGGAGCGGAGTCTTTCCCTCCCATCTGTCCTGGTTGGGGTCCCCACAATGGGAGTGAAAGGGGTACAGGTTATGTTCATTTAAGTCTAGTGGGGGAGGGACTGTTGAGTGAACACATTTTACTGTTATTTTGTGAGGGAGCATTTATCATTAGGGTATATTTCACTTAGTAATGACAACAGCTAAAAAACAGTTTCTAGGCATATGGTCCCCTTGAGTCTGTCTCATCAGAACTCATCTGTAGGCTATGTCCAGTTCTGAAGGTCATAGCTTATGAAGGACACTGATAAGTGGGGGCAGGTTCAAAGAAGAGCAGTCAAGATGGTGCCGGGGTTTGAGTCCCTCTCGTATGAGGATTGGTGGAAGGAAAAACAGATACTATACTTGAAAAAGAGAGGACTTAGGGGGGACAGGATAAGTACTCTAAGTATCTGAAAGGTTGTCTTGTGGTAAAAGATTTGGGTTTGTTCTGTTTGGCCCTAGAGGATCAAACCAGGAGCCATGTAGGGAAATTGCAGAGACCTTTTTAAGTTTAATGTCAGAAAGCAAGCAAAGTAACAAACAACAATCCCCCACAAAACTTCCTAATCATTCAAGCTGTCCCAAAGTGGAATGATCTGCCAGGGAAAGGTGGTGAGTTCCTCTTACTTAGAGGTCTTCAAGGTGAAGAGTGGATCACTACCTTTTGAGTATGCTATAATGGTGACTCCTTTCAGATATAGGTTAGGCCAGTGTGGCCACGTGTGGCCCTCTAGGTCCTCAAGTGTGACCCTTTGGCTGAATCCAAACTTCACAAATCTTGTGGAGCTAGTGGGCTACACGTGTCCTTGAAGCTGTAGGTTAGGCTAAGTCAGTGTCATAAACTTAACCTAGTTCCCATGAACTTGTTAGCTTTTATATTTTTCTTTATATTTTGATAATTGTATTTCAATATAGCTGGTTTCCTTTGTAATACAATGTATTTTATTTGGTAGATTTAAACATCTTCTTCTGAGAAGTCCTTAGGCTTCCCTAGATTCTGCCAAAGGTGTTCAGAACACAAAAATAAGCTTAGGAACCTTGGGAAAAGAGGTCTAGAGTGAGAACCTTTTAATCTCTATTATTCTGTGAGTCTGTAATTCTGGGTCATGGGTCAGAAAGAGACAGCCTTCAGAAGAGAGCTGTTTTTTGGACTGATTTCTTCCTTTTGTTACAGTACTAAGAATAATAGTAACACTAGTTATAATAACTAGCATTTATATAGAACTTTAAGTGCTTTATAAATATCATATAATTTTATCCTCACAAGCACTCTGAGACATAGGTGCATTAGTATCCTAATTTTATATAGGTAAGGAAACTGAGGCAGGCAGAAACTCAGTAACTTACCCAGAATCACACAGCTGGTAAATGTGTGAGGTAAGTTTTGAACTCTGGCCTTCCTGTTCAGCATTCTATTCATTGTCACCTAAGACCTCTCTAAGCTCTGCTGGGGTTACTATACCACAAATAATTCTTCCCAAAGAATCTTTTTTTTTTTTTACCCAAGTGGGCAACTGTGGCTACTGTGTTCCGAAAGAGAAATCTTTGAGCTGAGAGAGTTAATTAGCTAATTGGCATTTCAAAGGGCAGATGACAACTATCTTTGGAAATGCTAATTAACTGACTGAGGTGATAGGTGATAATTTGCTTCTGGATGTCAAAGCCCTAGGGAGTCTGAGTATAGGATGGAGAAATTGACCTCTTAACCTTAGAACCTATAGGACCTCTCTCCTTTGGTCTTGTTTTCTGTCTCTCTTTTTCTGTCTCTCCTCACCTCTCTCATTCCCCTTCTTGGTCATTTTCTTCCTGTTCTTCTTTACCTCTCCCCTCCATCTTTCCCTTGCCTCTTTCTTCTCCTTCCTTTTAATGACCGCAATCTAGAATTCAAATATATATATATATATATATCTGTTCTATTTGTTGAATAAAATTTTCACACATTTAATGTTAAAAATCAGGAGGTTTATGACTTTTGTCTTTTCTGTCTCAGTTTCTGTCTGTCTCTCCCCCCTTCCACATTCCTTCCTTTTCTCCAAGAGCAAGTATCTACATTTTAACCTTTTTTTGGGGGGTGTGAACCGTTTTAATGTTTATTTTTCTCCTTTGGGACTATGACCTTCAAAAAGAAAGGAAGGAAGGAAGGGAGGGAGGAAGAAAGCAAGCAAGAAAGGAAGGAAGGAAGGAAGGAAGGAAGGAAGGAAGGAAGGAAGGAAGGAAGGAAGGAAGGAAGAAGAAAGAAAAAGATCTGTTGTGTGAAAGGAATGTTTCTACTGTGTTGTATATTATTAACTTTCTATGATCTTAAAAAAATCCTTCCCAATGTAATCAATCAGCAAACATTCATGAATGGCTCAGCCTACTGTGTTCTAAATACCACTTGGTGCTGAGGGATTCACAAAGGATTATAAAACATGATCTCTACCCTCAAAAAGATTAAGATTTAATTAGCAGAGAGGAATTAAACATGTCTAGGGTTCTATGATAACAGGATCACATATTACAACTGAAAGTCCTTAATATACTAAAATATATGAAAGTCCTTAGTGGTCATATAATACAATTTTCTCATATTCCCAGATCAGGTAACTGAGGCCCATTGATGTTGAATGCTTTCCTCAAGGTCATATAGAGATGGTCAATCAAGGCCCTTCAAACTATGTCCTTGGATTCTAAGTTTGGAATTTTCTTCACTGTGCCCCAACTGACCTTCAATGATTTAAGTAACATTTTGAGATTGTTAATTATAAGTAATTTCCATTATATACCTTAAAGCACTTAACAGACTGCCTGACATGTAGTGGGTGCTTAATAAATGCTAGCTGATTGACTGATTGATTGGCATAAGCATGTTTTAAAATCAAAATGGACTAGTATATTGATAAAATTATTTTTTTTTTGCCCCCTTGAAGGCTCATCTCTAACAAATATAACTTCCCTTTGATGTTTTAAGGAGAAGCTGCAGGATCATCAGGGCTCTTAAAGAGTGGTTCCTAATGGTAACTGAGCCATGAATTCTAGACCATGGTCATTTTCTAGCTTTTTGAGGAACAGTACAGTAGATTTTAACCCTTGTACCAGCTGCAATGTCTCTGGCATTCATTCAAAGGTAGAATCATTTAAAAGAAAGCTTTTCTCTCGTTAAATATGCAACTAATATGACATTTAAAATGTCATTTTAAATGTAATAGCCAAGTTCCTGAAATCAATCATATAAAACTAACAGTGTTCTTTATAAAAGAAATTTAAAGTCAAGGAAAAAAGGTCTTTTTTTTTTCAGTGTGAGGGAGAAGTAAAGCTTTCTCAAATTACTCTTCTGTCTAAAATAGATTAGATCTGGTGCTGGAGATTGGGAGATGGGCCTGATGTTTTTCAGAGGTCTTTCTTTTACCTCATAGTAGATAGAGGAGCAATTTTGTAGTCAAAAAGATTGTAATACTGTTTCTGATGCACATTAATTGAGTGGCCACAGGCAACCCTTTTTTGTCACAGAGGCAACTTTCTAAAATTGTAAGTTAGAGTTGCATTTATGTTGGTGGAGGGAGTATTTACATTGGGAGTTGCCAACACCAATGAAATCACAAAAATGTCCTCTGTCTCTGTCTCTCTCTGTCTCTGTCTCTCTCTGTCTCTGTCTTTTTGTGTCTTATTTTTTTTTCTCTCTCTCTCTATTGTCCAGGATGAAAGAATAGTACCATTCAGGAACCTAGTTTCACTACTCATTAGCACAGAAGCTTTAACTGGCTCCATTTCAAAGCTAAGCCAGTTTGACCCTCCTTAGGTCTTAGGCAGCTACCCAGTCCAAGAGGCTCACTAAATTGGTGTTGAAATCTATTGGTCTTAACCCTACTGTAGCTCATACTCCAAAACTCAAGTGATCCACCAGCCTTAGCTACTTCAGCTGTAGGGACTATCCCATGGCTCATAAAACTCATCTAAGTATCCTTCTTTAACAATTGGTTTTGTTTTGTGCTGTGGGTTTGGGGATGGTGCTAGCTAAAAAGAAACTATTCTTTAGGTTGGGCCTCAGAAAGGTTTGACTGCTTCTAGAATCCCATAAAATGATAATGGTTAAAGAATCTCTTCTTCACATATTCTTGGGGTTCCAGCATATCACTATTGCCAATACTGCTGCAAGAGACAGGTTTGGGTATACAGTGGACTAAATGAGATAATATACAGGGCTTCAATCCATTTTCAATCTATGGTGCTTTACAAAATTTTATTTACAAATGCTTTGTAACAACAAAGTTTTGCCCCACTTTTCATGACTGCATAGACCATATCATACCAATACTCTCCATTGGGTTTTCTTGACAAAGATACTGGAGTGGTTGGGCTACTTTTTTCTAGTTAAAGTTTCACAGGAATGTCTGAGTCCATTTTCATTTCCACTTGGCCAGAGCATTTAGCTTCCTAATGTCCCCATTTGAACCCAAGTTTTCCTGCCTCTGTCCCATTCTACCCATTATGCTACACTGCCTCTCCAAAGCACCCCAAAACAAAGCACCCCAAAATAAAGCTTATTGTCCCAAGCCCATAGGGCAGTTCTGTAGAAAATTAGGCCAATTCGTAACCAGTTAAGAATAGAGACATTTTTGGAACTCCAAATGGAATTACTGCTAGATAAAGAAGGCATTTTCAAACCCAAGTCTCTCCTGGTAACAAGTGCAGTGTATACAAATAATGTAAAGCCTAGATCAAAGGAACCCTGGATTTGGATCCTGCCTCTGACACTAATTATATGGCTTTGGGCAAGTTACTTGATCTCTCTAAGATTAAGTTTCCTTATCTGTAAAATGGGGATAATTAACCTGTAATACCTTCCCCTAAAGGTCATATGAAGCATTGAGTGTAAAGTGTGTCACAGTGACATAAGTGACGTAAGAGTGCCAGCTATTAGGATTATTGTTTCACACTATCTATCAAAGGCAAAACTGCTAGGTAAAAAATAAATGTAAAAGTGTTATTTTTTAAATAATCGTCATAATACAGAATAGGTGGTTCTAATGCTCTTATTTTCTGTGTAGTATTTAAGGTGTTTCATTTTAAAAGAACTAAATCTACATATAATAAACAAGGCAATCTCACCTTGCCATAGACGATGAAAGGCATATTATTCTAGAGGCAGCTAGGGAATACAGTGGTTAGAGTGATCCTCTTATAAGGGGATATAATATAAGTCTTCATATATCTGAAATGCTTCCATGTGTGAAAGTGATTATTTATACAGGCACCTAGGTAGCCCAGTGGATAGAGTGCTGGGCCTGGAATCAGGAAGATGTGAGTTCAAATCCAGCCTTAGACACTTAGCTATGTGTTTCTGGGCAAGTCATTTAACCTTGTCTGCCTCAGTTTCCCCATCTGTGAAATGAGCTAGAGAAGGAAATGATAAACGATTCCAATATTTTTACCAAAACCCCTCCCCCCAAAAACCAAACAAACCCAAAAGGCAGTCATGAAGAGTAGGGCATGACTGAAACAATCAACAACAAAATAGCACTTATCTCTCAGGATTGTTGTGAGGATAGAATTATATAATATTTATAAAACACTTTGCAAACCTTAAAATGGTACACAAATGTTAGCTATCTTTATTGTGATGGCTGTTAATAATATGATATGGGCTGAAGAAAGGAGAGAAGATAGTACGCATGACAGGTAAAGAGTATTTTCCAATATGGTCTTTAATGAAGGCAGGATAAAATTGTTTATTTCTGATGTTATTTCCTGTGAGCTCAGTTTCTCAGAAAGCTGCTGTGAACCTATTTTGACCTCTTGGCTGCTAACGTTGGAGACTACCTTGCTTCAATCAATTTTCCCTGTGCTTTTCAATAATGCCTATTTCCATCTGGACTTTGGACAGAATTGGAAAAAAGGCAGCCAGCATCAGCTCTCATTTCCAGTCCTTGTACATGGCAATATCCTCTGGAACACAAGGAGACAATTCTTATGTCAGTTTCCAAGACTGAAGACGGTAATGAAGTGAGTATCAGTGCTCTGCCTCCAAATTCTCTCTTACTGATCTACCCTGACTTTCCTAAAGGGCAGAGGAACATCTGGGCGTCTGAGACAAAGGGACAAATTAAAAACAAGAGATTAACGACGCATTTAATTGAGAGTTATACTACATGAAGTTTAACACCACGAAGGAACATGAAATCAATAATATGAAATGAACGTATGGGGCGGGGAGCTGCAGCGCCAGCGACATTTCAGATGTTATTGATTAACTTACTGAGAAGTCTGGCTCCAGCGGCAGAATTAGAATAGCAAGGAACGCGCAAGGGCTTTTACAGGGGCAGTTAAGGATTTCGGAGGACTTACCCTGTAAGCATTATGAGAGTTGGGAGAAATTAACACGCCTAGCACGTCTTTGTTACCTGGAGTCTTTTCATTTGACATTTCTGAAGCAAGGGAAGGGAATGGCTTGAAAAGTTGAAAAGCCAATTCATCACAATGTCTGACATTTTTAGGCTGATGTTATCGCCTGTGATTTAAAATTCAGAATTTATAAATCGTAAAGTCGGATAACACACCTCAACAAAACAAAGGGCCTGCCTGCTACATAATTTGCTCCCTCCCCTCCCCTCCCCTCCCTTCTTCAGGTTTGGGGTTTGTTTCATTCCCCCCTAAACAAGCAGCTTTGCTCTGAATTTGTTTTATTTTCTTCTATGATTTATAAAACATACGGTATCTTTTCTATTTCTTTGATTTCTTTTGGATGCAGGGCTATAGTTGTGTGAAAGGGTATAATTCCAATTGCTTTCTAGAATGGTTATATGCACTCACAGGCCACCGACAGTGTATTTCTGTGCATTTTCTCATACCTCCTCCAACATTTGTTGTTTTCCTCATTTGTCATCTTTGCCAATCTGATGGGTATGAGGTAGAACCTCAGAATTGCTTTAATTCTTTTTTTCTCTAATTTTAAATTATTAAAAGCATTTTTTCAAATGGTTTCTGTTGAGAACTTCTTATCCATATCCTTAGATAATTTATTAACTGGGAAATGGTTCTTATTCTTAAAAATTTCAATGTGTTCCTTATATCTCTTAGAAATAAGTTCTGTATCAGAGAAACTTGCTACAAAGATATTCCCCAGTTAATTTTTTTCTTCTTAATCTTAGCTTTACAGATTTATTTGTGTAAAACTTTTAATTTTATGTAGCCAAAATAATCCATTTTATCTCTGTGGTGTTCTCTTTCCCTTTCTGAGTAGCAATGAAAAAAAATCCAGGAGGAAATAGTAGGAAGGGAAGCCCAATTCAAAATAATTATGAAATGCATAAAATGTCTGGGATTAATTTATGGATTTAAGATGCTGTGTAAGAAAAGAGCTTTTTAAACAACCTTCTATTCTATCAAAACAAATGTGTTTTTAAAATAATCCACAAGAAAGAACAGTGGAAAATTGCATTCTTGTGAACCTTGATTGACTTTCAGTCCAATTGATTAATTATTATCTCTTTGAAGATGATTCTCATATTTCTTTATCCAATCCTAATCTCTCTCCTGACCTCACATCACCAGCTACCTACTAAAAATTTTAAATTCAATGTCCCATAGACATCTTGTCCAAAATAGGATTTGTTGTCTCCCCCCAACCCAAATAATTCTCTCCTTTGAATTTCCCTATTACTATTGATGGTACCCCCATTTTTCCAATCACCCAGACTCACAATCTCAGTGATATCCTAAACTCCTCACTCAAACTCACGATACATATCCAACCTATTGACAATACTTGCCATTTCTAGCTTAGTGATATTTCTTATATAATACATACCCCTTCCTTTCTCTGACATTGCCATTATCCTGGTGTGGGCCCTCATCACCTCACACCTTTCCAGTCTTCTTACACTTTCCTTCCATCCTTGTACTCTTTGACTCAAGCCTTCTTGCTGCTTTTCACACGTGACTCTCCATCTTCCAGCTCTAGGCCTTTTCACTGGCTGTCCCCTATACCTGGAATTCTCTCCTTACCTAACTGCCTTCTGGATTTCCTGGCTTTCTTAAGTATTCAGCTCAATTCCTACTTTCTGTAACAAGCCTTTGTCCATCCCCTTCTACACCTAGATGGTGTAGTAGTACTACAGTACTGGTGCTTGCTTCAGAGATTGCCTTTTTTACACTGCACCTGTCTTATGTTTGTACATAGTTGTTTGTACATCATCTCCCCTATTACACTGTAAGCTCCTTGAGGACAGGAACTGTTTTTGCTTTTGTTGTACTCTTAGAGCTTAACATAATGCTGGGCACATAGTAGGTGCTTAACAAATATTTGCTATTGATGATGATGATCTGCCATATTACTGGTTGCATGACTTCTAATTAAAGCTCTTCATTCTAACTTTCAATCAGTATTTTTTTAGCAAGAAGCAACAACAGAGTCCGGAAGACCCAGGTTTTGGTTCTGCTTCTGACATATACTAGCCTTGGCAATCTGGGCAAATCACTTAACCTCTCAGGGACCCAGGAAACTCTCCAAGAATGTAAATTGCATACAAGGTCTGCTTTGGCATTCCTTCTGCCAATGAATTCATGGATCTGGAGGAAACAAAAAGCAAAAAACAATTTCTTGAGTCCCTGCTATGCATAAAGTGTTTTGCTTGGTACTAGGCACTAAAGTGATCAATGATAATTTAATTTCCAAGTATAATGGCCTTGTTTTCTCAGTTCTCACTCATCCTTCTTGACCTCTCTGCAGCCTTTGACCATGCTTTACCCTCCTCTCCTTGATACGCTCTTCTCTCTAAGTTTTCATGACTCTCCTCTCTCCTGTTTCTCCTCTAACCTATCTGAACATTCCTCATTCTCCTCTGCTGGATTTTCATCAGGCCCAGTGATGGTGAGTATTCACCAGGGTACTGCCCTGGGCCTTCTCTTCTCCATCTCTGCTACTTCACCTGGTGATCTCACCCGCTCCCATGGACTCAATTTTTGTCTCTATCTTGCTGATTCTCAGATCAACTTATTCAGCTCTCTCCTAATCTCCAGGCTTACATCTCCAGCTGCCTAGTGGACATTTTAAACTGGATGCCCTATAAATATTCTTTCTAAATAGATTTTTTTTCAATTATGTGTAAAGAAAGATTTCAACACTAACTTTTATAAGATTTTGAGTTCCAAACATTTTTGTCCCTCCATTTCTTCCCTCATTCCCTCCCCAAGACAGCAAGCAATCTGATATAGGCTATACATGTATAATCATGTTAAATATAATTCCACATTAATCATATTGTGAAAGAAGAATCAGAACAAAATGGGAAAAACAAAGAGAAAGAAAAAACAATTTTTTTTCTTTTTTTTTTCTTTTATTTATTTATTTATTTTTTTAAACAAATACTTTATTAACTTCTGTTTTACATCATTCATTTCCGCCAGGTTTTGAGTTACAATTATTTTCCCCCCATTATTCCCCTACCCAACCTCCCAGAATAGCAGTCCCACAAGATATCGGTTCCTCCAATCTGCTCTCTCCCATACCTTCTCCCATACCCCCATCGACTTTTCCATTAGAGGAAGATGAATCTTTGTGTCCCAATGCCTGCACATCTTATCTCCCAATTACAGGCAAAAGAGTATTAATAATAGTATTTATATATATATTTGAAACATTTAATGTTACGACCTTAAATTTCAGATCCATTTCCTTCCTTCCTTGTCACCCATTCCTTCTTGGGATATAAGTAATTCAGTATATGTTGTACATGTCTAGCTATGCAAAACATTATCATAGTAGATATATTGTACAAGGCTGCTTATAATTCCCTCCCACTCATCCCACCCCCAACCTGGTCCATTCCCTACATGATCCTGTCCCTCTTCTATAGTGGGTACTTCCAACCTCCCCTCCCCCCAAGGATGCCCTCCCATCCATCATCCCTCCTCTCATCCCCCTTCCCCCTATCCTGCTGCAGGTTGAGATATCCCATTTAGTATGTATGTCATTTTCTCCCTGAACCAAATTCAATGTGAATGTGGCTTTGCCTTTTTAGCCTTCCTTATTCTCCCCCTCCTTTGCAACCACTTCCCCTACATGAGATAGTTTACCCTACCATGTCTCTCCCCATCTCCTCTTGCCACTTTCCTCTCTCACCTCATAATTTCATCCCTTGAGTACTCTCCCTTCCCAACAAAATCAACCTATGCCCTCCATCCATATATAACTGTAACCATATACACACACATTCACATATGTATTCATATGACCACACACCCTTCTTCCATTATTTTCATAGTGAGAAAGATATCATCAGTCACAGTTATTGCTTTTCCATATAGGAATGTAAATAGTTCAACTTTGATAAGTTCCTTTTGATTTCTTTTCCTGATTACCTTCTCAGGCATCTCTTCCTTCTTGTGTCTGGATGTCAAATTTTCTATTCAACTCTGGTTTTTCCTCAAGAATGCTTGAAAGTCTCTATTCACTGAATGACCATATTTTCCCCTGAAACAAAATACTCAGTTTTGCTGGGTAGGTGACCCTTGGGTTCATTCCCAGTTCTTTTGCCCTCTGGAATATCATATTCCATGCTCTTTGATCCCTCAGTGTAGAAGCTGCCAGGTCCTGGGCTATTCTGATTGTGTTTCCACAATATTGGAATTGTTTCTTCCTGGCTGCTTGTAGTATTTTCTCCTTGATCTGGGAGTTCTGGAAACTGGCTATAATATTCCTAGGAGTTTTCTTTTTGGGATCCTCTTCAGGAGGCGATTGGTGGATTCTCTCAACCTCTATTTCCCCCTCTGGATCTAAAACACCAGGGCAATTTTCCTCGAGAATTTCTTGAAACATGATTTCTAGGTTCTTTCTTTGATCATGACTTTTTAAAT
>WOXC01009172.1:0-30831 GCA_011680675.1 Gymnobelideus leadbeateri | reverse complement strand
AATTAAAATATTTGTTGAATTAACAAAAAACTAACTCTTTGCTTTTTTCCTAATTATGCCAATTATTTTTTAAAACTTAATTGATAAGGACAGAACACTGGCTCTGGAGTCAGGAGGACCCAAGTTCAAATGTGGCCTTAGACACTTGACACTTACTAGTTGTGTGACCCCGGGCAAATCATTTAACCCCAAGTGCCTCGTAACCTCCCCCAAAACCCAACCTCATCACCCCTCAAAAAATCCCATCTCAATGTATATACGGTTATTTTCACTTATGATTTCAAAGGTTATTATTTTCTTTTTTATAGTGATACCAAGCTTATGGAGAACCACAGAAAAGAAGGCAGAGGGAGAAAAGTTTTTAAAAAATTCTGGATTTAGAACAGGGGAAAAAATCCTAAAGCTTCATTTTCATAGAAATATTTTAAAAGCATAGTAGTGATAAATAAAGTAACCTGTAAGAATAGGTTGACTTCTTTTAGTTTTTCAACAATCTCCTGCCTTGCTCGTTCGTCAATCTCACGTTTATATTGTTCTATTTGACTGCATTCTAGCTTAGTAATTTCCAAATGATGCTTAAGATTAACTACTTCTTCTTCTAATTGTCTCTTATTCCCTTCTAGCTTGTCACATTTCTTTTGCAAGATTTTCATAGAAAATAACTCTTCTTGAAGACTTTGGTTAATTGATTCCAACTGTTTACATTGTGAAGAGGCCGCTTCCAATTGTCGTGTAAGGTCTTCAATCTGTTTGTATAAAATAAACAGTTTAGCAAATTACACATGTAAAATAAAGGTCTTTCAAATGCTAATTTAAAACTATTAAGATTTTTAAAAATTCAGTTGTAATTAAATGTATTCTTATCCTCACATTACACTATAACATGTATTTCCTAAAAATGATTATTTAGGTAAACTGACAAATCAAAAATAAAGTTGGGACTGAAAGAAAAAACCATGAATTTATATTACTAGTTCTTATAGTCTGTCTAATCCACACTTAGTACTTGATCCCATATTGTCTTCTGTACTCTCTAATTTTTTCATGTGTCTTTTCTTCCCAGCTTTTAGTACAGTGAGCAGATATCAATAAAATTCATAGTAGATGGACATCATCAAATTCTTCTTAAGTTATGCTACATTGAAAACAACAATAAATCTTAAAAGGAATTTGGAAAGAAATGAGATTTCTTTTTCTCATTCTAATAAGAATATTGATTCTATGATGATAGACTTTACTGAGAAAGCAAATAAATTTATGTTAATTTGAATGTCACTTGGTGAGATGGTCAGTTACAGAGCCAGAGAAAATCATGTCTTTCTCACCTACAAAACTCAGGTGATAGTACCCAGGGAATAAACCACATTTACCAGAGCTTCTCTTGTGTAATGGCCCTCTTCCTGCTCTCCAAGTACTTCAATAAAACAAACCAACAAGCTTAGCCGGACTTCTACCTGTTTTCCTTCAGCCCCAGGGATTAGATGATTAACTGAAATAAGCAATAAATAAAAGTGTGACACCACTGAGTTCCAAAGGGCAAAAACTCAATAAATGTTAAGAAGTTAATTCTTTTTGTTAAATATTGATAAAACTGCAAGACAGAAGACATTAACTAGGAAAATTAATGATAGTAAGATAATATCTTACTATCCCCTTACAAGGGAGCCACTTGTCATTGTAGAAAAAAAAATACTAGTTAGTATTTACATAGCACTTTAAGGTTTGACAGGGTAACCTTATTTGAACACTTAATGTTTTTCATCAACCTCTTTAGGACTTTCTGCCAATTTGTGGCATGAGGTGTTAAGAGATGGGGAAATGTTTTAATATCATCAAATACTAGAATCTTAAAAAAAGAAAAGTAGTAGCTTCAGATGAATTAGTCAATTTATTATCATTCCAGCAAGAGGAAAATCTTGGCTTACTTAAAATAGAAAAGCAACATATAGGGCATCCTGCAATAAAATGGTTTTCAATCCCTACTGGTAGAATGAAGTGAATATCTTCTAAGTACTAGAATCCTTTAAACCAACTCACTTCTATTTTTACAGAGAAAGTCCTTAACTTTTAGCTCTGTGTTATATTATGAAGTCTCTTAATATTAGCAGTGATCAACTTGCAATCAAACTGCTGCTTTATTTGCTTTTGTCATTTTAAAATCCCCTAAAGAGCTACTGCTTTTCAAATTGTTTCTGCCTATTAGTTACCCTTTTTTGGGGGGTATTTTTTCATGTTTAGGATTACAGAAGCAGAGTGTCAGATGAAACTCAGAGCTTATAAGATTCCCTGCATGGGGCAGCTAGGAGGCGCAGTGAATAGAGTCCTGCCCCAGAGTCAGGAGGACCTGAGTTTGGATCCTGCCTCAGACAACGCAAAAAAACCCCAAAAAACCTAGCTCTGTGACCTTGGGCAAAAAAAAAGCAAAAAAAAAAAAAAAAAAGCTTGACCCAAAAAGAAAAAAAAAAGGTTCCTTGCAAATAACTGACCCTAAAAGGCTTCCCAGCATTTGGTTTCTTCAAACAAGTTCATCTCCCTTTGGGATCACTTTCATTGTTATCAAGTTTTTCTTTATATCAAACCTAAATTTGTGTCTCTGCAACTTCCATTAATGAGCAAAACAATTCTAATATTTCTCCCATAAGACAATGCTTTTAAATCCCTGAGAAATGCTTTTTTTTTTCCTGAGAAGTGTTCTTAACACAATATATTTAGATATATTGTATTTGATATGAATTCTATAATGTTAGTAGAGGAAAAATTTCTAAAATACAAATCTATACAGAAAGTCACTGGAGCCCAGAATTTTCAGCGAGATATAATGTCCCCAAGCTTGTCCACTGAGTCCCTGAGAGCAGCAAGAACTATATAATGATGCCTTAGATAGAAAGGGTTGCCTTTCAAGCATGGGTAAGATGTAAATCTCAAGGATACTGGTGTCCAATGACCTGCTACATATTATAACTATTTTAAAAGGAATATAGAGATAAGACATTTTGCATTTTCCAATATTAAGGATTACCTTATTTTTTAACCTATTAATTTGTCTATCCACGTCAGACTGTGTTTGCTTCAGTTCCCCCTCATAAACAACATCTCCTTTTTCATAGTCTCTTAATTTCTTTTGTGTTGTTTTCAAGAGTTTTTCAAATCTGTGAGAATGAAGAGAATAATTAAGTTTAAATATCATACACTTAAAAAGTATTATTCTTGACCCATTGCCTTATGTTATCTTCAATCATAGAGAAGAAAACAGACCACCCAACTAAAATCTGACAATATTTTGCTAAAATAAAACCAGAGAAAGAATAGCCTTACTAATCATTTCATCTCTATTCCAAAAGATGTATATTCATTGTCAGCAATTCATTAATATTGTAGAATACTGTAATATTATTATAGAATATTCTCCAAATGATTTCTGGTCATGCTTTAATATCTGTAGGAAGGGGGATGCCTTTCAGTAATATAATCCAAAATTTAAATAAGTAAATTTATGTTGAAAAAAGTCTTATGGTGATGTTTTGTGCCTTGGTTATTTTAATCCTAGATCTGTGTAAATCAGTTGGTGAAGCATTTAAAGGCCCTAGCCCACAAAACATAAATGATATCATTTAATGTTATTAGAATAGAAAGTTGCATTTAAAATGTTCCTTTAGTGGATATAAATATAGGCAGTCCCTAACTTGAAAAGTCAATTGGATCTCAAAAATTACTTTATAAATTGACTGGTTGGAACAGACAATGATTTTCTTCCCCTAGAGCTAATGCTCTTTAAAAAAATTCAATAGAAGCCCACAAAAACCTATTCAAACTGTAACACAACTACAATCCTGGAAAATGCACGATGATTTGGAGATTCTCCTCTGCCACTGAAATGGCAGCAGCTAGCTAGCCTGTGGTCAGAGGAACTGATACCTCAACAGTGATGGACTCGCCATATTCAATTAAAATTCATCAATTGGAATTCAGTTAAAATTTAATTAGTAAGCACTAAGGGCTTAACCCTAAAGATTAATGACAGAATACAAACTTTAGACAGACCATGGTCCAGACTCTCATACAACTGGAATATAAGATATACATGTAGATAATTATGATATACAGCAAACTATAAGATCTTTAAGGGGGTGTAACAGAAATTTTGATGTAAAGTCTAATGGTGAAGGTCAATCATTATTAACAAGAGAGAGCAGAGTAGGCCCCACAGAGGCACTGCATTTGTGTGAGGATGAGGGTAAAGGCCATGAGTGAACATTACAGGCACAGGGAAGAGGTGAGAAAGGACAGTGCATGCTTTGAAAGACAGAGAATAGTCTAGTTTAGCAAGAGCTTAAATTAGAAGAGGGAGTAATATAATTTAAGTGTGGAAAGGCATGATGCTGCCACATTGTGAAGGGCTTTAAATTCTAGGCCATGAAATGTCGTAGGGTCTAGCTCAAAAGTCATATTCTTAATGGAATCTTGCTGATGAACATTACAGGCACAGGGAAGAGGTGAGAAAGGACAGTGCATGCTTTGAAAGACAGAGAATAGTCTAGTTTAGCAAGAGCTTAAATTAGAAGAGGGAGTAATATAATTTAAGTGTGGAAAGGCATGATGCTGCCACATTGTGAAGGGCTTTAAATTCTAGGCCATGAAATGTTGTAGGGTCTAGCTCAAAAGTCATATTCTTAATGGAATCTTGCTGATCCCACAAAGTCTGAAGTACTTCTGTCTCTGACTGCATTTTTCTTAAGTGCTTACTACATTCCTATTTACTCATGTTATCTGAGTACCTGCATTACCTCTTTAACTAGACTGTAATAACCTTCAAAGCAGGTACTGCACATTATTCATAGCTGTAGTTCTGGGGACTAGCACAGTATTTCATACACAATAAATATTTAATACTACTTTCTGAATGAATGATAAATGAACAAATAAGTAAATAATTAAGGAAATAAATTAGTATGGAGAACATAGAGACCTACCTTATATAAAAATTTCTGTGCAGAAATAGTAAGCTTAACAAGAGACTGTCAAATGCTGTGTAGGATAATTCTGGAAAACATACTTTAAGGCACAGGTGCTATACAACATTTTACTACAACTGAAAAGAGGAACATCAAAAGGTTTGATTTTCAGCAATAATTAGCGAATGAAATGAAAATGAAAAAGGAAAAACTAGGTCATTTAGAATTATATATGCTGTAATTATCTGAGCGTTAATGTATAAAATGAATTTGTACTTAGGATTTAACAAACTAGTTATGTCCTTGCTTACTTAGTGTTTGGGTGAAAAGTCTGGGAACAGGATCTTACCCACTGAGGTCTTTCTGTAATTCATCATTTTTCTTCATTTCTTGTTCTAGACGATTTTCCAGAGATTGCTTTAATTCAATGAGTTTCTTTAATTTTTCCCTTTCAGTATTAAGCTTTGAAAACATTGTTACAAAGAAAAATATTACAAGAACTGAACTGGCATTTCTAAAAAGGATACTTTTCATTCACTCCAGATCCAACTGTAAATATCAGTAAAATGTAGTTTATAGGATCAAAACAAATATGGAGAGATTTGAAAATGATCTTACTTAAAATGACATAACTTTCCTCTGATTTCACTGCAAACTATTTTTTAAAAATTTAGATAAGTAAAAGTTCTCATGTGATTTCAAAATAGGTATTACTTATACTAATCATGTAAATACAATTAAAATGGTTGAAATGTATATGAATGCATAGAATGTGGGTCAAGTTTGCCAACATCCCTTAGAGGAGCACTGGCCTTTCCCCTTTCCCCTTTCCCTAGAGCCAATGGGAACAGTCCCTTCATCCTGTGCTGGCACAGCTGGCCCATGTTACCATTCCTAGGTTGAAATGTCTATATATGTGTCCTGAGGTCAGGCTATAAAAACTGTTCTCCAAATGTCTTGGTATTTGGACACAACCTGCACAAATTCCTATTTCGTTATTCTCCTTGAGTGCTATCTATTGCTCTAAATGAGGAGTCAGGTAAATGACCTGTCCCCTTGTCAGCATTCTTTCAAGGTTTTCAACCTCTCCCTTCTCCAGTGCTCTTCTCTATCTCACAAAGGAAGAAAGAACCCTTCTCGTTCTGCTGACATCTGCGGCCCCTTCTAGATTCACTCCTATTTCTCCTCTGTTTCTAAACTTCTCCAATGAATGGTTATTCTCAAAGCTGCCATTAGTTCATCTCTTATTCTCATTTCATTCATCTATTTATTTATGATTGTTTATTTGTTTGGTCTATATCTATGATTTAATAGGTATAGGGAACTCTCAGTGAAAAAATTCCATGTTTCAATGCCAACAGACCCTGCTTCCAGCCTGCAATTTATAATCTGCAACTAAGAGTCTTAGGGAATGGCTTAGGGCACCAAGAGGTTACAAGCTTGGTCCAGGATCACAGTCTTCTATGTTGGTGTTTTCTTGATTCTGAGGCTAGCTCTCCATGCCTATAACATAGTGCTTTTTAAAAATTTCCATGAAATCTGGATTAAATCCCTACTAACCTATTGAAAATGCATTCTCAATAGGCAGAATTTCTATCTGTACCCAAAAACCTTTCTTCTTAGGCTCTGATGTCACTGCAACATAGGATCTTGTTTCTCTTATCTGATTTATCATTTATTATCCCTATAAATTATCCCTTCACAGTGTTTCTCTCTTTTCTTATATTTCATGGTTACCACCTTAGCCCAGACTCACTACCTCAAGCAGAGAATCATAAACTGAGGTGAACACCTTAGTCCAACTTGCTCATTTTACAGATTAGGAAACTGGCACAGTGATATTAAGTCACTTGCCTATGGTTTAATTAAAACAAAACAGTCTCACAGTTCTTTCCGTTTTAGTTTTACACCTACACCAATCCTTACTACAAGATGCTAAGTTAATCTTCATAAAACATTGTTTAGATCATATTAAAGCCCTAGTCAAGAATCTACAATGGGACTGCTATGGTCTGCCAGATTGAGGCTAAGCTTCTTGGCCTTTCTTCCTCTAAATACTAACTACATCCTATTTTTTCCAACTTTTACTTCTTTACAGCAACTATCCTTACACTCCTGTGCTTCTGCTATTTTCTTGGACTGGATGTTCTCCTATTCTACTGATCCTTTACCAAACCTCCAAGGAACTCAAAGCTCTATCTTTTCTATTCAGTTTTTCTCAGTATCTTGCAGCAATGATCTCTTCCCTCATGACATTCTTTGATATTTTTGTCTGTGGCATGTAGTAGGCATGCCATTTTAGTTAGTTTCTAATTTGTGTACTGCCAGGCACTTTAGTTCTTTATTATTTCACTATCTAATGCTGAGATACTGCACAGGGACATAGTAGGAACTCATTAAATTATGAGCAGAAAGAGACCCTACTGATGACTTAGTACATCATTTTTTTTTATATTAGGAAACTGAGGCCTGAAGGCAGAAAACCCATCTGTCAAAAGTCATATGGATAGCAAGGGGCTGAGGCCAGGATTCAAAAGCTTGTAAACATCACCTTTAGATTTAGGTTTTTGATAATTATATTTATATAAAACACTTGTTATTAAATTTAGCTAGTTGGCAACTGTTCTTCCAATAGAGGTGCTAACTCTGGAAATTTGTATTAAGTATTTTTTCATGTTGGGAAGAAGAGGACTAGATTAGTAAATACCATCTGCTCTAATCTCCAACCATAGTGATCTTTCCCTTTTATAAATGCTTATATTACTTACTTATATACCATTAATTTGGTAGTTATTTATATCTTGGATTGTAAATGAACTTCCTTTATTTTGCACTGGCTTCCCAGTGAGACTGCAAATTCTTCAAGGAGAGACAGCATGTCTTACACATAGTCTTTGTAACCTAGTCAGAACTTATCATAGTGTAACACCTAATTGATATTCACTAGATGATGAATTAAATGTTGAACAAGGAAGAAACAGTAATTTGACTTAATTCTTAAATAGTAAAAACTTAGTTACTTGCACGACCAGGGAAAGAAGACAGGGAAGAAATGGTGCGAATTTGCCCTAAATTCCAATAAACGGAGCTAATTCATCTTGCCAAAGATGGGTTATTGCTTCCTTGCTATACCTCCTAAAGGTCAGTCCACACCTAAGTTTCTAGACTGTAGCCTGAAGCCAAAAACTTTTGAAGGTTAATATGTTAAACAATGTGGGCCAAAATGAATGTGAGGGAAATAAAGAGAATGAGTGATAGTAGAGTTACTTGAGAAACAAAACTTATTTTATTCCAAAACTGATTTCTGAAACCTAGAAATATTTCTTATGTTTTCTTAAATATTTCTCAAATATAAAGGAAAGAAATTTTCACAAGACTGATATTGGAACTGGCAATAATTTCTTATTTAAAACAACTATACCTTGTACAAAAATATTTATAGCTGTTCTTTTTGTGGTGGCAAAGAATTGGAAATCAAGGGGATGCCCATCAACTGGGGAATGGCTGAACAAGTTGTGGTATATGAATGTAATGGAATACCACTGTGCTATAAGAAATGAGGAGCAGACAGACTTCATAATTACCTGGAGAGACTAATATAAACTGATGCTGAGCAAGAAGAGCAGAACCAGGAGAAATTTGTACACGGTCACATACACAACGTATATGTGATGATTAACTTCAATAGACTGGGCTCCTCTCAGCAATGTAGTTATAAGACAACGCCAAAAGACTCATGATCAAAAGAGATAACCACATCCAGAGAAAGAGCTGCGGAGTCTGAATGCAGATTGAAACAAACTACTTGCTGTGTTTCTTTTTCTTGTTTTGTTTTGTTTCCTCTTTCCCACTGATCATTCCATTGGCATTCCTTCTTTACAACCTGACTAATGATTAATGTGAAGATATTTGTAGATCCTATATTTGAGTGCATGCCACCATAATGGGGCAGGGCGGGAGGTGGGGAAGAGAGGGAGCGGGAGAAAATTTGAAACTCAAGGGACTGTGGAACTGAGTGTTGTAAACTAAAAATAAATAAACAAATTAATTTTTTAAATGATAAAACAACTATACTTAAGTTAATTGGATAAGAGAACTGTTTTGCAACATTAGGAGGTGCTTATCAAAATGTGGGAGGCAGTGATTACTTACTTAGCCACACACTATGCTAAAAGCTTTGCAATTATTATCTCATTTGATTCTCAACAATCCTGGGAAGTAGGTCCTATTATTATCCCTATTTTATAGTTGAGGAAAGTAAGAAAAATAAATTGACTTGCCTAGGATCACACTTATAGCATCTCAGGCCACATCTGAAGTTAGGTCTTTCTAACTCCAGGCCCAAAATTCTATTCATAATTCCACCAAGAAGACTGTAAGTGGAGAAAAATTTCATCATAAAAAAACTCTATGGTTGGCTGCTTTGGCATAGATTTCCATTACTTTACCACTGATGATGGTTACTAGGTTGAAAATGTGTTTTGAAGGATATCACAAATACTTATTTCTACAGCTTTTGGCTGGCATAATGATGAATACCATAATATAAATGTGGGAAGGCAACCTAGAATAGAAGAATGCATTTTATAGTAATGAAGGGAACACTTGAATGAAGAGAAAATCTACAAAAAATCAGAAAAGAAAGAAATTCAAAGTTGTTTAGTACAAATATTACCTTGGAGTAATTTTAAATGTAGCTAAACTTTCAACTCATGGCAAAGTCAACAAATAAACATTTAATTAACATCTTCTACTACTACTACTACTACTACAACTACTACTACTACTACTACTACTACTACTACTAAAATAATAACTATTACTTCTACCACCTACTACCTACTTCTACTATGCTATGAAAAGGAAGCTCTACAGAAGATAAAGTAGTACAAATAATCCCTGTCCTCAGGGAATTACAATCTAGTTGACTTAGATACAGACTTAGATACAGGAAATGGTAGTCTGATAACAGATGTAATGCCATAAAGCAAACAACATATAGTTAAATACTAAATTATATGATATCAGACGAAAAGTGGAAATCAGAAGACTGTGAAATTAATAGGGCTGAAAAGTTAAAAAAAAGGGCTTATGGCAAAAGAATCATACTTCTAGAATTCAAAAGAATCTTAAAGGTGAAGGTGGTATCTGAGAAGCAAAGTGTTGAAGAATGGATAGGTTTTTGATAGGTAGTACAAATGAGGAAGTATAACTAAGCAATAAGAGCATGATTGAAGGTATGGAGATAGAAATCAACACAGTAAGATCAGTTTGAATAAATTAGAGGATAATAATGAGATTATCAATCGAATGACTTTAATTCTCTATTTCACTTTGCATGCATAATTTACATACTTTCAAATTGTGAAGTAATATCATTTTCCTTTCATTTAAGGAGAAGTTTGAATAGAAGCAAACAAATAACTTCTACTTCACAGAACTGTTTTGGGGTTAAATGAAATAATGTATGTAAAGGGGTATCTTACCATAAAGTATGATAGCAATGATTTATTTATTACTGTTACTTAGAAAAATATCTCATTCCTTGTGTGAGGAGTGATAAACAGAATTGTCAACAACTAAAAGAGTGAATATAATTATTCCAATTTAAGAGTACAAATGGTGGAGGTTATCTGTCTTGTTCTAAGTCAGTTTAAATGACAGGCACAGTGTTCAGGAAGTACATAAAGTTGGTAAAAAAGAAATGTTACACTGAAAATATTTTCCATCAATCAGTGACAAATTCCTGATTTTTTGCATACATACTTTACTTTTGGTTTGATCTATTTCCTTCTGTAGTTCATTTTTCTTATCTTCTAAATCATTTCGATAAAATGATGTAACGTCTAGTGAAGCTTCTGTCATGGATTGTTTTTTTAAGGAATCAGCAAGTTCTTGTTGAAGCTTTCTTACTGTAGCCTGACAGAAATATATCCAAATTATTTCTGTTACTTTCATAAGAAATTTCATAAGTCAATATTAGCTTATATAAAATAAATATACCTTCAAAATTAATTTTTCTAAATATTTTCACACATAATTTCATGAACACATTAATAGTTATCATATATTTAGAACTAGACAAAGCCTTAGGGACTATTTAATACAACCACCTCATTTTGCAGATAAGGAAACTAAGCCCCAAAGAGGGTAAATGATTTACTCAAGGTCATAAAGGTAGTTATTAAAAGAGAAAATGCTTTGAACTTAGCTCTTGAGACTACAAAGCTCTTTTAACTATGTCAGTCACCCTCCATTCAGTATGGATCAAATGCTATCTTCCTACTTGCTCAGTATTCTCCTCATAAAGCAAAATGCATTTGGCCTGATTTCCCCATTTCATCTTTTTGAGAATTATACCACCTTCAAAGGCACATAGAGGACAAAATTTCTTATGTGCGATTCATATGGAAGATAGGGAAATGGGGGAAGAAAGAATGTATAGCTTCCTATACTTGAGAGGAACATTAAAGGTTTCCCCTTCAGAAAAGTTTTTTTCAGAAAAGTTAACCACCTTATTTTTTTGCACCTGTCCTTATAGGAAGGAGGACATCTATAAGAAAAAGTTGCATTTTCCTTCCTCTCATAGCTTCCCCTGGAGAATGAGCATATGCCAGATAGGCTTGTCAGGCTTGGTAAAAGCACTTGAAGTGATTGATTTGGTTTGCTGAAAGCCCGCCCTTCCCCCCCCCCCCCAAAAAAAAGAAGAAGGTTGCTACTATTCACATCTTCAACTGTCCTTGCCAAGCCTTCAAAGCAGTTCCTTTTTATGTTAGGATAGGAGTTACACTCCAGGTTGCAATCAGTGTATACAAAAAGGGGAAACTACAGAAAATATGGTAATTCTCCCACTTATTTATACACAGTATGGTGTGAGGTCACAGCTAAAGGGAAGTTATTTTAGTTCATTTCATGCTCTAAGCTAGTGGGAATGCCTACATACACATGTGTATATATACATATAACACACTAGTATATGTATATACAAATATGCTACAAAAATCCTATTCATTTTCACTATACAGAAAAGTAAATTACTGTGCATATTAGTAACAGCAAATAAAACTAAGAAGCAAAAGAAATTAAAATTTTTCTATCTTATTAGATAAGATTAAGTATCTTATAAAATATAATTTACTAAAGTCTAGTAAACTTTATAAAGGAAACATAAGCTAAAAGAAGCCTATGTAAAATTGTGACACGAAAAATGGGCATAATTAATTGAATTCCTACAAATAAACTAAATTATAATATGAAATGACTAGATTCAACCACCTGATCATATACACTAAAAACAATACCTAAAAAATTTTTATATGAAATTGTTACCTAGTAAAATACTTGGTATTCTTGTCACCCACCGCATATATGAAAAATCATAGATGATAATTGTTATTAGACTGTATAAAGCTATCTATCTTCAACAAATAAAAGGCAATGATCCCCAAAACTGCAATTTTGGACCCTGAGCAAGACTTGTTAGTAAAACAGTGAAAAAATACTGAGATAAATAAAAAATACATAGGAAACAAAAAACACATTTTTTAAAAATGGCACTATACACCACACACAAAAAAATTAATGCTTAATGCACAATTGTAATCTCTTTGAATAGTATTACTCTTCTAAATTTTAAAAGAAATTAGTTGCTAAACATCTTTGGAATTTCATTAAAAATATGATTCAATGTTTAATATTTCAAAAATTAGTTCAAAGTAGTATGAATTAAACCTAGTCAAACTAATACACATGTCTAAATGGTTATGAAAAAGATAACTACAATATCCCACAATATCTCAATTTAAGCATCTCATTTGAATTGTTAGAATATTCCTAGTATAATTTTTCATAATTTCTGTTAAGATTTAGCATTTCAAATAATTTATTCCACTGCAAAATTAAAATAGAATATTAGACATGTTATTAGAATTATAAATTTATCAGTATTTATTTGCAAGGGATTAACTCTATTTCCATTTATTAAACCAAAACTCTGCATATGAAATTTCATATGCTATATTATATTTTTAAGCAAAGTGAGTCATCTTATCTAAAAGATGGATATCAGGTTGACTTGTCTCATATTATTGCTTGCTTCTTCTCCTTTCTTATATGTCAGAATTCTTACAATGAAAGTGAATAACATCATCTGCTGGTTGAAAATTCAAATTCCCAATGTACTTTGATCAAAATTACTTTGAATTTCATTTCAAAAAGTTAAATGCTTATCAAATGATATTATTTAAAGACCTACCTCTCGTTCTGCTTTCTCATTTTCATATTTACACATTTGCTCTCTTAAGTGGTTACAATCACTGATTAACTCTTTATTTCTCTCTTCTACCATAAGAACTTGTTTTTCCGTATCAGCACGAAGTTTATTGAAGGGATCAATAAACTGTACCTGGGCATCACTCAATACTTTTTCTTTAATGATGCCTTTGTTTTGGGCATCTTCCAGCTGTTGTTGAAGCAACATATTTTCACTCTGGATTTGGGCTAATCTTTCTTGTATAGATTCATGTTTGATGATATATTTGTTCAGTTTTTCCTTTTCCATTTGATTTGTGTGTTCAAGTTCTTTTGCTTTATATTGTGTTTGGTTCAGTTCCCTCTGTATGCTTTCTAAAATTAGTGTCTTTTCTCTGAGGGAATCACGTACCTGGTATAGCTCATTTTCTAAACTATTGGCTTTACTTTCAGCTTTAGAGAGCTCCTGAGAAAGGACACCATTGTTCTCTCTTAGACTAGACAAGTCATGACTTAGTTTATCCTGTAAACGAAGCCACTCATCTCGTTCTCGCTGAAAGCCACGCTCAAGTTCTAGTTTTGATGTCTGACTTTGTTCATGATCACGAACAGCAGAAGTCAGACGGGAACGGTATGATTCAATTTCTGTCTCTAGTCTGTCTCTGTTTTGTTTTTCATTCTCCAGTTTCGAGTTCAGCATTGCATTCTCAGTTGTCAGAACATTTACTTGTCCACTGTATTGGAATATTGTTTTTGTTAATGCCTCTTCATTCAGTTTTAATTCTTTTTGAAGTTCATCAATCTTTTCTTTTAAAACTTCACTTTTGGGGCGGCTAGGTGGCGCAGTGAATAGAGTGCCAGCCCTGGAGTCAGAAGGACCTGAGTTCAGAGCCAGCCTCTGACACTTAATCCACACAAACAAAAACCTAGCCCTGTAACCTTGGGCAAGTTACTTAACCCCAATTGCTTTTAAAAAAACAAAACAAAACAAAACAAAACTTCACTTTCTTCTGTATATTGATTTTCTTTTTCCTGCTCCTTAATTTTTACTGTGTCTAGCTCCAGTTTGAGCATGGCAACTTCATCCTGTAGGGTCTGATTTTTTTTAAATTTATTTTTTTTTTTAAAGCAATTGGGGTTAAGTAACTTGCTTAAGGTTACACGGCTAGTCATTATTTATGCGTGGGTGCTCATTTTCTGAGGCCGGATCTGATCTCGGGTCATCCAAACTCCGAGGCCGGCGCTCTTACTCACTGCGCCACCTAGCCGCCCCTTTAGGGCAATTGGGGTTAAGTAACTTGCCCAAGGTTACACGGCTAGGTTTTTTGTTGTTGTTGTTCGTATGGATTAAGTGTCAGAGGCCAGCTCCGAACTCAGAGCCTTCTGATTCCAGGGCCGGCGCTCTATTCACTGCGCCACCTAGCCGCCCCTGTAGGGTCTGATTTTTATGCAGCAGATATTTTTCTTTTTCATTATTATCAGGAACCTAAACAGAATAAACAGGGAAAAAATAGCTACTCAAAATAAAATTATGTATTCTGATATTTCCTTAGTAATTAAAAATAAAGCCCAATGTCACAAGAAGTATAGTGTATTAAAAGAAATAGTAAATTGAGGGAGTTTCACCTATTTTACATTTCTGTTGGACACAATTTTCCCAAAGAGCAAGTCTTAAAAGTGCTACATCAATTTAAAGATAGATACTTGGGATATTCAATCTTTAAAACATATGGGCATTTCACTATATGATACAGAATTCATTTTACAAACCTGGTATTTTTAGGCCCTCAAATCTGTCTGCCTTTCAGAATATTCTATTTCCTTTCTGGTATCCATTCTATCCCACGCTGGCTAATCATACTGTTACGATAGAAATAACAATACCTAATATTTATGGAGGCCTTTTAAAGTTTGCAAAGTACTTTCAAAACATTATCTCACATAAGCCTTGCAATACCCTTATGAGGGAAATACTCATATTATTCTCTCCATATTAAAGATTGGGATTTGGGTTCAGAGAAGTTATTAAACAATCTGCTCATTATGACACCTAGCGTTAGAAGCAATATCTGGATCCAGGACTCTTCAGACTCCAAATCTAGCACTCTTTTTCAAGAGCTAATTTCCCCTTAGGTGTTGTAGATAAGCAACTGTCCTGGTACCATGATCTTAGCTGCAAAACAATGAAGTGCTAACAGTCTTAAAATTCCTAAGTATACGTCTTGAGAAAAATGTGTTCTCTGTAGTATTTTCATAGCTTCATTGACTTAGAACTTTTAGAGGTTATCTAGTCCAAAACTCTCATTTTAGGAAAGGGAAAGGTGGGGCCCAGAGTATGGTCAGTAGATGGTAAGCCAACCCTAACCATCAAATTTTAAAGGAATAATGAAAGCATCATTGAGGCCAAAGTATAAAAAATTGATGTTGCACTGTCATCGTAGGAAAACTTGTGCAGGAGCATGGAGCCCCATTCAGGATTGGTGGAAAGAGCTTTATCAAAAAGCTTAGAAACCCCATTCTATGAGATCTCTTCTATAAAGCCAGGAGGAGGGTAAGAATAGGTAGCAGCTGAGTTAAATGAAGCACTCAAGTGTCCAAGCACCAAAGGATTACTGAGGGCCAACAACCCAAATGATTTACCTGAAACCACTGTTGAAAAAAGAAAATGAAAAATCCTAAATTTGGCATCTAATGATGCTGAGCAATGATCAATGTGAATGAATGAATCCTTGTAATGGATAAAGACTCATTTTAGAAATCTAAGTGAAATTTATTCTTGCTGCAAATACTTTTATTCCTTCTCTTTCACGAAACACGAATGAGACAACAACATGAAACAGACGCAATTATTATCACATGTTTTGTAATCCTTAGTCTCTGCCCTGGAAAAGGCAAACAGACGAAATCACTTAATTAAGGAAGAAAAGTGGTTTGTGTTTGAGGTCTCACCTTCTATCTGGTTGCATTCCTTTCTCCCTTTAGGGGTTAGTGAAAATGATGAGCTGCCCCTTCCCTATAGCCAGAAAGGGCAGAGGCACTACTGATTTCCAACAGCAGTACACTTCTGTCTCTGGAGGGATCATTCAACTCAACGAAAAGAAACAACCAGCAAAACAAACCACCTGCACTAGTGTTGGTCACCATGTGTGTCACTACTTGTCTCCTGCAGACAGATGGACATGGCTGAGGATGACTAGTATGTCCAAAAGTCCTGACTTAAAATTTGCAATTAGATTTGAAAATGACCAAAGTGAATACCTCAGAAGCTGGAATCATTTTGGAAGCAGCTGCTTCTAATTCTTTCTGCTTCCAAAGAGGATTATTCAGAATTCTGGCTTGCAAAGCTCTGGCATTCTGTTCCTGAGAAAGCCGTCTTTGAGTGTCATTTCGCTCTTCTTCAACCTAGGGACAACAATTTCATAAAAGTTTTAATCCTATTTTTTCCTTTAGAAGTCAGCAAAAATATTCATCTTTAACTGGAATATAGAATCTGAAAAACAATGGAAAATAGCTGACAAAAATCTAAGAAAAGTAAGCTATTGAAAATAAAAAAGCAACCAGAAGGAGAGCATTTCAGAGTTGTAAAGGAACCTCAACAACTACTCAGGCCAATTCATACCCATTATTACATACCTGACTCTTAACAGACCTTAATCAGCCTCGGCTTGAAATCTTCACAAGTGGAGGAAGCCACTGTCTCTCAAGTAACTCATTCTATTTATTGATGGTTCCATTTGTTAGCATTTTCCCCCTGACATTAACCCTTAAAATGTACATTTTTTTCATCTTCCATTCATTGCTCTTAGCTCTGTCCCTTAGGCTGAAGCAGAGCAAACTTAATCTTTCTTCCACATGACTGTCCTTCAAAAACTTCAAGACATTTATCATGGCCTTTTTTTTTCCCCCCAAGTATAAACATTTTCAGTTCCTTTAACTGATCCTCATATGTCATGGACTCAAGGCCCTTCCTCATTCTCTTTGCCATCCTGCTTACTAGCTACCATAATTCCGTGGTAGCCAGAAATGAACAAAATAGTACAGGCAAGGTCTGATAAGGTCAGCTTACAGAGGCATTTTTAACTCCTTGGTTTTGGAAAGTATGTTTCTCTTAATGGGATCCAAAATTATATCAGCTTTTCAGTTGTCAAATAACAGAACTGACTCAAGTTAAGCTTAGAGCTCACTATGGTTCCTGTATCTTTTCAGACAAAATGCTATCTAATCATATTTCCCCCAACGTATATTTGTGAAACTAATTTTTGGTAACTAAATATAAATCTTTACATTCATTCTTGCTGAATTTCTTCTTATTAGTAGGTTCAGTCCGGTGCTCTGACCTATTAAGACTTAGCTTTTCTTCCATTTAGAAAGGTTTGGGTAATTTTAATTGTTTAAGTAAGAGCTAAAGATGCTAGAGAACAATAAACTTTTTTGAAAGACTGAAGGATGTGTGGTAAAGTGGAATGTAAGGAACAGAGAAAGGGATTGAATCTGCAATTTCATTGACCTAGAGAATTTTCAGCTAATGAAACTCCTTCTACCAATGCAGAGGAATTATGTGGAACTCATAGTCTTAGTTGCTTACAACAGTAGTGTCAAATAGACACCTACAGTATGGTGTTTTATGGGCAGTTTTTGGGGAGCTGGACACCTCTAGCCTGGGGTCAGGTTAAATGACTTCCCCAGGGTCACACAGTCAAGATGTGTCAGTGGCACCACTTGAACCCAAGTCTTCCTGGATTTGAGGTCAGTTCTATCCACTATACTAGGTATGAAGGACCGGTGGCTTTGAAGCAACATGTGACCTTCTAGGTCCTTGGGTTTGGCCTTTTGATTGAGTCCAAGTTGTATAACAAATTTTTTTTATTAAGGGGATGTGTTCTGGGAAGTTGGGATTCAGTCAAAGGGCTGCACCTGAGGAGGACCTAGAGGGCCATATGTGGCCTTGATGCCACAGGTTCCCTACTCTTGTACTACACTATACTGATTCTCACACCATACTGATTCCTAACTGTGAGACATACCTTAAAAAGTACTAGCTCCACCTTACCTTTCCCATGGCTACTTAGCCTTTAATTTTATATTCAAATGCTGAAATAAGGGAAACCTTAGCATTTTAAATTATTTATTTATTTTCTTGATGAATACATATTTATGAATAATTGAACTCAACTTACTTATACTAGACATGAATACCATAGCCCTTTTTTAGGATTAAAAAGACTTTACAATGCTCACCTCCCCACCCCCAGGGAACCATATTCTTAACAAAGAAAAGATAGAAATACTGACTTTTAAATTCCAATTTACCTGTTTCAAGTGATTTCTTACTGTTGTCAGTTCAAGGTCCAGAGTTCTGAGAGTGAATTCCAGTTGCTGTTTTAGCTCCATTTCTTTACTACATTGTTCTTCTTCTTAACTGTTCTCTAATTTTTTCAAATAGCATTTATGCAGTCACTCGCTTCACTTCTTCTTGCTTCAGTGCAAACCTAGATTAAAATTGCTTGTTCTTCAGTAGAAATAAGGAATACAATACCATTTAAGTAAATGCATCTGGACCTTGAAAGGAAAAGAACATTAAAAGAACATCTGCTGGGAAGTGGATCCACGTAGGGAACTCACCATTAGGAAACTTCCTCTACTGATACAGATTAGTGTCTGCTCTGCAATTGTGAGCCACAGAGAGTTACCTGGGGCATTGAGAATTAATATAACTTGCACAGGCTCACACAGTCAGGATGTGTCAGAAATGAGACAGGAACCCCTTTCTCTATCCAGGCTACTTCAGGGCACTAAACTTCTATCAGAAATGTCTTATATAGTTCTTTGGGTGTCTCGGCTTTCTGCATTCAATGGACAGAAATTCCATAAACTGGATACATATATCCATCTATTTCCCTCCTTCCCTGTCTGCCTTCTTGGCTTTAAACTTTTACTGTACTGCACTACAGAAAAGGTAGAGGAAGTGACTGTTCCAAAAGTCCTGAGTCTCAATACACCTGAATATCTCAGGTAAAAAGTTTAGAGGGGGATGTAGATAAAATTTCCTGACTAAAATTAGGTATGGGAATGATTTCTACATTTCCCTCATTTATTTTCCCATTATTTGATTATTTAGAGTTGACTTCTTACTTCATTTTGGAGAAAAAAAATTGTAAATAATTGCAGTATAGTTTTGAAAAGTCACTAAAAATGCATCTTTCATAGATGTCTGTACAATAAGCAGGATTAAGGATGACTCATTAATAATATTATTTTAAAGATGTGTCATTTTTGCCTGCCTAACCTCAAATCCTCGTCACATTGTTTCAATGTAAGAGAAATACTTTCAAGTCTTTATTTAAACTCATGAGTTCCATACCTGAGGCTACAGAGTTCTCTGTCCCATTCTGCTTTTTGATGTTCTAACTGGGATTTCATTTCTCTTGTTTCTGACAATTCTTCCTGTAGTCCAGTAATCTTGTTTTCTAAACTTTTAACTTTTCCGGCAAGTCGTGTACAATGTCCTTTTTTAAGTTCCACTGATCGTTCATATCTAAGAATGGCATCCTGAATTTTTAAGAGGCTAATAGGATCTGTACAGAGGAAAAACACAAGTAAATAAAAATAGGAGTATTTTAATATGTAAGGACAGTATAAGAATCTTTGGAATTCAGATACTCTGGCAATGACAAAATAGTATCCACATATAAATCCCAAGAATATACCAAAATGTTATTTTGTCAAAAGATTTACATGAAATTTGCAAATAACATATTTCCCTTAAAAGAATGTCTAAGTTGCATGTTACTTTATAAAAAAATATTTGAAACCTCAGAATTCTTTGCAATATGAGAAAAATACATGTGAAGAGTAAACATTTTGATGTGTACTCTGGGTGGGACAAATAAATAATAACATGGATATCTATATATTAATATCTATATACCATCTATAATTTAATATCTATATATTACAAGTATATTGATTTATTTTATAAGTATCATAAATATGTTTTATTCTAAATAGTTATATGTAAATATTACTGCTTCTTTAGAGCCTTATAATATAAATCTGTATGTAACATTTATACAATAACATCAATCCTCATTCATAAATCTGTATGACACATTCATACAATAGCATCCATCCAATCCATCTATTGGTCAGACTTATGGTAACTTTAACTAAAATATAGCTGAGACACCAGAAGAAAGTGAAAAAATCTTCTGATCTTTAAGGAAAATGGCTGCCATGCAACCTAGGTACTTTAATCTGCAGTGAGATATATAGCCAAAATTAGACCTAATCCAAAGTTAGAAATGTGTGTTATCAAGTTACAGATTTAACAGACTTGGTTATTGGGTTTCCCTTGGCAATTTTTAATCTGCCATATATTTCAGTGTTTAGCAGAATTGAAGCAGCAAGGAACTGGTGAGAACGGGGCTGCTAGAGACAGATGCACTGATTGTAGCAGGCAGTAAGGATGGCATTAAGGGAAATAATAAGATCAAAGACTCAAAGTAAAAGAAGAAACTGAGGTATAGAGAAGTTAAAGGACTTGTGGGTGTATAAGGCAGAATCTGAACCTGTGTATTCAAGAAACTGTCCTACATGCCACATTGACAGAAGAATTATAAAAACTAGGCAGAACATCTGTGAGATTGCTGACATTTTTGGCCATTTAGGGAAAGATCTTAATCTTTTGGTTATTCTTTCCATGAAGGAGATCACTGCCTGATATCTTTATGCATTTAGACATGTCAATCTCTTCAATGGTTCTGTATTATCAACTGTACAAATAAAATTCATACACCTTATCCTAGCATATAATATTAATAACCCAGATTAAGGAATATAGCACATAGAGGCTTACAAAATAGATCCCCCCACAACAATCCTGAGAAGTAAGATATTTTATAGATTAAGAAACTGAAGCTCCAAGTTTAAGGGATGCCTATAGATACAAGTCTAGGTCAACTACAATTTTGTTAATCCCCTACTTTTCCATATTTACTTCTTACTGCTATATACTGTCCAGTAAAACCAGATTTTTCACTATCACTTTCCTGCCTCTTGGCTCACAGTTCCCATGCTTGAAATGTTAACTTTATCTCCCAAAACTCCCATGATTTACATCTACTGAATTCAAACCCAGCCCTTAAAACTCAACTCACATGGTAATACCTTCACAAACAGATTATTTTGACTTTTATAGTTGATATTCTTTCCCACTGTGAACTTCACAAAGCAATATGACCATGCTCCTCAAGTATTTATGTATTTTTTAATATTAGACTTCTTTATGTAGGCCATATCCCCCTTATAGTTTGCACACTCAATGAGGATAAGGACTGTATCTTATCTAAATTTTGTGTATTTTGCACACCGTAGGTACTTAATAATTCTTTTTGAACTGAAACAAATAGTAGGTCATCTTCTGCAGCTGAAAAACTGATCACCTTTCAACCAACATAACCCCATTCACTTTGGCCAAAGTCAGCCAGAGATTAGGTTCTAATATCAGAGCCTCCAAGGACCCAAAGTCACCTCTAGTTTAAATCAATGGAATAAGATTTCAGTGGTATCTTCTATATACCCACATCTTTAGTTTCTGTTTAACACTGGTATTCTGTTAGGAAATGTTAAAATATTCTTACCTTTACAATCAACACTAAGTTGTTCAATCAATAACAAAACATTCTTATAGTTTAAGGGAGGTAAATCATAATCCTCTGTAGCTGTGTCAGATGACTGAGTGAGGTCATCCACATCATCTGCACCCATCTGTCCTTTGTTCTGTAAAATACATAACAGCGGGTTAAATAATAAAAAACTTAAAGATAATAAAATTGGCTAACATCTGTGCAGCACTTTAAGGTTTTCACAATGCTTTATATATTTTATCTCATGGCATCTTCACAACCATTTTCTGAGATAAGCATTACTCAAAATTATTTTACAAATGAGTAAATGGCTAAGAGAAGTTAGGTGACTTGTTTAGTATCATACAGCTATCTAGGAGTCCCAGGTCTCCTTGACTCTATCTACTAGGCCACCTAACTATATAGAAGTTGAATTATTCAGGAACATTATGAAAATTATCATAATCAATTTAGGGGGGAGGGAAATGAGGGAAAATCCAGTAATAAAGTGGACACATTTCACTAAGAGCCTATTTCTAAAAGTATCCATTTTCAAATTAAAGACTCCTACATTTTATAATGAAAAAAGGGGTCCTATCTGTTCACTGTGTTCATTGAAACATGCATTATTTTCTAAACCAATTTATATTTCTGGTATTTTTTTTTACAGTACCTTATTCTTTTCATTCAGTGTTTTCTTTGCAGGCCTAAAAGACAAATAATGCTTTTAATGTGAGTATAAATAGATAAAATACACATAAAGTTCATTATCATTGTAATGGTTTGATTTAATATATACCTATTTGAAAATCATGTTTTTTTATGGTTCAAGCCAATTACATAAGATACAGAAAATAATAGTATTTAATCTCATAGCCACAATTTATAATATATGCTTATCTTTGCCTCGTGACAAATTTTTAAAAGAAAAAAATATTTCTTATGTAACATCTAAATTTCTTCCCCAAAATAAAAAGTTTGAGGGATTACTTTCAAAATAAATGTCGGCCAAAAAGTCTTAACTTGTGATATAATAACAATGATTTATTTTTTTGACCATTCATATGCCAAAGTCTCTGTTATTAAGATTCCCAAATAACAAGAATTTGGGCAGAATACTATAGTGATTGCTGCTATGAACTGAGTCATCAACAAATATTAAATTATATCCATTATCTTTGACTGTATTCTAAATTTTAGCAAAATATAATATATGGCAAGTAACAATCATAATTTTAAAACATTAAAAATTTTTATTTTAAAAATAAATTTTGTGTTAATTTTTAGTTTCCAACACTTATTTCCACAAGATGTTGAGTTTTTTTTCTCCCCATCTTTCCCCTATCCACCACCCCAGAACCCCATCCCACTGAACACCCCCTCCCTCAGTCCCCCTCCAACTTTCCAGTAAGGTAAGATGGATCTCTATACTCCAGTGCCTATATATCTTATTTCCCAGTGCATGTAAAAAAATATAACTTTTTTTTTAAACATTTGATTTCAAAACTTTGAATTCCAGATTCTTTCCCTTCTTCCCTCATCACCCACCCATACTGGGAAGATAAGCAATTCATTATCAGTTGTACATGTGTAGTTATGCTAAACATTTCCACAATAGATATATTGTGAAAGACTGACTATATTTCCCTCCATCCTATCCCTCCCCACTTGTTCTATTTTCTACTTTGAACCTGTCCCTTTTCAAAACTGTGTACTTCCAACTTCCCTCCCCCCATCATTTCCCCTCTCATCCCCTTCCCCCCTACTTTTCTGTAGGGTAAAATACCCAATTTAGTGTGTAAGTTATTCCCTCCTTAAGCCAAATTCAATGAGAGTAAGGTTGACTCATTTCCTTTTGCCTTCCTGTTCTTCCCTTCCATTGTAAGTTTTCCCTTGCCTCTTCTATAAGAGATAATTCACCCTATTCTGTCTCTCTCTGTCTTCTCTCATTATGTTCCTCTCTCACCTCTTAATTTTATTTTTCAAATATCATCCCTTCCTATTCAATTGATCCTGTGCCCTCTTTCTATGTACCCATATCTACACACACTCACATGTCTTCATATGCACATATACCCTCCTATATAGACATATATGTATGTATACACACACACATATTCCCTTAAACTATCCTCATACTGAGAAAAGTTCTATAAGTTACAATTATTGTCTTTCCATGTAGGCATGTAAATAGTTCAACTTTGATAAGTTCCTTATAATTTCTTTTCCCTGTTTACCTTCTTAGGCTTCTCTTGCTTCTTGTATTTGAATGTCAAATTTTCTACTCAACTTTGTTTTTTTTTTTTCATCAAGAATACTTGAAAGTCCTCTATTTCATTGAATGATCATATTTTCCCCTGGAACATGGTACTCAGTTTTGCTGGGTAGGTGATTCTTGGTTTTAATCCCAGCTTCTTTGACCTCTGGAATATCATATTCCAAGCCTTTTAATACCTCAGTGTAGAAGCTGCCAGATCCTGTGTTATCCTGATTGTGTTTCCACAATATTCAAATTGTTTTTTCCTGGCTGCTGGTAATATTTTCTCCCTGATCTGGGAACTCTGGAACCTGGCTAAAGTATTCCTAGGAGTTTTTTGTGTTTTGTTTTTTTTGAGGATCTTTTTCAAGAAGTGAATAGTGAATTCTTTCAATTTCTATTTTTGCCCCCTGGTTCTAAAATATCAGGGCAATTTTCCTTGAGAATTTCTTGAAGTATGATTTCTAGGTTCTTTTTTTGATCATGGTTTTCAGGTAGTCCAATAATTTTCACATTATCTCTCTTGGATCTATTTTCCAGGTCAGTGGTTTTTCCAATAAGATATTTCACATTGCCTTCTATTTTTTCCATTTGTTTGGATCTGTTTAATAGTGTCTTGATTTCTCATAAAGTCACTAGCTTCCATTTGCTCCAATCTAATTCTGAAGGAATGATTCTCTTCAGTAAGCCTTTGAAATTCTTTTTCGATCTGGCAAATTTGGCTTTTCAAGGCAATCTTCTCCTCACTGGCCTCTTGGGCTTCTTTTGCCATTTGAGTTAGTCTATTTTTTAAAAGGTGTTATTTTTTTAAAGTCAGGTTGTTGACTGTCTTTTCATGATTTTCTTGCATCATTCTCATTTTCCAATTTATCCTCCACTTCTCTTACTTGGTTTTCAAAATCCTTCTTGAGCTCCTCTATGGCCTGTAACCAATTTATATTTTTCTTGGAAGCTTTTGGTGCAGGAGTTGTGACTTCATTATTTTCCTCCCATTCCATACTTTGATCCTTTTTGTCCCCAAAAAAGGAATCTAAGGTTTGACTTCTGTGCTTGCTTTGCTTCCTTTTCTTGCTCATGATGCCACTCAACTACTTGACTTCTGAGCTTTTTGCCACAGTAGAACTCTGCTTCCAGAGAAGAGAGCTTTGTCCCAAATTGCTGGGGTTTTTGCAGCTGCCAGAGCTATTAGCTGGGTGCCCTCTCTGAAACCTCCACAGGCTCTGGCACCTGGTCACACACCCCAGGACCTCAACCCAAGACAGCGATCCAGATCCAAGCAGGTTAAAGCAAGAGTGATTACCCCTCAGACTGGTCACTTGGTCCACCTACAATCTGCAGGCCAGGAGCTCTGAAGCAGCCACAGGGTGGGGGCTGCATGGCCACAGCACCTCTGCTGTTTTTCACCTTCTCACTCCAGCGGCAGAGGCCAGACCACACTCTTGGTCCCCCTGTTCCCAAAATCCATGCTGACCTTTTATTTTGCCTTTGGTATTTATGGGTTCATATTTCTAGAAACCACCACAGCTGCTGGTGGGTGATTCACTCTCCCCAGATTACTCTAGCTGCTGCTGGTCAGGGCTGCCCTGGGGCTAAAACTGTGGGCTCACACAGGGCTGGGCTCTGCTCCCAGCTTGCTGAGATGGACAATTCCTGCCAGCCTACCTTCAGCAGATTTGTTTCTCTCTGTCACTTTGTGGGTAATGTAGGTCTAAAGTTTGTTTAGAGTCATATTTTATAGGTATTTGAGGTAGTTATGGGGGGAGCTCACAAAGTTTTCCTACTTCTATGCTGCCATCTTGGCTCTGCCCCCCAGAGTCAAAATGTTTTAATTCAAGTTATATGTACATGTGTTCTATTTACTATATTGTAAGCTCCAAGAGGTCTGTCTTATTCACCTTTCTATCCTTTCCCATGGCCTGGCATAAGACTCTTCACATTGTATGTGATTAATGCTTTTTAAACAAGTTTATCAGCACATAGGATGGATTACTTCTGGAAAAAATAAGAGATGATGTGGACAAAACTCTCACAGGATGAGGAGGCATGATCTTCCCCTCTAAAGAAAATACTTAGGTTGTGAGACCATAGACAAATCCTCTGCACTACTGAAGTATCAAACTTCAACATGATTAAATAGTATAACAAAATTCAGAGATAGAAGTTCCATGAAAGAATGATTGTCTCTTTCTAGGAGATACACTAACATCAAAAACCTAATATAGAGAATATTCTATAAATTAGAGGTTGAAAAAGCAGTTAGAAGTAAGTAATTTCTGGGTCTAGGGGAAGAAAAAGGATTCTATTGCTTCCCAGGGGCTTAATCAACTTTTAAATCGACACAATCCTAAGTCAAACAGTTAAATATTGCTGTGTAGCCAGCAACATCCCCATATTTGTCTCCTTATCTACTGCCAAGTCGTTCCATTGAGTATAATCTGTTTCAGTAAAGATTACTGTAATAATAGCAATCATTAGCAGATTACTCTGCACATAAGAAAAAAAATAATCAGTGTCCCTAAAGTCTGGACACATAGGAAATCTCTAACTATGCATATTTTCAAGAAATGAAGTGAATAAAATTTTCAACATTTTATTTAATTAGAAATGAGATTTCATAGGAAGGCATAGAAAAACATAGGAGCACATAGGAAATCTCATTAATATGGAAAATAGTGCCCAATAGCTAATGAAAGCTTTTATTCCATATGAAATTGTCTTGGATAAAATTTATGCTAATTAAATAAAATGATGTTGAAAATTTCACTCATTTCATTTCTTGAAAATATGCATAGTTAATGAGATTTCTTATGTGTCCAGACTTTAGGGACACCCTGTATATTTATTGAATGAATAACTATAGTTCATATTTCTACAGCACTTTACAAAGAACTTTCCTTACAACAATCCTATTGATAATGCAAGTATCATCACCCCCATTTTAGAAATGTGTGGCACATCCTAGGTCCCACTGCTAATGTTGGCAGTGTGGTACAGTGGAAAGTGGACTCAATCTGGAGTCAGAAAACCCAGGTTCAAACCCTGATTCTGTCTCTTTTTACTTGTGTGATCTTAGGCAAACGAATAATCTTCTCTGAGTCCATTTTCCTCATATGTAAAATGAGGAGGCTGAAATGAATGATCCCTCAAGTGCCTTCCAGTTCTACATCTATGTTATGACAGTAGTAGAGTGGAAACTTGAACCCTAATCTTCTGTTTGGTATTCTTTCCACTGTTGCTCAGGCATGGTGAAGATCACATTTCTATTGATGTCTATTCTTCTGTGTTCTATCACCACAATTAGAAAAATGGAATGCATTATCACCAGGACCATTTTGCTATGCTGGAGGAAACAAGAATTTCAACTGTCGAACAGTGGGAAGTAGTATGGTATGTAGATGAAAGGGAGTCTGGGTCTCCTAGATTTACCATAATAGCTAGCTTTTCTGGCATTTGGAATATAGTTGCCTACACTGAAAGAGGTATTGTGCATAAGTTTCATGCTATCAGCTATTTAGAAAGAATAGTCAACTATCAGGACAAAGAATAACAGAACATCATCTTCTACAACTACAATAAGTACACATGACTAATATTTTTCCATGAGAAACTACAGTAGCATTTTACCTTTCTTTGTCATGATCTGCTTCACTTAAACTGCTGTCTTCAGGACCAGAGAATAGGATATCAATTAAGGAATTCACCTTTTCACAAGGTGAAGTAATACCAGGATCCTCTGAAATCCATTTATCATTTTGAAGCTTTTTTACTTCTTTCATATGTATGACAGAATCACTGCTGAAAACAAAAATCCATGGAGGGAGGATTAAATTATTCTTTATTGAAAATTGATAAGAAAACAACGGGGGAAATTAAGTGAAAAGAAAACAATGGGGAAAATTATTTTTCCTTCTCTTTTAACACATACTACATATTGCTTCTGGACTAACCTTTCTTTCTTTTTTTTTTTTTTTTTTAAACAAATACTTTATTAACTTCTGTTTTACATCATTCATTTCTGCCAGATTTTGAGTTACAATCATTTTCCCCCCATTATTCCCCTACCCAGCCTCCCAGAATAGCAGTCCCACAAGATATCGCTTCCTCCAATCTGCTCTCTCCCAGACCTTCTCCCATACCCCCATAGACTTTTCCATTAGAGGAAGATGAATCTTTGTGTCCCAATGCCTGCACATCTTATCTCCCAATTATAGGCAAAAGAGTATTAATAATAGTATTTATATATATATTTGAAACATTTAATGTTACGACCTTGAATTTCAAATCCATTTCCTTCCTCCCTTGTCACCCATTCCTTCTTGGGATATAAGTAATTCAGTATATGTTGTACATGTCTAGCTATGCAAAACATTATCATAGTAGATATATTGTTCAAGGCTGCTTATAATTCCCTCCCACTCATCCCACACCCACCTGGTCCATTCCCTACATGATCCTGTCCCTCTTCTATAGTGGGTACTTCCAACCTCCCCTCACCCCAAGGATGCCCTCCCATCCATCATTCCTCCTCTCATCCCCCCTTCCCCCTATCCTGCTGCAGGTTGAGATATCCCATTTAGTATGTATGTCATTTTCTCCCTGAACCAAATTCAATGTGAATGTGGTTTTGCCTTTTTAGCCTTCCTTCTTCTCCCCCTCCTTTGTACCCACTTCCCCTACATGAGATAGTTTACCCTACCATGTCTCTCCCCATCTCCTCTTGCCACTTTCCTCTCTCACCTCATAATTCATCCCTTGAGTACTCTCCCTTCCCAACAAAATCAACCTATGCCCTCTATCCATATATAACTGTAACCATATACACACACATTCACATATGTATTCATATGACCACACCCCCTCTTCCATTATTTTCATAGTGAGAAAGATATCATCAGTCACAGTTATTGCTTTTCCATATAGGAATGTAAATAGTTCAACTTTGATAAGTTCCTTTTTGATTTCTTTTCCCTGATTACCTTCTCAGGCATCTCTTGCTTCTTGTGTCTGGATGTCAAATTTTCTATTCAATTCTGGTTTTTTCCTCAAGAATGCTTGAAAGTCCTCTATTCCACTGAATGACCGACCATATTTTCCCCTGAAACAAAATACTCAGTTTTGCTGGGTAGGTGACCCTTGGGTTCATTCCCAGCTCTTTTGCCCTCTGGGCTATCATATTCCATGCCCTTCTATCCCTCAATGTAGAAGCTGCCAGGTCCTGTGCCATTCTGATTGTGTTTCCACAATATTGAAATTGTTTCTTCCTGGCTGCTTGTAGTATTTTTCTCCTTGATCTGGGGATTCTGGAACCTGGCTATAATATTCCTGGGAGTTTTCTTTTTGGGATCTTTTTCAGGAGGTGATTGGTGGATTCTTTCAACCTCTATTTTGCCCTCTGGATCTAAAACATCAGGGCAGTTTTCCTTGAGAATTTCGTGAAGGGTGATTTCTAGGTTCTTTCCTTGATCATGGCTTTCAGGTAGTCCAATAATTTTTAAATTGTCTCTCCTGGATCGATTCTCCAGGTCAGTGGTTTTTCACATGAGATATTTCACATTGCCTTCTAATCTTTCGTTTGTTTGGATCTGCTTAACAGCATCTTGATTTCTCATAAAGTTACTAGCTTCCATTTGCTCCAGTCTAACTCTGAAGGAATGAATCTCCTCAGTGAACTTTTGAGATTCTTTTTCCATCTGGCAAATTCGACTTTTTAAGGCATTCTTCTCCTCATTGCCCTTTTTGGCCTCCTTTGCCATTTGAGCTAGTCTATTTTTAAGGTGTTGTTTTCCTCAGTCAAGCTGTTGACCCTCATTTCATATTTTTCCTGCATCCTTCTCATTTCTCTTTCCAATTTTTCCTCCACTTCTCTTATTTGATTTTTAAAGTCCTTCTTAAGGTCCTCTATGGCCTGCAACCCGCTCATGTTTTCCTTTGGGGCTTTTGGAGCAGGACTTCTGACCTCACAGTCCTTTTCCCGCTCTATGCCCCCAAAATAGGAGTCTAGGGTTGCATTTTCTGTTTCCTTTGCCTTGGCATGTTGCCACTTAATTGCTTGACTTTTGGGCTTGTTGCCACACTATGGCTTTAAGGCCAGATAGAGGAATTTTCGTCCCGAACGTGTGGGGGGCAACTTCCGTTTCTGGCAAGCTATAAACCCACCCACAACTTCACCCTAGATCACAATCCAGATCCAGGGAGGTTAAAGCAAGAGCGATTACCCCCCAAGACTGATCGCTGGATCTCCCCACAATTTGTAGGCTGGGAGCCGGAAATGCCTCTGAAAACTACACAGTGGCGTGTCTCCTCAGCAGCTTCTAGCCCCCAGGGGAGGGAGCTGACGCATTCCCCAAATACAGGTCCCAAAGTCCATGGGACACTAACCTCTTACTTTGTCCTAGGCAAGTCTATGTTGATAATTCTGGAGTCGCCACAGTTCCTGGTGTTCTGGGGTTCCTCCAGCTGGCTGCTGGCCCTGCCGCCCTGGGGCTAAAACCTCGGCTCACGTGGACCTGGGCTCGGCTCGGCTCCTGCGCTCTGCGCGCTGCTGGCTCCCAGACCTCTGCGCTGGTCCTTCCTGCAGGGTGCTGGGCTGTCCTCAGCGGGAGGTTAGCTTCTCTGTGTCGTTCTGTGGGTGCTGGGGCTCCAGAAGATTTTCTGAGTCCTTTTCTACATAGTTCGTGGAGAATCTGGGGGCAGAGAGGCTTGGACGAGCTGTTTCTACTCCGCCATCTTGGCTCCGCCCCCATAAGCT
>WOXC01009171.1:0-24761 GCA_011680675.1 Gymnobelideus leadbeateri | reverse complement strand
GAGGAAGAGGCTAGATGCTAACTGTGCCAACAAGCCCCAAAGATTAACAACTCATGCTTTTCCTGGAATAAGTGGGTCATGGTCCCACCTTAGGCAAAGCCACCAAGAACCCCAGACTCCAAACCTGGTTACACCCTAACCCACTAACAGTTCACTCCACCCCGACAGGGCTTTTAAAACCAGAAATTCTGAGTAACCCCTTCCTGGTTCTGGGCTGGGTTTGCAGGAGAGAAAATATTCAAATGTGAACATATGTGGAGGGAGACCTTGGCTCTAGGCCAGGTTGGGTGTAAATCTTGGCTCCTGGCCAAGACTGGGCACACCTTAAATAGTTGTCAGTCCTTGTCCACATCTTCCTATAGCTCTTGACACCAGGCTGGCCACTCAGTGTGCCCAGATCTAGACACAATCTCTGAAACCCAACTTCTTCAAACTTCTCAGTCCTAGCCAGTATGAGGGATGGTTCTTGAAAAGCAATGGTGTCCCAGGGCACAGTCTCAGTCCAGAGCCTTGGCTCTTCCTTTCCAAGCATAATTCAAAGGAAGAGTCCTGGGCTAACAGTTAAGATATTTCCTGGAACTCTACTCCCATTGATGCCCTGGGCTGAAGGATCTGGGGCCAGAACCTCACTTTGATAGCTTCCAGTACAAGATGCTTGTAGGAAAGCTTTTCCCTCTCTCTGGGTCTCAATTTGCTCATCTGTAAAATAAGGGGATTGGAACAGATTAGGAGTTCTTCACTTTGAATCTATGGGTTTATTTTTCAGTCGATCACTGTTCCAATATAATTGGCTTACTCTATAATCATTTATAATAAAAATAATGAGGTCCAGGACACAAAAAAGGTTAACCACTGGCCTAGATGATTCATAAAGTCTCTTCTAGCTCTGGAAGGATAAAGTTTATTTTTGATGGTGGTAGTTTCCAATTTGTGGGCCATGGCCAAACTATTGCAAAAGGTCCAACTCATTAAATGACCAAGTGTCATAAACAGAGATTCACAGAAGCATAGATCTAAAGCAGAAAGGGACCTCTGCAGCCATGGAATCCAACGTCCTCATTTTTACAGATGGGAAAACTGAGGCCTGGAGAATGAAGTGACTTGCCCGAGGTCATCATTAGAGGTAGGATTCAAACCCAGGTTTGCTGACTTAGTGCCCTTTCTGCTGTATTCCACACTGCCTCCTGTACAAACCCTGTCACCTTATACTGTCTCATGTGCAGGAGAACTATTTTAGAACAGATGTGGATTCTGCGGTTGCTCATTTAAATCATTTGAAAGTGTTAATAAATTCATAGTAGCATTATCTCAATTAATAGATAATAATAGTTAGCATTTACAAGGCACATTAAGATTTGCAAAGCGCTTTATCAACATTATCTCATTTGAATATCCCGTGAAGAAGGTGCTTTTATTATTCTCATTTTACAGATGAGGAAACTGAGGCAAATGGATTAAATGACTGGCCCAGGGTCACACAACTCCTAAGTACCTGAGGCTGGATTTGAACTCAGGTCTTCCTGAGCCAAGGTCCAGGACTATAATTACTGTATTACCTAGCTGCCTCGAGGTGGCAATAAGATAGGTTAGTACAGAAGTGAGGAACCTGTGGCTTTGAGACCGCATGTGGCCCTCTAGGTCCTCAGGTGCAGCCCTTTGACTGAATCCAAACTTCACAGAACAAGCCCCCCATCCCTTATTTGTTCTGTAAAACTTGGATTCAGTTAAAAGGCTGTACCCAAGGACCTAGAAGGCCACATGTGGCCTCCAGGCTGCAGGCTCCCCACCCGATGCAAGAGTGACACATAAGGTGATGAGGGGCTGCCCCACGGTAGCGGCATTGTCAGAGGAGAGAAGGGGCCATATATGAGAGATGTTATGAAGGTCAGATTGACAGTCCTCAGTCACTGATTGGATATGGGGTCAAGGTGGGGCAGGGAAGGGGGAGAAGTCAAGGATAAAATCTAAATTTCCAGCCTGGGTGACAGAGGATGATGGTGCCCTCCCTCAATAGCAATGAGAAAGTTAGGAAGTTTGAGGGGTTCCCACCTTTCATGGGCCTGGAAACCACTGACTTTTTTTTTTTAAATTAAACAGATGCTTTATTAACTTCTGGTTTATATCATTCATTTCCACCAGATTATGAGTTACATTTTTTCCCCCATTTTTTCCCTACCCACCACCCCAGAATAGCAGTCCCACTAGATATCCCCTCATCCAATCTGCTCTCTCCCATATCTTCTCCCATACCCCCTTTGACTTTGCCATTAGGGCAAGGTGAATCTCTGAGCCCCACTACCTGGACATCTTATTTTTTTTTTTTAAGTAATTGGGGTTAAGTAACTTGCTTAAGGTTACACGGCTAGTCATTATTTATGTGTGGGTGCTCATTTTCTGAGGCACTGTGAAATGGGGACAATAGCCCCTCTTTCACAGAGTTGTTGCAAGGATCATGAGATTATTTGTAAAACACTTATCATAATTCTTGGCACATAGTAGGTGCTGTATAAATGCTGCCTGGCTTCCCTTTCCCTTCCCTTATTGAAAGACAATTCAGTAGCCATGAATCTCCTCAGTGATGTGCCTGACGAGTGGGCATCTGGCCTCTCCTCAAAGGCAAAGGGAGGTCTGGGGGTGGGAGGAAGCCTAGTGGCCTCCTGAGGAAGTCTTTACTCCTCTGATCATGTCTCCCCAACTGCCTTCTCCTGGTCAAACATCCTTACTTACATTGACCCAACCCTATGGGACATGGTCTCTAGTCCCTTCACTGTCCTGGAATCCCTCCTCTGGACCTGAGTTCAAATCCGGACTCAGATACTTACTAGCTGTGTGACCCTGGGAAAGTCACTTAGCACCAATTGGCATCTGTCTGTCTGTCTCTGTCTAGTCTAGAATTTTGCTGGGACTTGTAGGCAGCCTCGTTGGCATCTCAGGCTGATTCTCCTTTCTTCTCTCTTTTGAAAAGGGTGACATTTTCCTATCTCCACTCCTGTGGCATCTCTCTGGTTCTTCATGAACTTTCAAAGATCATCCATGGGTGCTCAGTGATCACACTGGCCAGAATTTCCATAACTCAACAGTGTCACTGACACAGTCCTGGTGACTACAGTTCCTTGAGGGCAGTTTGCTCCCCTCGTGGCTTCCTCCTCACCGGTCTTGGGTTTCAATTGTCTTTTAACCACCTTACTCTCTCTCCTGGTCAGTGACTGTTGAGTAACTTAGTGAGTGACTAAGTCAACCACTCATGGAGCAGGCACAACTGAGGGTCCTGGTAATGGGGAACTTGGGTGGGGTGCACAGGATCCCAGGCTGCTTGCACTGACTCTATTCCTAGGGATGGTGAATGGCTCAGATGACTGGGGCTCCCCACCATCTGGCCATCTACTCCCTAGAAGAGAAAGAGAATCACGGCAGGTACTTCCACCTGACCCCACGGTATCTATAACTAAACAGAAGCTGTTTCCCCAAATCAAAGACCTTGAATTTGAGCACCCACTCAAACAAGAAAATAAATCAAGCCTCAACCCAGAAGCCTGAGGTCAAGAAAGAGCTATAGAAGTCACTCTTCCATCTGTTAGAAGGGCAGGTTTTCATCATGGTCCTGAGGAGAAACCACAGGGACTTTTAATGGGTGAGTGATAGGGTGAGGTGAAGATGTGTGGGGTTCTGGGGGTGTGGCATATGTCTGTGTGTGTTTCAGAGAAAGGGAGAGAGAGAGAGAGAGAGAGAGAGAGAGAGAGAGAGAGAAGGAGAGGGATCATGAGAGAAATAGGTGTGTATGTGTGTGTGTGTGTATGTGTAATAGAGACAGAGGCAAAGAGAGGCACAGAGGAAGACAGAAAAAGGCAGAGAGAATAAATCTTTAGTGGGGTCCACTTTCCCCTTACCTTCTATCTTAAAGATTCCAAAGATCCCAAATCAGAGGAGTTGTCATATTCACTTATCTTTAATAAAAAGTCACTTGTTGACCCAGCCTGACGTTACTGTCAAGTCAGGAAGTTCCTCCCTCTCTTTCTCTGAAGTCCAACAGGCTCGATCACCATTTCCTCTTGTTAGCTCATTGGTAGTGATAGAAAACAGCTGGTCACCATCTCTTGTCTAAGGACTTCCATGCTCTTCAGTCTTTGTGGTGGTATGTGCCTGTGACATTGAACAAATGTGCAGTCCTGGACAACTTACTATGAGTCTCAGTTTTCTACCCTGGCAAATATGAGGTGGGCTCTAAAACCCCTCCCTGCCTCCTTGCTTCTCTTCTCCAGGAGGGTCATCGCAGATCCCTCAGACTGAGTTTCTCACAACTCTTCAAGCCTTTATCTTCTGTCTCTTTTCAGGATCTGTTCTGGGATCTTTTAAGGCACCTTTTAAAAATATTTGCTTTCCAATTATGTGTAAAAACAATTTTTAACATTAGTTTTCTTTTTATTTTGAGTTCTAAATTCTCTCCCTCCCTCCCCTGCCCTCTTATAGAGAAATCAAGCAATTTGATATAGGTTATACATGTGCAGTCATGCAAAACATATTTCTGTATTAGTCATGTTGTAAAAGAAAACACAGACCATAAGGGGAAAAAAAGAAAGTAAAAAAAGCCTTCTTAGATCTGCGTTCAGATGATACCAGTTCCTTTTCTGGAGATAGATAGCATTTTTCATCATGAGCCTTTGGATTACTACATTGTTAAGAATAGCTTAATCAGTCATGGTTAATCATCACATAATGTGGCTATTACTGTGTACAGTGTTCTCCTGGTTCTGCTCATTTCACCTTGCATAACTTCATGTAAGTCTTTCCAGATTTTTCTGAAATCATCTTGTTCATCATTTCTTATAGCACAACAGTATAACATCACATTCATATACCACAACTTGTTCAGCCACCCCCCAACTGATAGGTATCCCCTCAATTTCCAATTCTTTACCACCACAAAAGAGCTGCTATTATAAATATTTTTGTACATATAGGTCCTTTTCCTTTTTTAAAAAAATATCTTTGGGATTACAGACCTAGTAGTGGTATTGCTAAGCCAAAGGGTAGGCACAGTTTGATTGCCCTTTGGGCATAGTTCCAAATTGTTCTCCAGAATAGATGGATCAATTCACTACTCCACCAACAATGCACTAATGTGTCCATTTTCCCACATCTTCTTCAATATTTATCACTTTCCTTTTCTGTTGTAATTAGCCAGTTTGATGAATGTGAGATGGTATTTCAGAGTTGTCTTAATCTGAATTTATTTAATCAATAGTGATTTAGAACTTTTTATATAATTATAGACAGCTTTGATCTTTCCATTTGAAAACTGTCTGTTCATATTTTTTGACTATCAATTGGGGAACAACTTGTATTCTTATAAATTTGACTCAATTATCTATGTTTGAGAAATGAGGCCTTTATCAGATACTTACTGTAAAAAATTTTTCAGTTAAGATTACTAATTTTGTATTTCCCTACATCCTGTTTTCCCCATATTCTCTCTCTCTCTCTCTCTCTCTCTCTCTCTCTCTCTCTCTCTCTCTCTCATCTGTCTATGAATTTATCTGTTTATTTTGTTTCCTTTGCCTAGGCATGTTGCCACTTAATTACTTGATTTTGGGACTTGTTGCCACAGTAGGACTCTGCCACCAGACAGGGGAGCTTCCGTCCCAAATGTTGGGGTCTTCACAACTTCTGGAGGTATTAGTTAGGTGGCCTCTGTAAAGCCTCCATACGCTCTGGCAAGCTGGATACCCACCCCCAGACCTCCCCCCCAGACCACAATCCAAATCTAAGCAGGTTAAAGCAAGAGCTATTAACCCCCAGACTGATTGCTGGATCTCCCTACAATTCGCAGACCAGGAGCTGAAGCTGCCACTGAAGCTTCAAAATGGCTACTGTGCTGCAGCTCCTTAGTTGCTTCTTGCCCCCAGGGGAAGAAGCCAACACTTTCCCCAAATACTGGTCCCAAAGTCCATAGGGCACTAATCTCTCATTTTGTCCTAGGCATATCAGTGTTGATAATTCTGGAATCGCCAAAGCTGCTGGTGTTCTGGGGTCCCTCCAGCCACCTGCTGGCCCGGCCACCCTGGGGCTAAAACCGTGGCTCAAGTGGGCCTAGGCTCAGCCCTCAGAGCATTGCGCTCGGCTCCCAGAGTGTTGCGCTGTGCTGCACTGGCCAATCCCTGCAGGGCTGCTGGGCTGTCCTCAGTGGAAGGTTAGCTTCTCTGTGTTGTTGTGTGGGTGCTAGAGCTCCAGAAGTTGTTCAGAGTCCACCTCTTACATTGTTTGGAAGTGGTGGGGGGGAGAGCACCTTGGAAGTGCTGTTTCTACTCCGTCATCTTGGCTCTGCCCCCCTGACCTGTGTTCTTGTCTACGAGTGACAATAAGCACTCTTTTCTGCCCTGGAACTGTGACCAGGGTCCCCAGCCCTACTAGTGCTCCTCCTCACCCTGGGACTGTGACCGAGAACTGCATATGGGATATGTAACAGAGTCCTGCTCCCCCCCCAGTGCCAGCCAAGAGTCCCCTGTGATCTCCTTCTGACAAGTTGTCTGACTCCCTTATAGTCTGGGGGTTGAGATCTCTGGAAGCCGTTGCTGCTGATTCAGTTTTCCCCAAGGCTGCTGGTTTGCTAGGGTGTGGTCTGGGTTTGGCTATGCTCCCCTCTCAATCCAGTGCAAAAGACCTCTCCTGCAGGCTTTCTCAGTTGTCTTGGGTTGGAAAATTGTTTTACCCTATATTTTTGTGGGTTCTGCTGAACTCAGGATTCCTTTTGAGGTACCATTTGAACTTATGTGGAAGGGGATTTGGGAGAGTATAGGGGAGTCCCTGCCTTTCCTCTGCCATTTTCTGGTGATGGACCTGAGGCCAGGGCTTTGTTAAGGGTCTGATGGTGAGAACAATGGGAGGTTTCTCCACCAGTTCCTCCTGTGGCCGGTGTCAGAGTCTCCTCCTTGCTTTAAAGACATCAAACCCTGGGGCTTCACTTTCTCATGCTCCCCTCACCCCAACACAAGGAAGAGCTCATTTTTCATCATGATCCCCCCATCCCTTCTTCATCACCCTTGCCCACCTCCCTATCTTACTATGAGTACCCATTGTCACACATTCCCATACCAGCTTCAGCTCTCTACAGCCCCCCTGATTCTCCACTTTCTCTTTTTCCCAACCCAGAAACAGGAGAAACCCAGAAGCCCCAGAATTCTCTCTTTCTTTGCAAGGAGGCACATGTGACATGCAGCCTTTGGTCTCTCTACTGGTGTTTGTACTATGGGGTGGGGACTACATGGGGAGCCATGGTACCACCCTGCCTTTATATGTAGTTTGCCCCTGACCAGGACTCTATGCATGCAGGGGATCCCTAGTTTGACCTTTGCCTTGGCATTCACTAATACCCTTCTCCCTCACTCTCCTATATACACTCACTGAATCCACCCTCATATCCATTGTGGTCATTCTTCTGCCCTCAGCCTCTTCCCAAGCTCCCCTGAGCAAATGAGAACACTTTGCCAGCACAAGTGCAAGCTGGCTCCTCTTCACTCATGTCTGGTGAGCTTCCAGGGGTCCCAGGGATTTCTCAGAATCTGGGGGAGAGGGCAGCAGGTAACAGTCCCTGGACAGATGTGGGCTCAGCAGGTGAGCAATGAGGGGTTAGCCCTGGCCTCTCATCAGAAAGGTACCTTGTTACAGACCCATTTAGGTCAATGAAATAGTACCCATAGTAGGGATGGTAGTGTGGCCATGGCAACACTAAGTTTGCAAGCAGAAAACAGGCTGGGTCTGAAGATGCTTGTTCTGAGCCAGGGGGTCCAAGCTGCCAGTCAGCAGGAGGAATCCCCAGGAGCCCAACAAAGGACACCTTGGGACTCTGAAGTTCTTGGGACACCTTTGCCTCTCCCCCCACTGAAGAAGGCCCTTTAAAAGTGCCACCTATGGAGAACTGGGGATGTCTGATGTAGGGAAGAGAAGACTTTGGGCCTCAGGGGGCTGGGGAAAGTGTGTTGGACTCGGGAGCAGAGGACATGGCTCTGCCAGCAACCATTCAGGGACCTAGGGCTGACCCCTTCCCTTCTCTGGGCCTCAGTGGCCACATATGCAAAATGAGGGATGAGATGCTGCCCATGGTTTCCTCCTGCTCTCAATTCTATGAACTGACAGCTGGGATGGGGAGTCCTAGGGATCCAAGGACTTGGGCTGGAAGGGTCCTCAGAGGCCCTCTACTCCAATGCTCCCATTTCACAGATGGGGAAGGGAAGTGACTTGTCCAAGGGTTTCTTTGTATTGCTGCCAAAGGGCAAGGGCAGTGGGTGGGCAGTGAAAGACTTCGGGCTTTACTGAAGTCAGCTCAAGCTCCCCTAAGGTTGAAAGCAGCTTAGGGCAGCCATTGTTACTCTTCCCTGCCCTGCAGGTCTTGGGTACAGGCTGGGGGACCACCCAAAGAGATTCTGGAAAGCATCTTCAGGCAGAAGCATGGCCAGCTCAGAGTCTGATTTTGGGAAAGAGGAATCACTCAAGGTCCAGGGCCTACTAAGTCACCTTACCTTGCTGTGCCTGGTTTGTCACCAGACCTCCCAGAGTGGTGATCCTCTCATGGCAAACCCAGTGGGAAGCCAGCACCCAATCCAAGCACTGGGTTCAGGAGAGGCCAAGATAAAGAGAACCAGGCTGCCTCGGAGATGCCCAGTGCCCTTGGGAAGGGAAGTTTGAGACATTGACTGCCTGTGAGGTTTTCAGATTCATGGACACAGGGAGATCCCCAGGAGGAGGGATTCCCTGGGGCACCATTTCTTGGACTTTGTTTGTGGAGCCCTCAGGTCAGTCAGGCCAAGCAGGCCAAAGGGAAGATGCAGTCTGTGATGGGGAGAAGTGAGTGCCGACTTCTCGGTCCTTTACACCAAAGGTGGGGGTGAGTGGGCAGCTCCCAGCAGAGAGTGAACAAAGCCAGCCCTAGGCCTGAGGGACGGACTTCTGTCTTGCTGGGCTAAGAATGAATCAGTATTACAAATTCGGCGGCTCTAGTGCTAGACTGACTTTAGCAGCGCTCTAAGCTACAGCCCAAAGGAATCCCCATTAAAACCTACCCAACGAATCGTCATCCCGCCTCTGCCTGGAGACCCCCCAAGCAATAGAGTCCACTGCCTCCTGAAGCCCTTACCACGCTGGGACCTTCCCAGGGTGGGGAAGATTTCCTGGCATCCTTTGGGCTCTCGGATGTTTCCCCCCCTAGTGTTCCTGCTTCTACCATTTAGGACGAGGTGAGGCAAGACTAGAAGCATTGAATAGAGGCTTACTAAGTGCCAGGTTCTGTGCTAAGTGCTGGGGTAAAGATATGAGCCAAGAAAGTCCGCACCCTCCAAGTCCTGGGGGGTCTTGGGGGTGGAGGGGCCAGTCTGTCCTTCTCCTCCAGGACTCCCCCCAAATGCTTGGGATCACGTGCCCATCCCCACCCCCCTCTCAGGCTTCTCTTCTCCAGACTAAAACCCCCCAGTTCCTTCAGCTGATTCTCGTAAGCCAGCCACTGCCCCCAGTGCCCTCCTCCAGGCACCACCTACTTGGACCACGCCCTCCACTATGCATCGGGGATGAAGAAAGTCAATGCCTTCCACCTAGCACGGACATGCTTATGACTGTTTTATTTTGGTTTGCTTTTCCTTTTAGCCAGTCTGAGCCTGCTCCCACCATGGGCACGGTGGATCTGCCTTTCTTTATACCTTGGGTGCTCATCCAGCCACATTCGTGGGATCTCGGTGCTTCTGGCTGACAGACAGATTGCCGATTTTTGAACCATCTCCTATTAGAACAAGTTCTACAAAATGGGGAAGTTGGAAGAGACCAGAAAGCCCAAGGATTAATAACCTGAAGCAATAAACAAACACCCCCACGTTCCTCCAAAGTACAGAGACCCCAAAGAAGCCTAATGAGCTACAGGGGACAGGGCAGCCTTGCTGAAACAAGCAGTGCCTGCCTCTAACCTGTCACTGCCCCCCTCCGAAGCAATTCTCTGGTTCTGGATAGAAGCAGACAGGCAGGCAAGCAGAGAGAGAGACAGACTGACAAACAAGCAGAGACAGACAGGCAAGCAGGCAGGCAGGCAGGCAGAGAGACAGACTGACAAGCAGAGACAGACAGGCAAGCAGGCAGGCAAACAGACAGGCAGGCAAGCAGATAGGCAGATAGGCAGACAGAGACAAACAGGCAGACAGACAGACAGACAAACAGGCAGACAGGCAGGCAGACAGACAGGCAGGCAGGCACAGACAGACAGACAGGCAGACAGACAGGCAGGCAGGCAGGCACAGACAGACAGACAGGCAGACAGGCAGGCAGGCAGGTGCACATTTAGGCACTGGGGCAGGAGACAATGTCCAGCCCTGGTACGGCTCTGGAGCTGCCATTGTGTGGATGTTTGTGAATGGCCTCAGGACCCCACAATCCCAAGCATAGGGAGCCCCCAGGAGCCACCCAGATCAGTACAGTCATAAGCCCCAGGGCAGGGCCTCAGGGAACAGGCTCCCTTTATCCTATGAGTGCATAGGCCTGGCTCAGGTCATTTAAGAGCCTTGAACAGGCTTTTAAAGATGGTGAGGCTGGGAAGGCCCTGGAGCTGCTTGAGGAACAGCAATGGGCAGCTCTTTCCTGTGGGTCTGAGTGGAGGGCATGTGTTCCCAGCAGAAGTTAGCAGAAACACAGGCAAAGTTTGGACTTTAGGAAACAGCCTTTCCTAGTTCCTCTGGAGATCACTTCCAATTGTAACATCTAGGAGACTCCAGAAGATCTGAGTTCGAATCCTCTTACTAGCTGTGGGACCCCAGGCAAGTCATTTAACCACCATCTGCCTCAGTTTCCTCAACTGTAAAACGGGGCTGCCAGCACCGCCCCCCCCTCAGAGTTCTGTGGACCAAGTAGACTGATACTTGTAGAGCATTTTAAAACATTGCATAAACACTGCCTATCATCCTTAGCATGCCCGCTTTGGGGCCCTATCTGTCCTGGAGGTAGAGGAAGCAGCTGGCTGGCAGACAGTCCCTAGGGAGAGGAAGCAGCTAAAGAGGCTGATTTCTTCCTAGCCTCTGACTCCTGGAGACTATGGCCTGTGTCTCAGGTTCCTTCCCCAGCCAATTGCCCCAAAGAGCTCTGCTGGGGGATTGGGGCGGGGGTCAGGGCTTCAGGCTCTGGGCTCTTTCCCCTCCCTTCTCTCCAGCTCTTTTTCAACCCCAGGTTTGACGATCCAGGTGGGTGGGGGGGGGGACTTGGGTAAATGAACTCTGGTTTTGTAAGCCTGGAGACCTGCTCAGCTTCTCCAAGATGTAGGGAGAGATAAGCCCACGAAGGAACATTGCCTTCCCAAGAGGACGAGGCCAGGATGCTCTTGGCTCTGCTGGGAGAGTGGAAAACAAATGGCCTGAAACCTGCTGAAGCTGTGGGAGGTGGCCCCGACCACTGAGCCAGCAGGCCCCACCACCCCCAGCCTTGACCTCCCAAGATAGGCCTGGGCTGAGCAGCTGGGTAGCAGGGTTTTCTTAGGCTTTCCATGCCCCTGCTTTGCCTCGGGGACCCTGGAGCCCTTAGCCCACTTTTTGCCTTCCCCTTCAAGTCAAGATGAATTCTTGGGAGGCTTGGGAGGCCGGCCAGGGAGGGCTGCTTCAAGTAGGGTTCAGAGGCCAGTGGGCAGCCAAGCCTGTGGCCAGGGAGAAGCCTGGGGCTGGCCACGGGGAAAGTACCTGGTGCCCTGTCTGGGACCCAGTGAAGATACTGAGCTTCCTCCGCCACAGACCTGGGTCTAAGCAAATCACTGCGCCAGGCCAGGCCAGGCTCTAGCCCCTCCGGGGCACCCTTCAAGACACCTGGTTTCTTTTCATTGTTCTATAGCATTCCTTGGCTTGAGCTTTGCAGAAATTGCCTGAGGCGGGAAGCCCAGCTCTTCCCCAAAGGAAATGGCCTGAGGATGGCTTTCTGAAGTAAAAAAGGTGGCAGGAGGAGGTACGTTTGATGGTACCAGGGATCAGGGGCTGTGAGCAGATTGGGGGCTATTGGTCGTGAGAGACTTATAAGAGACCATTGGCCCTTCTCCCCAGACCTGCAGCGGCTCTTCTGGCCGCTCTGGCCACACTCCGCACTGCCTCCCAGACCGGCTTTTGACTCTCCTAGTCAGACCTGAGGCTAATGAATTTAGAGTCAGACAGGCAGAGAGAGATCAGACTGGAAGAAACTATGGAGGTCATCACGTTCTTCCTGGACACAGGAAGAATGCCCACAGGGAAGAAGCGATTCATGCTCACAAGGGCCACACTGAGAGGAAAGGGGCAAGCTGGACTTTTGCCCCAGCTCCCTGTCTTCCCCGGGCTGCCTGGTGGTTAGTGCAGCCTGAGCTGGTCCCCAAGAACTTCCCCCCAGACTGTCTGCAGAGGTCCCCAGCTGTGCGTGTGTGTGTCCGTCCACATGCATGCCCATGTCACTCCATCACATGCCCATGTCACCCCCATCCACCTGGCCTCTCCAGGCTGCCTGCCCTGGCTCCCTCAGCCTCCCAGGGACAGGGCTACCTCTCTAGAAGCATCTTTTGGACCCTCTCCTCCCTCTCATGCAGTGGCCAGCACTGCAGAGCCCTGGGTGGTGGCTTTCAGGGCCCCAGCTTGTTGCCAGAGGGCCCTGAGTGCCTGGTCCAGCCACCTGGGTTCACCTAGAGGAGATTCCTCAGGCTTCAGAGCCAGCTAACTGCCCTCTTGGGCTCTTTGCCTTCCCCCCATTAGACCTGGGAGCTAAATCAGGGGCTACTAGAGTCATCTGAAGGCCTTGGGCCTGAGTTTACTCATCTGTTGAATGGTGCCCGCAGACTGGCTGGCTTCCCTGGTCCTCTGTGATCCAGACCTCTGTCTGGAGGAGGGGAGGCACCACCCCTCACCTGAAGAGCTCAGAGAGAGAAGCTGCCATTGTTCTGAGCTGGGCCTCCCAGGGGTAGCCTGGGGGCCCTGGGTCTCCAGCTGCAAGGACCCTGCAGGACCACTGAAGCCACAAGGAGGAAGCCAACACCCCGCTGGGGAGGAACATCAGCAATGACAAGCAGGATGTTAATGCAAATGCCACACTTGAGGGGGCACAGGGTACTTTATCTATGGATCTCAGCACAATGGTGGGGGCTAGGCTTCATTATCTCCATTTCACAGATGAGGAGACTGAGTCCCAGGAAGGTGGCCAGAGGGGAAGATCCCCCAGTATCTCCCAGTCCTGACCAGTCCATCGAGGCCCTGCAGCTGCTCCTGGGCAGAGACATTTAGTCCACTGGCTTTTTAACTTGGTAACATGTAGCCCGTAAGATCCCAGAGGCCTCCTCCACCCCTATGGCCACCTGGGAGCCCAGCAGGGGCCAAGGTTCCTGAGAAAGAGAGGCTGGTGGGGCAGGGGAGCAGCACGCCCTTTCCCCTGGGGGTGGGAGGGATGTAGCTATGACCCACATGGGAATTTTCCTCCCACACTAAGGGGGCCGCAGGAATGTGGGTCTGGAAACAAGTGACGGGCTGGGGCAGGACCTGAGCCCCTCCATCCGTGGAGGGAGGAGGAAGCATCTGGGACCCATTTCCTGGTGAATACTCTTCCCGTGCCCCGAGGAGTCTCGAGCCTGCTGGGGGGCTTGGCCCAGGGGAGCCTCAGTCTGTCTGCCCTGGAGCAGGAACAAAATGTGGTGTGTGTGTGAGAATGTATGGTGTGTGTATCTATGTGAAGCTGTGTGTGTACTGTGCATGTGTGGGCTTTTGTGTAGTGTGTGTATATCTGTGAGTATGTATGTGCTAGTGTGTGAATTTGTATGAATACAGAACCATGGGGGGGGGGGGGCAGCAATGCTCCAGGCCGCTCCTCTCACCTTCTCACGGAGATTCCAGATGGTGACTCATTGAGAGGAGTTTTGGTCAGATACAGATTGGACTTGGTGGCCTTTGAGTTCCTTCTCCTTCTGAGGTTGTGTGAATGAGTGAATGAGTGAGTGAATGAATGAATGAATGAATGAATGAGATGGACTAATGAATGCAAAGGGCTGAGTGGGCATAGTTTGGTCACCTCTAAAAACGTGTATGTGTTTTATCCCAAAGTGGGATAGGCCCCCTAGATGCTGCCACCTGAACCACACCAGGGTCTGTGAGACCTTGGGCAGGTCATTGTACCTTCGGGGCCCATCTCCTGCCTATAAGACTGAAGTTAGACTAATTGGTCTCTGGAGCCCTCAAGAGCCCCCTCCCTTCCTCAGGCCTCAGTTTCCTTCTCTGTAATAAGAAGGCCCTGGGCTCAGTGAGGTCCCTCTTCTAGCTCTCTATTCTTCTCAGCTAACTCTCACCCTTGTGGCTGGGGAGGGAGCAGGCAGGTTGAGTCCAGTGTCCTTCAGGAGGTAGATTTTGGGGAGAGAAGGGCTTGGTTCTTGGGCAAAAAGAGAACAGTGCCCAGAAGGCCTTCAGAGTCCATCCCTCTGACACCTGAGCCAGAGTGTGGCAGGCATGGCGAGGGAGACATCAAGGTGAACCCCTTCCTGATTCTCCTTCATTCCTGAGCTGTAATTTTACTGTTAAACTCATTAGGGCAGCTTAGTTCATAATGGCAATTAGTATGCTTCCCAGGGGGGCTTCTCAGGCAAAAACCAAACCAGAGCAAGCCCCCAAACCCCAAATAATCCTGTTTGGACAGGGAGCTCTGAAAAAACAACCCCTGGGCCCAACTGGCCTCATCTACCCCCACCTCGGAGCAAAGCCCCGAGGACGTCTAGCCTCTCTTGGCCCCTTTGGGAATACAGGATGTTCTGAAGGGGGCTCCAGGGAGACCCAGGCTGCTAGGAAATGGCTGAGGCTGGCCCACTGGTCTGTGGCAATGGCGGGGGCATGGAGCTCTGTGCCCTGAAGCCAGCCTACTGGTGCTTCTTCTGCTGTCAGGCCCTGACCCCTCTGTCCCAGTCAAGGGAGGCTGGGATTTCCCCAGAGCTTTAGTGTCTCGGGGTCCACTATTGAGGCTCTGGAACCAGTAGCAAAGGACATGTCCTTGTAAGTGCCTACTGTACATAGTAGGTGCCTAATAAATGCTTATTGACTAGATGGCTGAGGGAATAAATGTGCTTAGTTAAAAACCAGACTCTGCAAAGACCTGTGGTGGGATGGAGGAAACAATCAGCCTTTCAGGTTTATTCACTGAAGCTAGTTTGAGCCTCTACCAGTCAATGACTTTTGCTTATTCCAAAGCCCTGGCAAAGTGACCTCCCCAACTTGGGCAAGATTTTCCAATGAGCATTTTGTTTGTCAAATGAGACTGATAAGAAAGAACAGGGCCAGAGCAAGACCCCCTAGCAAAAGAAAGAAGAAAGGGAGAGAGAGAGAGAGAGAGAGAGAGAGAGAGAGAGAGAGAGAAAGGAAGGAAGGAAGGAAGGAAGCAAGCAAGCAGCATGATTCTCCAGTCCATGCCCAAGGGCTCAGGATCACAGCATTGCCATCTTTTCTGAAGGGCAATGCACAGATCCCCAGCAGTTCAGCACCACAGACATTGCCCCCACAAAGGGCCCTCACAGAATGCAGGGTGATCATCCAAGGCCCCATTAAGCCTGCACCAGCCTGGAGCCACAGGCCCACGGGTGGCCGTCCAAGGGGCCTGGGACATCCTCCTGCCCTTCTTTCACAGGGCTAGTAATCAGGGTGAGGAGGGGCAGGCCTGTAGCTGTTTCCAATCACATTTCTGTTGCCTCTCGCATGAAATGCCAAGCCAAGGAGCAGATTCAGTCCTTACCCCTACACAGCCCAGCTTCACTCAATTCTAGAGTTGGAAGGACCTCAGCAACCCTCTGGTCTAGACTTTTCATTTTATAGATGAGGAACCTGCCGCTCAGGGAGGTAATGACCCACCCAAGGTCACACGGTGACTAATGGCAGAACGGGGATTGCACCCAGGGAGACGCCTGCACACTCAGGAGCAGGCTGCCCCCCGACTCTCTGCTTGAAGGCAGAGATGTGCCAAATACCGTTGTCTCTGAAGTCGCTGAGTGCAGCGGGTTTCTGCGGGCTCTCTGCGCTGCTTGGAGGCTCCGTTTGATGGGCCCAAGGCCCAGTCTCACTGATTCTTTGTTCAGGCATCTCTCTCTGGCCCAGGCTCCCTTCTGCCACCTCCCTGTCTGATGCAGAACTGGCTCTGCTCTGTCTGCTTGGTCTGAGCAACACAGGCACTTCAATCATTGTCATTAATGTGGTTGCCGTCATTGCTGTCACCATCAACAAGCCCATCATCATTGGCATCATCACCTCAGCCTCCGTCATCATGGCTGCCATCTCTGTCCATCACCATGGCCACCACTGCCATCCCCCCCACCATCAATACCATCACCATGGCCACCACTGCCATCCCCCCCACCATCACCTCCATCACCATGGCCACCACTGCCATCCCCCCCACCATCAACACCATCACCATGGCCACCACTGCCATTCCCCCCACCATCACCTCCATCATCATGGCCACCACTGCCATCCCCTCCACCATCACCTCCATCACCATGGCCACCACTGCCATCCCCTCCACCATCACCTCCATCACCATGGCCACCACTGCCTCTGGATTTATTAGGACAAGGAGCCCTGGTGCCATGATCTTGGCTTACCACTTACCATTCAGGACCCATGTGTTGTCCTCCTCTGTGGATGGGTTCCATTGTCCATCCTAGACCATCAGCCCCCTGGGGTCAGGGTGTTGTGTCCTCCTTTGTCTCCCCCAGCACTGAGCACAGAGAGGGCTTTGGAGGTATTGCACATATGTCTGCTAGTCCCCTCTCCAAATACCACTGGCTTCAGATGAGGGTCCACACACCACAGCTGCCTTCTCATGGATTTCTCAACATTTCTTCTTCATTTCAGTAAGCACTGATTAAGCTTCAGCTATTTACCTGGTACCTGCTGGGCACCAGGACCCAGAAACCCCAGTATAGGATAAATCAAGCCTTTTCTCCATAGGCTCCCCGCCAGGGATGGGGGTGGGGTGGGGCTTTGTCCTGGATTATTGATGTGGAAGGGGCAGGGTGGGGGGGGGGGTTACCAAAGGCTTCAAAGACAAGATGGTGGAAGCTGAGCCAGCCTGGGGGTGCCCAGATAAAAGATAGAGAGAATGAAGATGATCCAGGGTCTGGGTTAGAGGCGGGCCCTTAGCTTACTAGCTTCATAGTGCTCACTCTGACCCCAGGGAAATGTGGACTTTGGATCCTGGGACTATCAGGGGTCAGATGCTCTCAGTCACATACACACACATTCATACACACACATGCTTATGAACACACACCTGTATGCATGCACACAGAGACACACATGTACACACATGTACACACATGTACACATGCACACACCCCTACCAGGACTGTGTGACTCTTTCATCTCCCTTAAAGAGATCTTTAAGGAAGAGAGAACTGAAGGGCTTGTGCAGGACTGCACAGCCAAGATAGATGAGAACCAGAACCTGACTTCAGGCAATCCCAAAGCGGGTGCAGGGTGGGAGCTGAACTACTCTGGTGGGTGCAGGTTCTTCCCTGGGGAGCTCCCTACTCCATTGAATCACCCCCTCCCCACCTCCAGTAGAAACCCCACAGCCATCCTGGGAACCTAAAGCCATCCTCTTGTTTTCCTGTCGAAAGGATGGGAATGGGTTACAAGACATCCCTACCCTAAGCCCAGTGGGGCCTGCCTGGGCAAGAAGACTTGGATTTCTCAAGTCTCTGAGCAGAGAGAGGAAAGGAGAGAAGGAAAGAGAGAGCAAGGGGGAAGGGGAGGAAAATGGAGGAAAAGAGAGACAGAGAGAGAAGGCACAGCCTGGTTTCTTTATCCTTGGAAGCCCATGGGCAAGAGAAGAAAGTTAGAAGGTGGCAGGTAGGAGAGAGAGAGAAGTGGGGGCCAGGTGGCCAGGCTCTGGGTCTCTAGACATGGAATGAGCCTGAGACAGGCCAGGCCAAGGCTCCCCACCACCACCACCTCCAGGCAGATAGGGACCTCTTAACTTCAGTGCCCTAGGCTGAAGTGATGCCCATGGCTCCCAAAGCCTGGGCTAGGAGAAAGTCTGGAAGGAGAGCAGCCTATCCACCTCCCAGCCTCCATCATCTCCCTCCTTTTCTGCCCTCACCCATCCCTAGGTAAGGATCCATTCCCACCCTACGTCCCTCACCTACATCATTCTTATAGTGGCCTGTAATGTTAATGGGATATAAAATCTTCCTTATCCATTAATAGGCCTCATAGTGGAGCCCATTAAGGGAAACTTGCTGAGGGGAGGCTTGCTTGTAGGAAGGCTTTCACATTTTTTGCTAATTTCTAATTAGGCCCTGAGTTATGAGGGTTGTGATGCCTTCTGGCCCTAAACAGGGTGTATATACTCCGTTAGCATTTTGCTTTGGGGCTCGCTCATTGGAAGAGTGTTCTTGGGATTTGACCAGATGAGACCCTTGGTAGTGGTTAAGGAGCAGCCTGACTTTGAAAAACCCAGATGCTGGTACTTGTCTTTCTGGTAACTATGTATGTATGTATTGCCTTGGTCAGACAGTTGGATCTGTGTGTCAAGCTATGCTAATTTCTCAGACAGTTAGAAGCCCTGTCTTCAGTCTCTATTTCTCTGCTTATATTTTCTCCATATTTTCTCTGAAGTTCAAGGTGCTGAGTTTTCCCCTGAACTAGTAAATGTAATTTAAAAAAAAGATTGTTGACCCCTTAAACAGCCCTCTTTCCTACTAAAGCAGATCTAAGAACCTGTGCTAGCAGCCTCCTGGGGATGCCAGTGTGGTTGCCACTACATGGGGGGACTTCCACTGCCCCTCATCCTCATTCCAGCAGCTGGAAGGGGCCAGCTAGGAGCTAGGGCATCACGACACATCTACACATGGATATGCACATGCATGCATACTTTAATGCGCAGACATCTGGAGGTATACACCTATGTGTGCATATATGTGTGTGTGCATGTATACACATATAAAATATGTAGGCCTAACAAATCTAGAAAGCCGAAAGTCATTCTCTGATGGATAAGTGGTCAAAGGATATGAACAAAGATTTCTCAAGAAAACTGCAGACTGTTATCGGCCACATGAAAGAAAGCCCCAAGTCACTAATATCGAGAGAGCTTCAAATCACACTGGCCCGGAGTTTTCCCCTCACCCCCTACAAATTGACAAATGATGGAGATAGTCAATGTTTGGAGGCGTTGTGGGGAAGACAGGCGCACTGGTGCATTGCTGGTGGGGCTATGAAGTGGTTCGCCTATTTTGGAAAGCAGTTTGTCACCACCAGACCACAAAGACACCCATCACTAAACATCATAGATGCTGGGGGCCACCTTAGGGTTAACCCAAGCCCCAATCCTCCTACCACAGATGAGCAAACCAAGACTTTAGGGGCTTGTCTAAGGCCACACAGGTAGTGAGTGGGAGAATTGGGTCTTGAACCCTGCTACTTAAACACCAGTCAGGGCCCCCCAGCCCAGCACCCTTAAGGACTTAAGCATGAAGCCTTCCCTCCTTGGTCTGACACCCCTTCACCCCAAAGTTAACTGGGGTGTTTTCTCAAGGTTAATTCCCCACACCTCCTGCTCAACATGACTGGGAGAAAACCAATGTCTGGCATGCCTCGGCCTTCACTTATTCTCTCCCGTCCTTGGCTTGGACTGCTCTTCTCTCCCACGTCTCATTCCAGGTTCTCTGGGCTGGGCCAAATCCTCCCACCCATTCTGGCTGTGGTCAGAAGTGCCTTCCCAGTGAGCTCAAAGCCCAGGATGATTAGAAGGCCCTACAGAAACAAAGGGGTGAAAAGTCACCGCCTCTCTGGGAAAATAAATACTGAAGGATCTATAGTATTTTTCCAAACAAGGACATTCTTCTGTGTGAAAGCTCCCTCCACCCATAGAAAGCCCTGGGGAGGTGCCTGGGGCTCCCCCAGGTCCCCTAGCCCTACTGTGGCAGAAGCCAGGCTCCAGCTTGCGTCCTTGATCCCAGAGAGCCATGGCCTGTGCCCACCACACTACGGCTGCCTCTTTAACCTGCCGTGTATAACACACTAAATCCTCTCAGCATCTGGGTGTTGAGGTGACAGTGTCCTGGGCCCTGGTGACAACAAGAAGATCCCAGACTTCCACAGGGGGATAAGCATAACTGGTCCCTTGGGGGATCCTGACTGGTCAGCCTGGGAGCGTGGGCTGCAGGACCCATCATCAGTCTCTCTTCCTCTGTTGGTACAGCTGCCCTCCTGACATCCATCTGCCTGGAGCTGCCAACATCTCACCTGGGAAAGGAGCCTGGAGAGAGGCAGAGATGGGGAGGAGAGGTGGCCCCACAATGCTCCAGCTGCCACCTCACACTTGGTACACAGAGAAGCATGTGTGTGTTTATCCAGGCTCCCACCCTTCGCCCCTGTTGTCTCATGAGCAGCCTCATGATTTGCCTTTGCCAGAGGAGCATGGCGCGTACCTGGTGATGGGAAGGGGAGATGGGGTGGAGAGGGAAGGAATGAGAACATCAAAGGGCAGATTCTTCTTGGGGAGATGGCTGCCTTCCAAGGGGCTGCCCACTGAAGGTCAGGACTAAGGCCTGGTCCTCCCAAGCCACCTCTCAGTGCAGGAAATCACTGAGACTAAAGGGTTTTTCTAAAATGCTTCATTGCAAGACACAAGAGTCCTCGAGAATCCAGCTTCTAAGGGCTCCCACTCAGAGGTCAGGATTGAATCTTGCCAGTGCTTTGGCTTGGTCTCCCAGGGATTTACTGAGAAATAAAGATGGGTGTTTTCTACAGGCTTAGGTGCAGCATTAAAGGGCAGGGAATCTGAGCAGCAGGAATGGGACCCTAAGAAGTGAAAAGGCTGCCCTGATGGCAACTCTCCCAAGGAGTGCTTATAGGCCATTTGAAGGTCTCTTAAAATATCTTCTGTTTTCTCCAGGGGACAAAATAGGGCTTTCCTACCACACCCATTGCTGCCTGGAGAGCCCACATGGGGGACCATAAGCCACCATGGCTTAGGGGGTCACTGTGGAGCATCTCAAAGAGCAGGTTGGCAAGGGGTGAGCTCTTTATTAAGCAGTCAGCGGCAGGGTGGGGCCATTCACGCAAAAGACTCACAGGCATAAACCAACCAGGTACCAGGCCCTGGCTTTGGGAGTTGAAGGACCTTAGAGGGGTCAACAAAGGCTTCTAGTTTGGCTTCCCTAGGATGGTCCGGCTAGACCAGGCTTCCTGAGCTCATCTCAGCCCCTCTTTTCCCAGGCAGGGCTGCAATGATATCAGCTCTGAGAGACCACAGTAGGGTGCTCTCTCCTTCAAATTCTTTCTCCAAAGGAGGAGGTGCTGCCATTGGAGTTCATTCCAGAGGCTCCCTCCTCCACCCCCACCGTGCCCCAAAGCCTTCTTTACAGAGCTCCTGCCTCTGGCCCAAGCAGGAGAAAATCTTTCTTGCCACATTGCTTCCTGCACAAAGATTTCACCTTCCCCATCTCTTTTATCCTGGGGCTTATTCCCTAAGGCCTGTTTTTGGTTCTTTCTTTCAAGTCCTCCATATCAGTCATGGGAGATAAAGTGGGATATTGAGGAAAAATGACCTTCCAGTTCCTGGTTCCTGGCTCTTGGCTCAACCCCCTCTCATCCCTTGAACCAGGTCTTGCTTCTAAAGTTGTAAAAACCCATATCTCTGAGGGGGAATGTAAAGAATGCCCAGGGTTGGGTAAGAGCTGTGATCAATCACTCATTAATTGCTTTTATTGCTGCTAGGGCCTTTTCCCACTCTAGGTCAAGTCCAAAAAGAAAAGTCTGGAGCCACACACTTGATAATCCACCCTGTCCCTTCTTATTCCCCTCTGGGCAGGAGGAGGGCAGCCTAGAGCCCTGTCAATGGACTCTGGGGCTGTGAGACTCCCAACTGACCTGTAGGATGCTGAATCTGCTCTGGTGAGTCCTAGAACCCAGGGAGAATCAGGGTGGCCTGGGGCCAAATAGGGGACCTGGGGTCAGGAAGATGGAGAGAGGGAGAAGGGAAAGAAGGAAGGAAGGAAGGGAGGGAGGGAGGAAGGAAGGGAGGGAGGGAGGGAGGGAAGAAAGAAGGAAGGAAGGAAAGAAGGAAGGAAGGGAGGGAAGGGAAAGAAGAGGAGGAAGGAAGGAAGAAGGAAGGAAGGAAGGAAGGAAGGAAGGAAGGAAGGAAGGAAGGAAGGAAGGAAGAGAGGGAGGAGGATGGAAGAGGAAGGGAGGGAGGGAGGAAAGAAGGAAGGAAGGAAGGAAGGGAGGAAGGAAGGAAGGGAGGGAGGGAGGAAGGAAGGGAGGGAGGGAGGGAGGGAGGAAGGAAGGAAGGAAGGAAGGAAGGAAGGAAGGAAGGAAGGAAGGAAGGAAGGTAAAGAGGAAGGAGGAGGGAGGATGGAAGGAAGGAAGGAAGGGAGGAAGGAAGGGAGGGAGGGAGGGAGGGAGGAAGGAAGAAAGGAAGGAAGGAAGGGAGGGAGGAAGGGAGGGAGGGAGGGAGGAGGGAGGATGGAAGGGAGAGAGGAAGGAAGCAAGGAAGGAAGGGAGGGAGGGAGGCGTTCTAAGGCTCAGGAGTTCTGAGTCTGGGTCTGGGAGCTTGTTTTTGTCCAACATTTCAATAGCTGTATTTCAGTACAATTGTCTCCTTAGCAGTCCTATGTAATTAATTTCATACATTTTAAAACATCATGCTAAGAAGGGCTCCGAGGACCTGGCCAGCCTGCCACAGGGCTCCTTAACAGGTGCCAAAGGCTACAGACCCAGGCCAGTAGGCCAGGCCTTGCCTTGGGCTCCGGGAAGATCCCACCTTCTCTCTACACTCACTCTCTTGGGGGCCTCAGCAGCTACTGCATGTGCATCAATCCTCTCTAGGCAGCTGGGTCCCACTTCTCCAAATCCAGCCCTTCCCACTTCCCTGACCTCTCCTACTGGGCATTCCAGAGCAGAAGTCCTAGGCGCATCTCACACTGGGCATATCCAAAATAGAATTCATCGTCTCTTTCCTCCACCCCTGCTCTGAAAAAAAGCAAAAGTCTTTTCTGAAAGTCCCTCTCTGGTCAAGGGCCCCCCCTCTTTGTGATCACCCCAGGCCATAACTTGGTGCCAAACTGGCTCCTCCCTCTCACTAACCCTGTGAATGCTCTCAGCTGCCCATGTCCCATCTTCATACCCAACCACCTGGCATCTGCACTCCTTTCTCTCCTCTCCCTTAGCTCAGCCCTTGCTGCCATCACCTCTAGCCTCCCAATGGCTCTGCCGGCCTCCACCTCTCCCCACTCCCATTGGGGCCCTTCCTGGGCCCGGGGACCTCCGCTGGCTACTCCCCAGTTTCAGATCTAGGACCTGGGGCTGCTCCCTCACTGCTCTGGGCCACCACCCCCTCACTGGCAAAATGAGGGCTTAGAACTAAGTCCCTTCCGAGGTGCAGCACAATCTGTGCCTGCTCTGGACCGGGCTCAATCCCTGCTGATCTCAACTCCTTTATCAGATGGGCTGAAGGAGGGCTCAGGCTGCCTAGGGACAGGACACTATTCATTCAACAAAAGCCCATCTCTTCATTCAATGAGAAAGAACCATTCCCAGCCAGAGACCCGAGCTGGTCAGGGGCACAAAGGCACAAAAGGAAAGAGAGAGGAGAAACTGTCTCTACCCTCACGGGGCTTACATTCTGCTGACCCTGTGCACAGGGAAATTTAAAATATGCAAATTAAATAGACTAATTTTTAAGTTGGGCCTTAGTGGGATCAAGACAGGCTTCCTGTAGGAAGCCATGGGAGGAGGGCGGGCATGACAGGCAGGGGAGCCTGCCAGTGCAAAGCTGTGAAGGCAGCAGCCCTTCCCCACGCTGGGGTGGTGAGTGTCCAGTTCACGGGGTCATCTCCCAACTGTGCCAGGATGTGGAGGAGGCTAGGAGGTGATCTCCAAGGTAACCAACGTACACATGTTCAGGGGAGGGAGGAGCCCAGATATCCAGGGGAGCAGCCTTTGTCCTCAGACTCTTCCTGCTGGCTCAGCCCCAGAGCTGTCCAGGTATGTGGGGTGGGGGGGAGCTCCTCCCAGACCCACTGAAGGACCCGCTGAAGGAGGCCTCAGGCTGCTCTGGTAGAACGTTAGGGCAGAAACGTCTCATGGTCAGAGAACGTTGACCTTGATGGCCCCAGCTCTAAGGCAGACCTGGCCTGCACTGCCCTGACCCCGCAGCCTCCCAGGTTCCTTCCCAGACCGGCATTCGGAGGAGCCCGGCCCTCCGGTTTGCACTGAAGCCCAGCCCCGACCAAAATATTGCCATTTCTGGTGTGATTTCATTGCTCCAGGCTTTATCTGGATCATTCTCCTGCAGCTCAAAGGGGGCTGGGGAGCTCCTTTCTTGGAAGCCAGGAAGAGGCAGCTCTTATCTCCCCACGTTCAATCCCCGCTAATCCCTGCTCCTTTGTTGGGGAGCTCGCCCAAAGAGCGCTTCTGCTTTTCATTGGGAAAGCTTCTCCCTTTGGGTGGCCTGCCTTGCAGGCATCACCTCACAGGTTCAAGCAAGAGTCTCCTTCCCTCCCTCCTGGCCTTCTCCCCTTCCATGCTTGCTTGCTTCCTTCCTTCCTTCCCTCCTTCCTTCCTTCCTTCCTTCCTTTTCTCCTTCCTTCCTTCCTTCCTTCCTTCCTTCCCTCCTTCCCTCCTTCCTTCCTTCCTCCTTTCTTCCTTCCTTCCCTCCTTCCTTCTTTCTTTCCTTCCTTCCTTCCTTCCTTCCTTCCTTCCTTCCTTCTTCCTTCCTTTTTCCTTCTTTCCTTCCTTCCTTCTTCCCTCCTTCCTTCCTTC
>WOXC01009170.1:0-71630 GCA_011680675.1 Gymnobelideus leadbeateri | reverse complement strand
AAAAGAATAAAGTACTTCATCTCCAATTAATCAATAAGTGAATTCTCTGATGACTGAAGACATTCTGAAAGGTATCTAAAGGAAGGTTTCTTAAATGTCTCTTAAAGAATGTATTAAGTATGCAAATTGCCTATGCCTAGATCAGACAAGTCACAGTAGCTTGCATCCATTCATATCTAGCCATCTCAGCTCCATTCCCACAATTGATACCCTCCTCTATCCTCACCTTCCACTCTTCATACTTTAACTAATCATACTCCACAGCTAACGAGCTCTTAACTATAGACCTCTTCACCTTATGTAGTTTTCCCTTTATTCCTTTCTTTGAAACAACCTTCCCTGCAGAACACCCTTCTTCCCTTATTATATTTCCCATTGTAATGTGCTCATTCTCCCATGATTATTTAAAACAATTTGTTGGAATGGGAGATATTTTATTCCTCATCTGCCTGATGAAATTTTAAGGCCTTAGTATAGTGGCCTTCATCTTGTTAATGATACTCTTAATTTTCATTTACCTCATCTGTTTTCCTTACTTAGGAAACTTTGGACTTGAGCTTACTTTGAAAATCCAGTCTCATAACAATTTTTTTCTCTCTTCCACTGCTTTCATGTAGGCACTAAAATGACCATGATTATATAATTTCACACATGCATGAATTTTTTTTTCAATTTAACTCAATAAGTTTTTAGTCTATCTTTCCATGGCCCTTTATTGCATACAATTTTATTTTGTCATTATCTGAGAATGATGCATTTAATATTTCTGCCTTTCTGCACTGAATTGTGAGGTTTTTATGCACTAATACATGGTCTATTTTTCAGTATATACCATGAAACACTGAGAGGAAAGTAAATTCCTTCTTATCCACATTCAGTTTTCTCCACAGATCTATCGTATCTAGTGTCTCTAAAATTCTATTTGCCTCCTTAACTTTTTCTTGGTAATTTTGAGTTTAGATTTATCAAGTTCAGAAAGGGGGAGATTAAGGTCCTATAGTTTTGCTATCTATTTCTTCCTGTAATTCCTTTAACTTCTCCTCTAGGAATTTGGATCCTATACCACTTGGTGCGTATATGTGGAGTAATGATACTGCTTCATTCTCGATGGTGGCTTTTAATAGGATATAGTTTCCTTCCTTATCTCTTTTAATTAGATCTATTTTTGCTTTTGCTTTATCTGAGATAAGGATTGCTACCCCTGCTTTTTTTTACTTTAGCTGAGGCATAATAAATTCTACTCCAAACTTTTACCTTTACCCTGTGGGTATCCCTTTGTTTCAAATGTGTTTCTTGTAGTCAGCATATTGTAGGATTATGGTTTTTAATCCATTCTGCTATGTGATTCTGTTTAATGGGAGAGTTCATCCCATTCACATTCACAGTAATGATGACTATCTGTCTCTTCCCTTGCAACCTACTTCCCCCACTGCTTATCTTCTTGTTTCTTCCTACTCCCTTCCCCTCCTTGAGGGGTTCCATTTTGACTGTCCCCCTCCTTCAGTGTCCCCGCCCAGTGACCCCCCTTCTTTACCTACCCTCTCCCCTTACTACTATTTCCCTCCTCCCTAATCCTCCCCTTTACTCTCCTCCTTTTTATCCTCCCCCTTACCCTCCTACTGCCTGTATATTTACCAGAGTATGTTACTCCCCATTTGACACCAAACCAATGAGAGTAAATTTCAAACAGTGCTCCTCTCCCTGCCTCCTTTTCCTCTATTTAATGAATTTTTGTGTTTATTCATGTTAGAATCTTCAACTTAACTGATTATGTTGACCCCTCTTTGAACCAGAACTAGTTATAATAGTGTTTAAATGATGTTCCTCTCCCTCTTTCTTTCCCCTCTACTATAGTGTGTTTTTATGCCTCTGTGAATGGCATACTTTACCCTTTTCTATCTAATCTTTCCTTTTATCCCTTTACAATTCCTTTGATCCCCTTAATAAGGATTTTTCTTTTTTTATCTTGAGGTGAATTCATTCATACCCATACCCTCTATCTATGTGTAACTCTTTTAAAGATCAAGATATTCATATAAATTTCAATATTTACAGTTTTCAGCTCCTCATATAGGGATTTGAACATTTTGCTCTTGTTGCATGCCAAGTTATGTGCATGTTTGCATGATTGCGTGTGTGTGCATGTATGTATGTGTGAATCTGTGTTTTCCTTGTTTACCTTTTTATTTCTTTCTTGAGTCTTGTAATTGGAGATCAACTTTTCTATTGAGCTCTGGCTTTTTCATCAGGAAAGTTTGGAAGTCCCTTATTTCATTCAATGAATATCTCCTTGGCTGAAATATTATGCTCAATTTTACTGGGTAGTTGATCCTTGGTTGTAGTCCTAGCTCTCTTGCTCTATGAAATATCAAATTCCAGTCTCTGCCTTCTTTTAATGTAGAAACTGTTAGGTCCCATGTGATCCTGATGGTACTACCAAGGTATTTGAATTGTTTCTTTTTGGCTCCTTGCAGTATTTTTTCCTTAATCTTGTCATTCTGGACTTTGGCAATTGGATTTTTTGGAGATTTCATTTTGGGATCTCTTTCAGGAGAAAACTGGTGAATTCTTTGGAGAACGATTTTATCTTCTGATTCCAGGACTTCAGGACAGTTTTCTTTGAAAATCTCTTGGAGGATGTTGTCCAGGCTGCTTTTTTCATCATGGCTTTCCAGTAGACCAATAATTATTAACTTATCCCTCCTGGAACTGTTCTCTAGGTCAGTTGTTTTTCCAGTGAGATATTTTACACTTTCTTCCAATATTTTAATATTCATGTTTTGTATGATTGTCTCTTGGTGCATCATAGAGTACTGAGTTTCAATTTGACTGATTGTAATTTTTAGCAAATTATAGTTTTCAGTTAGTTTTTGAAGGTCCTTTTTTAGGGAGATATTTTCTCCAATTACTTCAATAATTTTACTTTTTAAGGATTTGTTTTCTTCAGTGAAACTTTTTTTTCCAGTTTTGTCACTGCCTACGTGATTTTGTTTTTAAAATCTTTCTTAACCTCCTCCAAGAATGCCATTTGGGCTTCAGACCAGTTCAGATTTTCTTCATTGCTCTCAAGTGTGAGTAAAGAGTCCAAGTTGTCCTCTGTATTTCATTGTTCTTGACCTACATAAAAAGCTTGGTTCAATTTTCTTGACTTTCCCTTCTCCTTCTCACCTTCCTTCCTTCCCATTGTAACTTCCTATTTCCTGCTTTCTCAGTCTGTGAGCTAAGGGCCTGGTCATTGACTTTGAATGCTATATCCTCAGGGTGTGTAGTTTGAGGCTAAGGCAGGAGTCTCAGTGAGGTATGCTGATACTCACAAACTAATCTGTGGAGAAGGGGTTTTCTGGCCACTCCAGATTTCTGCTTCTATATCTGAGGACTACAGCTGGGGGGGTGGGGGAGGCTTTTTCTTTTCAGGTGAGGTGGGGCTTTTTGGGACCCCTCCCCCTCTACTCTTCAATCTCCTTGCTGCCTCAATTATACCCCTTCTCAATAACTCCCAAGCCCTAGGCTATTTCCACTATCTTAGGATTTCACTCAGTGTGGGACAGTTATCTTTAAGTTTTCTACAACATGGACTAGGAATTGGAGCCACCAGTTTACTTTTTAGTTCTGGATCTTGGGAAAACAGGCAGGCAATTTATAAACTTCCAGGCTGGGGGCTGATAGCCTCAGGAGAAGCTGCTGTCTCTGCTGGGGGCCCAGAAGCCTCTCTTACGTGTTTCCTATGATTCTTCCTGTCTCCTGGAAAGATGCTGGTGTGATGGCTGCAATTCACACTTGGGATGGGTGATTGTGGCAGCTGGCTCTCCTTCCCTCTCTGGTGTAGTCTGTTCTTCTGCTTTCAAGGCCGAGCTGTACAGACCCCATGTGTTCTGAGCTCCCCATCTCTGGACCCACTGGACACTTTCTTGTGCTGGATTCTCAAACTCTCCTTCTCCCAGTGGATTCTATCACTCCAGAATATGCTCAGATTCACTTTTTTATGTTTAGTGACAAGATTCACAGAGGAGCTTACAGAAGTTGTTGCTTCCTTGTTGCCATCTTGGCTCCACAACCTTCCTCCTACTTCTATGATCTCTTTAGGATACAACCCTAGAAATGGCTTTGCTGAGTCATAGGGAATGAAACTATTCACAGCTCTTTGGGTGTAATTCCAGATTGCTCTTCCCAATGGTTGGATCAGTTCACAAATCCACCAGCAATGCCTTAGTGTTTCGATTTTTCTACATTCACTCCAGCATTTGGCATTTTCCTGTTTTGTCATCTTATCCAATCTGACTGCTGAGATGTGGTACCTGAGAGTTGTTTTGACTTGCATTTTTCTAGTCAATAGTGATTTATTGCATTTTTCATATGCTTATAAATATCTTTAATTTCTTTCTCTGATAACTACCTGTTCATAGCCTTTGAACATTTATCAATTGGGGAATGACTGGTATTCTTATAGATTTGACACAAATTGCTGTATATTTTAGAAATGAGTCATTTATCAGAGACATTGGTTATAAAATTTCTTGCCCAGTTTTCCCACTTCCCTCCTAATCATGGTTACATGGGCTTTGTTTGTATAGAATCTTTTCAATTTAATGTAATCAAAATTATCCATTTTGCATTTTATAATGCTCTCTAATTCTTGTTTGGTCATAAAGTCTATCCTTATCCACAAATCTGAAATGTAAACTACTCCTTGCTTTCCCAGATTGCTTACAGTGTCAACATTTATACTTAAGTCATGCACCCATTTAGACTTGATTTTGGTATATGGTGTTGGATAATGGTTTATGCTCCATTTCTGCCATACTATTTTCTAGTTTTCCCAGCAGATTTTCTCAAATACTGGATTCTTATTCCAAAAAACTTGAGTCTTTATCAAACACTGGATTACTATAGTCATTGATTCCTGAGTCTCCTTTGCCCAATCTATTCCATTAATCCACTGTTCTATTCCTCAGCCAGTACTAAATAATTTTGATGACTGCTGATTTATAATACAGATTAAAATCAGGTATAGGTAGTCCACCTTCCCAAGCATTTCTTTTCATTAATTCCCTTGATATTCTGGACTTTTTGTTCTTCCAAATAAATGTATTCAGTATGGTAATTGCCTATGGATAGATCAGGAATGTCTCAGTGGCTTGCATCCTTTCATATCTAGCCATGTCAGCTCCATTCCCCTTTGATCTCTTATGATTTGGCAATATATCAAAACAGCAATGGGGAAAGGATAACTGTATTCCTAATGGGAGATGACATTGAGTCAATGAAAACTGACTCAGAAGAGTGATATCACTTGGTCAGTCTCAAGGAGAATAGATTATGGATGATAGAGTCATAAAAGGGAAGCCATGGCCCCTTTCTTCCCTCACCAGGTATTACTGAGTCCTACATTATGAACTACGTGGAGAAGGAGAGGCTCCCTAGCACTAGGGAAATCTCACTATACTTGATATCTTTGGACTTGGGTTCACAGCCTAGTTGAGACATTTAATACCCCTGAAGCTACAAAGTTTTTGCATGGAAGGGACCTTAGAGATGATCTCATTCACTTTTCATATCTAGGCATCTCAGCTCCATTCTCCCAATTGATACCCTCCTCTATCCTCAAATCCCACTATTCATACTTTAACTGATCATACTACATAGCTAACAAACACTTAACTATAGACCTCTTTACCTTATATACTTATCCCTTTATTCCTTTCTTGGAAACAACCTTCCCTTCAGAATACCCTTCTTCCCTGATTATATTTCCCAGTGTAATTTTGCTCATTCTCCCATTATTAATAAAAACAATTGGCCTGGATGAGAGATAGTTTATACCTCATTGGCCAGAGGAAAGTTTAATGCCTTAGTACAGTGTCCTTCATCTTGTTAATGCTACTCTTAATTTTCATTTACCTCATCTCTTTTCCTTGGCCAGGACACTTTGGACTTGAGCTTAAATGATTCTTCCTTTAAAAATGCAGTTTCATTCTAACAATTTTTTCTCTCTTCCCCTGATTTCATGTAGACACCAAAATTACCATGATCATATAATTTCACACATGAATTTTTTTTCAATTTAACTCACCAAACATTTGTTAATAATTTCCTGAGGGCAAGACATTTTGTTAGGTGCTTGAATACAAAGAGAAAAAATATTATTTTTGTCTTAAAACTTATATTTTACAAAACCCTTTCCACATTAGTCATGGAGTACCTTCCTTATACCTGCTCAATGATTTCCAACCTTTAAGAGATTATTCACAATATTCCTTATGTCTGAAAAGTATATGCCCCAGTCAAATGTCATCTCTTTAAAAGTACCTTTGTTGATTTTTCTTTTCCCTTCACTAGAAATACTTTCTCTGTTTACCCAGGGAAATTCCTTTATGAATTTGTCATCTATATTTCTTTCATTTGCTTTTGCACCAAGATTTATGGTTTTGGGGAATACATTTACCCTTTGATTAACTTTAGAGTTCATTATTCACTACATGCAATCAATATATGATAATTATAAAATTGAATTATTTCATTTACAATTGATTTTCTTATCCCTGACTATATAGCACAGAAGAATAAATTAGTTACTTGGAACCAACTGAAGCTATCATTTATAGTCGATATATTTTTGCTTTAATTTTAGGAAAATTAGATGAGACATACAAGTGGATTAATGAAGTGGATAAATCCTAAAATATAAATCATCAACCAAGAAAGAGAAATATATAAAAACATTTTAAACCCCAACAAATATTTTCTTCTCCAAGGAACAACTTGTGGGACCTGAAAGCAGAAAGTTGTCACATGAAGAATATTTAAGGGAAACTCCTAGAGTTCTACAGCAAAAGGTAGACAAATACTAACAATTTGGGGGAAGCAAGTTCACTTATATTTATGGCATTGAAAATTTTTTCTGAATATTCAAGGAGAAATTTCAGTGAAAGTGGAACTTCAAGATGAACCTTACAGATCAGTGGAATGGTGGTTTCTCATGAAAATCTGGGGGAAGTTGCTATGAAGAATTGATTAAACTAGAAAAACTCTCATCCATGGAAAGGGGTTATAAGCCAAAAAGTGTGAAACCCTTGTCTCACATGGTACAGCATAACTCTCATTGGGAGAAAAGGAAGGCAATATGTCACAGAAAACAGAGTGATTCACTAAATCAGAAAGCCATGAATATACAGATGATAAGCAATTGTCTGCTTGGAAGTCACATTTGGTTTATCTACTCAAGAAATATAATGGACTAAAAATAGAAATATTCCATCTTTAGAAAGCATTTTCTTCATTTCTCCCAACTTGGTGAAAATAAGAAACAATGAAATAGATAGAACTAAGTGTGGTTATGGTGACAAAAGGTTATAATTTAAATCAAAACTGAATATTCATCAAAAACAAAACTGAAAATTCATCAAAATCTTCAAGTCCCACTGAAGATAAGTTGTTTATAAGTGAAGAGTATGGGAAGAGTTTCCATCATAAGCCTAGTTAACTTATTCATTGCAGAATCCACACCATAGGAAAAGCACATATATTTGATGAGGGTGGGAAGAGTTTCATTCAAAAGAGATATACTTATTCATCACAGATTCCATACAGGAGAGAAACCATACCGTGTGATGAATGTGGGAAGAAAATCTCTCGAAATTCATACCTACAAACTCATCAGAGAGTTCATAGAGGAGAGAAAACAAACATGTATGATGAGTATGAGAAGAGTTTCTCTCAAAATTCACATCTACGAGCTCATCACGGAGTCCATGCTAGAGAGAGACAGCACACATGTGATGAGTGTGGGAAGAGTTTCAGTAAAAAGGACAAACTAGTTTTTCATCTAAGGGTCCATACAGGAGAGAAACCATACACATGTGATGTCTGTGGGAAGAGTTTCTCTCAAAATTCAAGTCTAATTGTTCATGACAGGATCCATAGAACAGAAAAGCCATGCATATGTGATGAGTGTGGGAAGAGTTTCAGTCAAAAGAAATATCTTCATATTCATAAGAGAGTCCATACAGGAGAGAAAAGATACACATGTGATGTCTGTGGGAAGAGTTTCTCTCAAAATTCACATCTACAAGCTCATCACAGAGTCCATACAGGAGAGAAACCATACACATGTGAGGTCTGTGGAAAGAGTTTCTCTCAAAATTCACATCTACGAGCTCATCACGGAGTCCATGCTAGAGAGAGACCACACACATGTGATGAGTGTGGGAAGAGCTTCAGTAAAAAGGACAAACTAGTTATTCATCTAAGGATCCATACAGGAGAGAAACCATACATATGTGATGAGTGTGGGAAGAGTTTTAGTATAAAGTGCAACCTAGTTGCTCATCAAAAGGTCCATAGAGGAGAGAAACCATACACATGTGAGGTCTGTGGGAAGAGTTTCTCTCAAAATTCACATCTACGAGCTCATCACAGAGTCCACACAGGAGAGAAACCATACACATGTAATGAGTGTGAGAAGAGTTTCAGTATAAAGGGCAACCTAGTTGTTCATCAAAGGGTCCATACAGGAGAGAAACCATACACATGTGATATATGTGGGAAGAGTTTCTCTCATAATTCAAGTCTAATTGCTCATTATAGCATCCATAGAACAGAAAAGCCATGCATATGTGATGATTGTGGGAAGAGTTTCAGCCAAAAGACATGTCTTCGTATTCATCAGAGACTCCATACAGGAGAGAAACCATACACATGTGATGTCTGTGGGAAGAGTTTCTCTCAAAGTTCACATCTACGAACTCATCAGAGAGTCCATACAGGAGAGAAACCATTCATATGTGATGAGTGTGGGAAGAGTTTCAGTAAAAAGTGCAATCTAGTTGTTCATCAAAGGTTCCATAGAGGAGAGAAACCATAAACATATGATGTCTGTGGGAAGAGATTCTCTCATAATTCAAGCCTAGTTGATTATTACAGAGTTTATAGAAGGGAAAAGCCATACATATGTGATAAGTGTAGGAAGAGTTTAAGTCAAAATAAATGTCTTCTCACTTATCATAGAGTCCATACAGGAGAAAAATCGTACATATCAGGGTGGGAAAAATTTTTATGGTAATACAAATCTAAATGCTCATTAAATGGTGCACAAAGAAGAAAAAATTTTATACATGTAATGAGTATGGGAAAGGATTTAGCAAGAAATCAAATCTATGTGCTCATCTCAGAGTTCACAGGAGAGAAACCTGTTCATTGTAATAAGTGTTAAAGGTTTCTGCCAAAATTTTGCATTTTATCTTCATAAGAAAATTCATGACATAGTAGATACAAACAACAACAACAACAAAAAAAAACTCTCTTCAGTTTCTTAGGAGAATCCACACAGAAGAGAATCCCTATAGTTTTTTTTTTTTTAAGCAATTGGGGTTCAGTAACTTGCTCAAGGTTACACGGCTAGTCATTATTTATATGTGGGTGCTCATTTTCTGAGGCCGGATCTGATCTCGGGTCATCCCAACTCCGAGGCCGGCGTTCTTACTCACTGCGCCACCTAGCCGCCCCTTTAGGGCAATTAGGGTTAAGTAACTTGCCCAAGGTTACAGGGCTAGGTTTTTGTTTCTGTGGATTAAGTGTCTGAGGCCAGCTCCGAGCTCAGGTCCTTCTGACTCCAGGGCTGGCGCTCTATTCACTGCGCCACTTAGCCGCCCCCATAATCCCTATAGTTTTGATAAACATGGGAAGGCATTCTAAAACAATTCAGCTCTTAATCCTCACAAAGTTCACCCAGGAGAGAAACTTTATGGGATATTTGTGGGAAAGGATTCAATTGGTACATAATTTTTCTCCATCAGATTTCTCATGTAGGAAAAAAAAAACCAAACAACAGTCTTTCAATGTAAAACTTGTGGGAATATTGTTTTGAGCACAAATCCAAACTATGCATTTTACAATTATTTACCACTGTGATGATGTAAGTATAATTTGATTTTTAATTTTGGGGGTAGTTAATAAATTCTGTTGAGAACCATTCTTCTGAAGTTTTCCTGTTCTAGGGAAAATTAAACAAGGAACAAATGAGTCAGGTATTCTGTACCTTTACTCACAAATCCCTAAAAACTAGACCCTTCAGAGTATATCATATACATCCTTTCTTTGACTGAATTCTATTCTGTGAATATACATGTAAAGAACTGTTCATTGCCTCAATTTCTGAGCCATCTCTTATGTTCCCTTTAATTCTATTCTACATTGTCTTCTATTAGGATGCCATGTTTACTAAATAATAATATTTTCTTGTAGGAATTGATGAAAATTCAACTGTTTACTCCATTCCTATGTTAAATTTCGATCTATCACAGCTCAACTTGTTTCCTTTCTGTAAATACAGCAAAATAGGAATATTTTTTTTTCTCTCATAGATTTCTTTAATACCAGGGATAGACTAAACTCTCCAGCTTAAAGAGGGTACTGAAATTTTCTCTGAGTGCAATATCTGTTTGCTTCCACTAATAATTTTTCAAGGGGAGGGAGAGAGAGACAGAGAGGGTGAGGAGGAAGAGAGAGAGAGAGGTGGAAGAGGGAGGGAAGGAGGGAGAAAGAGAGAGAGAGAGAGAGAGAGAGAGAGAGAGAGAGAGAGAGAGAGAGAGAGAGAGAGAGAGAGAGAGATTATAGATGACGGAAAAAAGAAACCAAGAATTTAAAAAATACAGTTGATCTTTAACTCGACTGGTAGGTATAAGAGCATCAAGAGGGGAGACATTTTTTTCAAACAAGGTCAGGGATGGTCTGGCTGCCAAAAGTAGAATGTGTAATTTCTAGATTTAGGAAAATTCCATCCTTTAACATTGAGATGTCATAAAGAAATTTTTAGTCTGCTCTTAATTCTACAAAAGACTTAAGAGGAAAAAATAATGGTTAATTACATAGGAAGTCACTTTTTTTCTCTTTGAAATTATTAGACGAATAGAATCTAAGGCATTGTGTGCCATCATCCTCATGTTTAGAAGAACCATAATTCTTATTTTAATTGTTTTATTAAAAATTTCAAATAAAACTCAGTATGATGTATTAAATTTGTTAGTCAATATTACCGCTCAATGCAATTGATTCCTTCCCAGAACATTCTAATATTATTTTAGATCCTCTATCTAGATCAATGAAAATATCAAGCAACCACTACGAATCAAGTATCACAATAATTGTTGGTCATAAAATATACACATATACAAACATGTTAAAAATCCAAAAAAATATATCTGATATACCTATATACTTATAAACTTCTTTGTATGTAACAACGTGTGAGAATTGCATATGTATGTGCGTATGTGTGAATATACATACATAAATATATATTCAGACAGATGAATGTCATAGCTGTAGGTTTCCATTTATATGCTCCAGTCATTCTTCAGTCAATGAAACTACACAACACAGGCTGGTTTGTCTGTAGTGGGGGAAGTCTGACCTCTTTCTAGCTAAGCATTGTTGCCCCATAAGCTGAGACAACCTCAGGCTAAATCTATATGGAAAATGAAAACCTACTTAAACATTTTTACCTCAGTTATTATATTCCCATCCTGTTATTCCTTTGGATTCTCTCTGAATCTTAATTCCTGCCTGCCATTTTTCAAACCCTACATTGGTCAGCCATTTGCTAGTTCTTTTCTCATTCACCTCAAATGAAACCTTCCCACCAAATTTACATTTGAAGTTTATCCAAACATTCTATGGTGCTTTTTAAAATTCCTTCTCCATATGTAAGAAATAGTAATTGGGGGCGGCTAGGTGGCGCAGTGAATAGAGCGCCGGCCCTGGAATCAGAAGGACCTGAGTTCGGAGCCGGCCTCCGACACTTAATCCACACAAACAAAAACCTAGCCGTGTAACCTTGGGCAAGTTACTTAACCCCAATTGCCCTAAAGGGGCGGCTAGGTGGCGCAGTGAGTAAGAGCGCCGGCCTCGGAGTTTGGATGACCCGAGATCAGATCCGGCCTCAGAAAATGAGCACCCACGCATAAATAATGACTAGCCGTGTAACCTTGAGCAAGTTACTTAATCCCAATTGCTTTAAAAAAAAAAGAAAAAGAAATAGTAATTGATCTTCAACCTTTTCTCTTCTCTCTCCTTTCACTGTGGCACTCCTCAAAAGTGTTTTACTTCTTCCTACACCTCCCCCAATTTTCCCTCCTTTCAAGCACCATTTCCCTCTTGATGTCTAACTTTTCCCCAAAAAGATCATGCTAAATTTTGCTTGGTAGTTGATTTTTAGTTGTAATCCAAGATCCAGTATATCATAGTCTAAGCTTTCTGATCATTTAATGTAGAAGATGCTAAATCATGTGTAATCCTGACTGTAGATACACAATATTTGAATTGTTTCTTTCTGGCTGCTTGTAGCATATTCTCCTTGACCTTATAATTCTGGAATTTGGCTATAATATCCCTTATAATTTTTATTTTGTGATCTGTTGCAGGAGGTGATTATTGGATTCTTTTGATTACTATTTTACCCTACAGTCCTTGAGTTCTTGAAAGATACTGTCCAAGCTCTTTTTTTTTTTATCATGGCTTTTTGTTAGGCTAGTAGTTCTTAAAATATCTTTCCTACATCTATTTTAATAGTCAATTGTTTTTCTAGTGAGGTATTGTGCATTTTCTTCTATATATTTAATTCTTTTAATTTTGTTGGACTGCTTGTTGATTTCTCATAGAGTCATTAGCTTCTATGTGTCCCATTATAATTTTTAAGGAATTATATTCTTCAGTTAACTTTGGTAGCTCTTTTTCTATTTGGACAATTCAACTACTAAGGAGTTTTTTCATGAGTAGATTTCCCCCATTTAGTAAATTGTATTTTGGGGGGTCTTTATTAATTTGTTTGTTTACTTTTAGTTTACAAGTTTCAGTTCTATAATTATTAGAGTTTCAAATTTTCTCCCTCCCCCCTTCCCCACCCCCAGCCTTAGCGGGGTACAATCAAGTATAGGATTTGCAAATACTTTCACATTAGACATTAGTCAGGTTTTAAGGAAGGATTGTATGAGATATAATGAACAATGGGAAAGAGGATACAAAAACGAACAAGATAAAGACATAGAACAGGTAGTTTTCTTTTATGTGGATTCAAACTCTGTTCTTTCCAGTTCTTTCAACTCTCTCTCTCTCCACCATGAGTGTTTCGGGGTTGACTTATACCCCTGCACTGCTGAGAACGGTCCAGTTTATCAAAGTTGATTGTCATACCTACATTGTGTCTGTAATTGCGTACAAATTTCTCCTGATTCTGCTCTTCTCACTCAGCATCAGTTCATATAAGCCTCTCCAGGTAAATATGAAATGTGTCTGTTCCTCATTTCTTATAGCACAAAAGTATTCCATTACATTCATATACCATAACTTGTTTAGCCTTTCTCCAATTGATGGGTATCACCTTAATTTCCAATTCTTTGTCATCACAAAAAGAGCTGCTATAAATATTTTTGTGCATTTGGGTCTTCCTCCCACTTCTATGATCTCTTTGTGATGCAGCTATAGAAGTAGTATTGCTGGGTCATAATTTATGAAATTATTTGTAACCCTTTGGGTATAATTACAGATTGCTCTCCAGAATGTTTGGATCAGTTCACAACTCCATCAGCAATGCCTCAGTGTTCCAATTTTTCCACATCCTCTCCCGCATTTGCCATTTTCCTGTTTTATCATCTTAGCCAATCTGACTGGTGAGGTGTTGTACCTCAGAATTATTTTGATTTGCATTTCTCAAATCAATAGTGATTTAAAGCATTTTTCATATGCTTATAGATATCTTTAATTTCTTCCTCTGAAACCTGCCTGTTCATATCCTTTTAACATTTATCAATTGTGGGATGACTTGTGTTCTTATAGATTTGACTCAATTATCTGTATATTTTAAAAATGAGTCCTTTATCAGAGACATCTTTTGTAAAAATTCTTTCCCAGTTTTCCACTTGCCTCCTAATTTTAGTTACATTGGCTTTGCTTGTAAAGAAGCTTTTCAATTTAATGCAATCAGTATTATCCATTTTGCATTTTGTAATTCTGTAATTTTCTGTAATTCTCTGTAATTCTCATTTGGTCATAAAGTCTTCCCCTCTCCACAAATCAGACAGGTAATCTATTCCTTGCTTTCCCAGATTGCTTATAGTATCAGCCTTTTTATCTAGATCATGTACCCATTTTGACTTGGTTTTTATATATGGTGTTAGATAATTGATTAAGCCCAATTTCTGTCATACTATTTTCCAGTTTTCCCAGCAATTTTTTGTCAAATAGTAAGTTCCAAAAAACTGGGATCTTTGAGTTTTTCAAATAGAAGATTACTATAGTCATTGCCTGCTGAGTTTTGTGTACCGAGTCTATTCCAATGATCTACTATTCTGTTCCTTAGTCAGTAATAAGTAGTTTTGATGACTGCTGTTTTTTTTTTTTTTAATGCAGATTAAAATCTGGTATAGCTAGTCCATCTTCCCTAATATTTCCTTATATTAATTCCCTTGATATTTTGGACTTTTTGTTCTTCCAAATAAATTTTGTTACTATTTTTTCTAGCTCTTTAAAATAGTTTATTTGTAAAGTGATTGTTATGGCACTAAATATGTAATTTAATTTAGTTAAATTATTATTTTTATTATTTTAGCCTGACCCAGCCACAAGAAATTGATGTTTTTCCAATTACTTTGATTTGACTATATTTGTGTGAAAAGTGTTTTGTGCTTGTCTTCATATAGGTCCTAGGTTTGTTTTGGCAGGTAGATTAAAAATATTTTATTTTATTTTATTTTTTTATTAATTTATTAGTTTAGTTTTAGTTAACAGGATTCGATTCCATAGTAACTTGATTTTCAAATTTCATTTCCCTCCCTCTCCCCACCCCCCATGACAGTATATAGTCCAGTATAGGATCTGCAAATACATTCATATTAGACATTAGTCCAATTACAAAGTCGTATTGTACTAGATAGGATGAAAAATGGTATAGAAGAAATAAAACCAAACAATGAAAAGAAAAAGATCGATTAGTTTGCTTACATCAGGATTCAAACTCAGTTCTTTCTAGTTATATCTCTTGATGTCGCATTTCTCTCCTTCATGAGTCTTTTGGGATTGACATATATCACTGCATTGCTGAAAAGTGTCCAATCTTTCATAGTTGGTCATGACACATATGTTGTGTCTGTGATTGTCTACAAATTTCTCCTGATTCTAATCTTCTCACTCAGCATCAGTTTGTCTAAGCCTCTCCAGGTAAATATGAAAACCGCCTCCTCCTCATTTCTTATATTACAATAACATTCCATTACATTCATATACCACAACTTGTTTAGCGATTCCCCCATTGATGGGCACCCCTATAATTTCCAATTCTTTGCAACCATGAAAAGAGCTGCTATAAATATTTTTGTACATATGGGTCTTCCTCCCTTTTCTATGATGTCTTTGGGATATAACACTAGAAGTGGTATTGCTGAGTCAAAGGATATTAAATTATTTATAGCCCTTTGGGCAATATTACAGATTGCTCTCCAGAGTGGTTTGATAAGTTCACAACTCCACCAGCAGTACACTAGTGTTTCAATTTGCCCACATCCTCTCCAGCATTTGTCAATGTCTTGTTTTGTTATCTTAGCTAATCTAACTGGAGAGATGTGGTACCTCAGAATTGTTTTGATTTGCATTTCTCTAATCAATAGTGATTTAGAGTATTTCTTCATATGCTTATAGATATCTTTAATATCTTTCTCAAAAAACTGCTTGTTCATATCCTTTGACCATTTATCAACTGGGGAGTGACTTGCATTCGTATAGATGTGACTCAATTCTCTGTATATTTTTGAAATGAGTCCTTTATCAGATATATAGGTTGTAAATGTTCTTTCCCAATTTTCCACCTCCCTCTTGATGTTGGTTACATTGGCTTTGTTTGTACAGAAGCTTTTCAATTTAATGTAATCAAAATTATCCACTTGCATTTTATAATGCTCTCTAATTCTTGTTTGGGCCTAAAGTCTTCCCCTCTACACAAATCTGACAGGCAAACCATTCCTTGCTTTCCCAGATTGCTTACAGTATCATCATTTATACCTAGATCATGCACCCATTTAGACTTGATATTGGTATGTGGCGTTAGATAATGGTCTATGCCCAGTTTCTGCCTTAATGTATTCCAGTTTTCCCACCTGTTTTTGTCAAATAGAGCATTCTTATCCCAAAAACTGGGGTCTTTGTGTTTATCAAACGATAGATTACTATATTCGTTAACTGCTGGGTCTCTTGTGCCCAATCTATTCCACTGATCCACTGCTCTATTCCTCTGACAGTACCAAGCTGTTTTGATGACTCCTGCTGTATAATACAGATTAAAACCTCTTATATCTAGTCTACTTTCCCTAGCATTTCTTTTCATAAACTCCTTGATATTGTAGACCATTTGTTTTTCAAATAAATTTTGTTACCGTTTTGTCTAACTCTAAAAAGTAGTTTTTTGGTAAATTGATTGGTATGGCACTAAATATGTGATTTAATTTGGGTAAAATTGTTATTTAAATTATATTAGCTTGACCCAGCCACAAGCAATTGATATTTTTCCTATTAGTTAGAGCTGATTTTATTTGTGTGAGAAGTGTTTTGTAGTTGTGATCATATAGGTCCTGGGTTTGTTTTGGCAGGTAGATTCCCAAATATTTTATAATGTCTACAGTGGCTTTAAATGAAATTTCTCTTTCTATCTCTTGCTGTTGAGTTTCATTAGAGATATACAGGAATGCTGAGGATTTATGTGGGTTTGTTTTATATCCTGCTACTTTACCAAATTTATTTATTTTCTCCAGTAGTTTTTTACTTGATTCTCTAGGATTCTCTAAGTATATTATCATATCATCTGCAAAAAATGATAGCTTGGTCTCTTCCTTTCCTAATTTGATTCCTTTGATTTCTTTTTCTTCTCTAATTGCTACAGCTAAAGTTTCTAGTACCAGATTGAATAAGAGGGATGATGGTGAACACCCTTGTTTCACTCCTGATCTTATTGGAAATGCTTCTAGTTTATTCCCATTGCATATAATACTTGCTGATGGGTTTAAATAGGTGCTATCAACTATTTTAAGGAAAGCTCTATTTACTCCTTTACTTTCTAGTGTTTTTAATGGGAATGGATGTTGTACTTTGTCAAAATCCTTTTCTGCCTCTATTGAGATAATCTTGTGATTTCTGCTAGTTTTATTGTGGATATGCTCAATTATACTGATAGTTTTCCTAATATTAAACCATCTTTGCATTCCTGGAATAAATCCTACCTGATCAAAGTGTATTATTTTTGTTATAAGTTATTGCAGTCTTTTGGCTAATTAATATTTTATTTAAAATTTTTGCATCTAAATTCATGAAGGAAATTGGTCTGCAAATTTCTTTCTCTGTTTTATCTCTTCCTGATTTAGGAATTAGTACCATATCTGTGGCATAGAAAGCATTTGGTAGGACTCCTTCTTCACTAATTTTCCCAAATAGTTTGTAGAGTATTGGAATCAACTGTTCTTTAAATGTTTGATTGAATTCATTAGTAAACCCATCTGGCCCTGGAGATTTTTTCCTAGGGAGTTCATTGATGTCTTGTTTGATTTCTATTTCTGAGATGGGGTTATTTAGGTAATTTGCTTCCTCTTCAGTTAATCTTGGCAACTTGTAATTTTGTAAATATTCATCCATTTCACTAAGATTGTCATATTTCTGTGCATACAATTGGGAAAAATAATTCCTAATTATTGTTTTGATTTCCTCTTCATTGGAAGTAGATTCACCCTTTTCATTTTTGATACTCATAATTTGGTTTTCTTATTTCTTTTTTATCATATTGACTAAGGGTCTATCAATTTTATTGTTTTTTTTTTTCATAAAACCAGCTCTTAGTTTTATTTATTAATTCAATAGTTTTAGTAATTTCAATTTTATTAATCTCTCCTGTGATTTTCAATAGTTCTAATTTAGTAGTGAATTGGGGATTTTCAATTTGTTCTTTTTCTAGCTTTTTCAATTGCATGTCCAATTTATTAACCTCACTTCATTCAAGTATGCACTCAGGGATGTAACATTTGCCCTAATAAATGCCTTTAATGCATCCCACAAATTTTTTTATGTTGTCTCATTATCATTCTCTTGAATGAAATTATTGATTGTTTCCATAATTTCTCCTTTGACCCATTCAATCTTTAGGATTAAATTGTTTAATTTCGCTTCTACTTATGGTGAACAGCAAATGGCGGACAACACCAGTGCAGCAGGAGGAGTGGGAGGCCCCAGGGGCACCGGCATTGGTGGCCAGGAAGGCTTCCACAGTGGCTTCAGCAGTGGGGGCCGAGGTCGAGGCCATGGCCGCAGCTGCATGGCCCAGGGAGGAAAGGCTGAAGACAAGGAGTGGCTTCCTGTCACTAAGTTGGGCCGGTTAGTCAAGGTCATGATGATCAAGTCTTTGGAAGAGATCTATCTTTTCTGGCTTCCTATCAAGGAGTCTGAGATCATAGATTTCTTCCTGGGATCTTCATTGAAAGATGTGGTTTTGAAGATCATGCTTGTTCAGAAACAAACTAGAGCTGGACAACGTACCAGGTTTAAGGCTTTTGTGGCCATTGGAGACTATAATGGCCATCTTGGTTTGGGTGTCAAGTGCTCCAAGGAAGTGGCCACAGGTCTTCAGGGTGCTATCATCCTGGCCAAGCTGTCCATTGTTTTTGTGAGATGTGGCTACTGGGGAACAAAATTGGCAAGCCTCACACAATACCCTTCAAGGTCACTGGGCAATGTGGGTTGGTTCTGGTGCGCCTGATCCCCACCCCTAGAGGAACTGGCATTGTCTCGGCTCCTGTGCCTAAAAAGCTCCTGATGATGGCTGGAATTGATGACTGCTACACTTCTGCAACAGGCTGTACTACCACTCTGGGCAACTTCACTAAAGCTACCTTTGATGCCATCTCCAAAACATACAGCTATCTAACCCCAGACCTGTGGAAGGAAACTGTGTTCACTAAGTCTCCTTATGAGGAATTCACCGACCATCTTGTGAAGACTCACACTCAAGTGTCTGTCCAGCTGCTGTGGCAGCTGATGTGGCAACCACATAGATGTTTTTTTTTTTTTTAAGCAATTGGGGTTAAGTAACTTGCTCAAGGTTACACGGCCAGGCATTATTTATGTGTGGGAGCTCATTTTCTGAGGCCGGGTCTGATCTCGGGTCATCCCAACTCAGAGGCCGGCGCTCTTACTCACTGCGCCACATAGCCGCCCCTTTAGGGCAATTGGGGTTAAGTAACTTGCCTAAGGTCACATGGCTAGGTTTTTGTTTGTGTGGATTAAGTGTTGGAGGCCGGATCTGAACTCAGGTCCTTCTGACTCCAGGGCCAGCGCTCTACTCACTGCACCACCTAGCCACCCCTTTTGTTTTTTTGTTTTTTTGTAAACAAATGAATTGAACTATGCCTGATAAGAAAAAAAAAATTGCTTAATTCCCATTTCTTAGTCTATCTTTCCATGGCCCTTTATTGCATATAATTTATATTACATCATGATAGGAGAATGGAGCATTTAATATTTCTGCCTTTCTGCACTGGATTGTGAGGTTTTTATGCCCTAGTACATGCTCTATTTTTGAGTGTGTACCATACACTGCTAAGAAAAAAGTAAATTCCTTTTTCCCCCATTCAGTTTTCTCCAGAGATCTATCATATCTAGTCTCTCTACAATTCTATTCACCTCCTTAACTTTTTTCTTGTTTATTTTGAGGTTAGATTTATCAAGTTCAGAGAGGGGGAGATTAAGGTCCCCCACTAGTATAGTTTTGCTATCTATTTCTTCCTCTAATTCCTTTAACTTCTCCTCTAGGAATTTGGATGCTATACCACTTGGTGATATATATTAAGTAGTGATATTGCTTTATTCTCAATGGTGCCTTTTAGCAGGATATTGTTTTCTTCTTTATCTCTTTTAATTAGATCTATTTTTGCTTTTGCTTTATCTGAGATAAGTATTGCTACTCCTGCTTTTTTTTTTTACTTTAGCTGAGGCATAATAAATTCTACTTCAACCTTTTACCTTTACCCTGTGGGTATACTTTTGTTTCAAATGTGTTTCTTGTAGACAGCATATTGTAGGATTGTGGTTTTTAATCCATTCTGTTATGTGATTCTATTTTATGGGATAGTTCAGCCCATTCACATTCAAAATAATGATGACTATCTGTCACTTCCCCTCCATCCTATTCCCTCTTCTGTTTATGTCTTTGTTTCTTCTTTCTCCCTTCCCCTCCTTGAAGTTTTCCCTTTTGATTGCCCCCTCCCTCAGTGTTACCACCCAGTGACCCCCCCTTCTTTAACTATCCTGTCTCCATTCTACTATTTCCCTCCCTCCTAATTCCCCCCTTTAGTCTCCTCCTTTTTATCCCCCTTTACCCTCCTACTGCCTATGGACACAATAAATTTTTATACTTATCAGAGTAAGTTACTTCCCTTTTGACACCAAACCAATGAGAGTAAATTTCAAACAGTGCTCCTCTCACTGCCTCCTTTTCCTCTATTTAATGAATTTATGTGTCTATTCATATTAGAATATTAAACTTCACTGATTAAGTTGATCCCTCTTTGAACCAGAACCAATGAGAATAGTGTTTAAATGATGTTCCTCTTCCTCTTTCTTTCCCCTCCACTATAATGTGTTTTAATGCCTCTTCAAATGGCATATTTTACCTTTTCCTATCTCATCCTATCCTTTTATCCCACTACAATCCCTTTGATCCCCTTAATGAGGATGTTTTTTAACTCTTTAGTGCATTCATACCCACACCCTCTATCTAAGTATAACTGTTTTGAAGGTCATGGTAATCACAAAAAATTCAATATTGACAGTGATCACCTCCTCATATAGGGATGTGAACATTTTGCTCTCTTTGCATCCCAAGTAGTGAGCATGTGTGTGTGAGTGTGGGTGTGTGCATGTATGTATATGTGAGTCTGTGTTTTCCTTGTTTACCTTTTTATGTCTTTCTTGACTCTTGTAATTGGAGATCAAATTTTCCATTGAACTCTGGCTTTTTCATCAGGAAAGTCTGGAATTCCCTTATTTCATTAAATCACCATCTCCTTGCCTGAAAGATTATGCTTGGTTTTGCCAAGAAGTTAATCCTTGGTTGTAGTCCTAACTTTCTTGCACTATGAAATATCAAATTCCATTACCTGCACTCTTTTAATGTAGAAGCTGCTAGGTCCTCTGTCATCCTAGGTGTAGTTCCCTGATATTTGAATTGTTTCTTTTTGGCTGCTTGCAGAATTTTTTTTTCTTAATCTTGTAATTCTGGAATTTGGCTACTATGTTTCTTGGAATTTTCAATTTGTGATCTCTTTCAGGAGGAGTCTGGTGAATTTTTAAGATTAGTCTTTTATCTTCTGATTCCAGGTTTTCAGAACAGTTTTCTTTGGCAGTCTCTTAAAGGATGTTGTCTAGGCTGCTTTTTCATCATGACTTTCTGGTAGACCAATGATTCTTATGTTATCTCTCCTGTATTTGTTCTCTAGGTCAGTTGTTTTTCTAGTGAGATATTTTATGTTTTCTTCCAATTTTTCAATCATCTTGCTTTGGTTGATTGACTCATGGTGCATCATAGAGTTCTGAGTTTCGGTTTGATTGATTATAATTTTTAGCAAATTATAATCTTCAGTTGGTTTTTGAAGGTCATTTTTTAGGGAGGTATTTTCTCCAATAATTTCACTAATTTTTATTTTTAATGATTTGTTTTCTTCACTGAGACTTTTTTCCAAGTTGGTCACTGCCTCCCTGATTTGGTATTTGAAATCTTTCTTAAGCTCCTCCAAGAATGCTATTTGGGGGCAGAGCCAAGATGGAGGAGTAGAAACAGCTCCTCCAAGACACTCTGCCCCAGATTACCCCCAAACTATGTAAAAGGGGACTCTGAACAACTTCTGGAGCCCCAGCACCCACAGAACGACACAGAGAAGCTAACCTCCCGCTGAGAACAGCCCAGCAGCCCTGCAGGAAGGACCAGCGCAGTGGTATGGGACCTGGCAGCATGCAGTGTGCAGAGCACAGGAGCCGAGCCGAGCCCAGGTCCTCCTGAGCCGAGGTTTTAGCCCCAGGGCTACAGGGCCAGCCGCTGACTGGAGGAACCCCAGAACACCAGCAGCTGTGGCGACTCCAGAATTATCAACATAGACATGCAGAGGACAAAGTAAGAAGTTAGTGTCCTATGGACTTTGGGACCTGTATTTGGGGAATGCGTCAGCTTCCTCCCCTGGGGGCTAGAAGCCACTGAGGAGACACGCCATTTTGTAGTTTTCAGAGGCAGCTCCAGTTCCCGGCCTGCATGCTAACTGTAGGGAGATCCAGCAATCAGACTTGGGGGGTAATCGCTCTTGCTTTAACCTCCCTGGATCTGGATTGTGATCTAGGGTGGAAGTTGTGGGTGGGTTTACAGCTTGCAAAGAAAGGGAAGTTGCCCCCCACACGTTCGGGACGAAAATTCCTGTAGCTGGCCTTAAAGCCATAGTGTGGCAACAAGCCCAAAAGTCAAGCAATTAAGTGGCAACATACCAAGGGAAAGGAAACAGAAAAATGCAACCCTAGATTCCTATTTTGGGGGCATAGAGCGGGAAAAGGACTGTGAGGTCAGAAGTCCTGCTCCAAAAGCCCCAGGGGAAAACATGAGCTGGTTGCAGGCCATAGAGGACCTTAAGAAGGACTTTAAAAATCAAATAAGAGAAATGGAGGAAAAATTGGAAAGAGAAATGAGAAGGATGCAGGAAAAGTATGAAATGAGGGTCAACAGCCTAACTGAGGAAAACAACACCTTAAGAAATAAACCAGGGGCGGCTAGGTGGCGCAGTGAGTAGAGCGTCGGCCCTGGAGTCAGAAGGACCTGAGTTCGGATCCGACCTCAGACACTTAAAGCACACACAAACAAAAACCTAGCCGTGTGACCTTGGGCAAGTTACTTAGCCCCAATAGCCCTCCAAAAATAAAAAAAAAAAATAGTAAATTTGGGGCGGCTAGGTGGCGCAGTGAATAGAGCGCCAGCCCTGGAATCAGAAGGACCTGAGTTCGGAGCCGGCCTCCGACACCTAATCCGCACAAACAAAAACCTAGCTGTGTAACCTTGGGCAAGTTACTTAACCCCAATTGCCCTAAAGGGGTGGCTAGGTGGCGCAGTGAGTAAGAGCACCGGCCTCGGAGTTTGGATGACCCGAGATCAGATCCGGCCTCAGAAAATGAGCACCCACACACAAATAATGACTAGCCATGTAACCCTGAGCAAGTTACTTAACCCCAATTGCTTTAAAAAAAAAAAAAAAAAGAAATAAACTAACTAAAATGGCAAAGGAGGCCCAAAAGGGCAATGAGGAGAAGAATGCCTTAAAAAGTCGAATTTGCCAGATGGAAAAAGAATCTCAAAAGTTCACTGAGGAGATTCATTCCTTCAGAGTTAGACTGGAGCAAATGAAAGCTAATGACTTTATAAGAAATCAAGATGCTGTTAAGCAGATCCAAACAAATGAAAGATTAGAAAGCAATGTGAAATATCTCATGGGAAAAACCACTGACCTGGAAAATAGATCCAGGAGAGATAATTTAAAAATTATTGGACTACCTGAAAGCCATGATCAAAGAAAGAACCTAGAAATCACCCTTCAAGAAATTCTCAAGGAAAACTGACCTGATGTTTTAGATCCAGAGGGCAAAATAGAGGTTGAAAGAATCCACCGATCACCTCCTGAAAAAGATCCCAAAAAGAAAACTCCCAGAAATATTATAGCCAGGTTCCAGAATCCCCAGATCAAGGAGAAAATACTACAAGCAGCCAGGAAGAAACAATTTCAATATTGTGGAAACACAATCAGAATAGCCCAGGACGTGGCAGCTTCTACACTGAGGGATCGAAGGGCATGGAATATGAAATTCCAGAGGGCAAAACATCTGGGAATGAACCCAAGGGTCACCTACCCAGCAAAACTGAGTATTTTGTTTCAGGGGAAAATATGGTCATTCAGTGAAATAGAGGATTTTCAAGCATTCTTGAGGAAAAAAACAGAATTGAATAGAAAATTTGACATCCAGACAAAAGAAGAAGAGATGCCTGAAAAGGTAATCAGGGAAAAGAAATAAAAAGGAACTTATCAAAGTTGAACTATTTACATTCGTATATGGAAAAGCGATAACTGTGACTGATGATATCTTTCTCACTATGAAAATAATGGAAGAAGGGTGTGTGGTCATATGAATACATATGTGAATGTGTGTGTATATGGTTACAGTTATATATGGATAGAGGGAATAGGTCGAATTTGTTGGGAAGGGAGAATACTCAAGGGATGATATTATGAGGTGAGAGAGGAAAGTGGCAAGAGGAGATGGGGAGAGACAGGGTAGGGTAAGCTATCCCAAGTAGAAGAAGCAAGGGGAAGTGTTTGCAACAGAGGGGGAGAATAGGAAGGTTAAAAAGGCAAAACCACATTCACATTGAATTTGGTTCAGGGAGAGAATGACATACATACTAAATGGGATATCTCAACCTGCAGCAGGATAGGGGGAAGGGGGATGAGAGTAGGGATGATGGATGGGAGGGCATCCTTGGAGGGAGGGGAGGTTGGAAGTACCCACTATAGAAGAGGGACAGGAACATTTAGGGAATGGACCAGGTGGGGGGTGGGATGAGTGGGAGGGAATTATAAGCAGCTTTGTACAATATATCTACTATGATAATGTTTTGCATAGCCAGCCATGTACAACATGTACTGAATTACTTATCTCCCAAGAGGGAATGGATGACAAGGGAGGAAGGAAATGGATCTGAAATTCGAGGTCTTAACATTAAATATTTCAAATATATATATATATATATATATATATATATATATATACACATATATATGTATATATATATACTAATATTAATACTCTTTTGCTTGTAATAGGGAGATAAGATGTGCAGGCATTGGAACACAAAGATTCACCTTCCTCTAATGGAAAAGTTGATGGGGTATGGGAGGGGGTATGGGAGAAGGTATGGGAGAGAGCAGATTGGAGGAAACGATATCTTGTGGGACTGCTATTCTGGGAGGTTGGGTAGGGGAATAATGGGGGGAAAATCATTGCAACTCAAAATCTGGCCGAAATGAATGATGTAAAACAGAAATTAATAAAGAATTTCTTTAAAAATAAAAAAAAATGCTATTTGGGCTTGAGCCCACTTCATATTTTCTTCTGTGCTCTCAGGAGTGGGTAGAGTCCAAATTGTCCTGTGTATTTGGTTGTTCTTGACCTACATAGTAAGTTTGGATCAGTTTTCTTGCCTTCCCCTTCTCCTTCTCTGCTTCCTTCCTTCCCATAATGATTTCCTATTTCTTAATTTCTCAGGCTTTGAGATAAGGACCTGGTTGTTGACTTTTAATGCTGTAGCCTCTGGGTGTCTAGTTTGTGGCTAATGCAGGAATGTAGATTAGTACAGAGTAGTCTGTGTAGGTGGGTCAATCTGACCACTTCAGATTTCTACCTTTATACCACTGGGTATAAGCAGGCTTTTTTTGGTCAGGTGAGGTGGGCCTTTTTGGGAACCCTCCCTCTCTTCTCTTCCGACTCCAGGTTGTCTCAGTTACACCCCTTCTTGGAGACTCCGAAGCCTGAGCGTATTTCCACTAACTTGGGATTTCAATCTGGGTGGGAGACTTATCTTTGGGTTTTCTACTTCATGAATGAGGGATGGGAGGATTTGAGCAACTAGAATTTACTTTGCCATTCTAGCCCCTGTATTATACAGCCAGGCAGTTTCTAAACTTCCAGGCTGGGGGCTGATGGATGCAGGAGGACCTGCTGTCTCCACTGGGGGCCCGACTCTCCTACCTGGCTCCAATGATTCCTCCTGTCCCCTCGTGAGATTACTGAGAGATGACTGTGATTCATCCTTGGTAATTCTGTAGGCTGGGGCTTCTTCTATCTCTAGTGTAGTCTGATTGTCTACTCTTAAGTCTCAGTTGTGCAGACCCCATTGCCGGAAAATATTATTTTCCAGTAGCATGTAAAATATTTTCAACATTTGTTTTCAAAATTTTGGGTTCTAAACTTTCTCCCTTCTTGCCTTTCCACCCACCATCATTGAGAAGGCAATCAATTCAACATAAGGTAATATGTGAGGATATACAAAACACTACCATGATAGTCATGTTGTGAAAGATTAACTATATTTTCCTCCATCATATCCTACCCCTGACTCATTCTATTTTTTCCTTTGACCCTTTTTAATGCCATGCACAAGCAGCTTTCCAGACAATGCCTGCTGTGAGCAGCTTTTACGGTTATGATTACACTGTATAGTGAACACTCTATTTATTCTATAAAAATCAAAGCAAAACGTTCAGAGAATCATGGTAAAGCATTCACAATATTACAACATGTCATAGAAAATCACAGTTTATCATTAACAACAAGTATTCACAACAACTTATCATTGAAATGGACACATAGTTTTCAAAAAATTGGTCACAATATTTAGTACAAAGAACAGTCATCTCAAAGTCAAATGGTCAAAGTCTTCGACCCATGGCACACTAAATTAACTCGATCATTCACCTATTCAGCAATCATTTACTAAGTATCATTAATAAATAAGTTCAATAATTAGAGAATACACAAATCCTTCACTCCTAGGTCACTAGTGACCTACAATTTCATCCTTACTTAGTACCCACAGAGTGGTGTTTTCATCTTGACCTGGAGCCAGTTCTCAGATTCCCTGGATCCCCTTCCATGGTCCCAGATTCTACCCAGAATCACCAGAGTGTCACCTGGTATCAGTAGCAGTCAGCTCCCAGTTCCTTGTCCAGCTCTCTGGGTAGGTCCTGCTCCAAACTGAAGTCCACAGGTCCATTCCATCTCATATCCTTCACAATTCTAGCTCTCAGGAATTCAAGGCTCAGTCATGCCAGAAACAGACATAGTCCCTGAATCCTAGTCATGCTTCTTTTGCATCTTTTGCAGCTCTTTCAAAAATCAAACTCACCTTATCCAGCCTGTGGTGAGGGGGCTCCTGGCCTCCTATTCAGAAGAAGCTCCACCACCCCCAGTTCTCAGTAAATTCTGCCTCAGTTCTTGATTCTGTCTTCTGTTGCTGTTCTGCCTCCAGATTCTTGTACCAAGAAATTCTGATTGTGCCTCTCTGGGGCTTTTCTTATACACACAGAGCATTAGCTTTCTTTCTTCCAACCCCTTCTTCTTACCTCAGCAATAGTAGACAGGAGTTCATATCTTCTATTTCCTCAACAAAGGCTTGATCAATTACTAAGTGCTAAGTATCTCCTTATTTGCCAATATGAAGGGGTTATCATTATCATTACACCTTGTCCCTTTTCAAAAATCTTTCCTTCTGACTACATTCTCCCCTAATCTGCTGTAGCTACTGCTGTGGCTCTCTCGGGCAGCAATCCCGACTGGCCTATCTTACCTCACCCAATCTTCGGACGGCTCTGGCCCCACAGCAAGGGCTGTGGGGAGAATGGACAACAGAATGCCAGGACTCAGGATCAAGCTCAACAGGTTTATTCAATGGCTGCTACATGGCTCCTTTCTGCTACATGATGACTCTTGACTGTCCCACTTCCGGGAGTCTGCTCTATATCTACCTCTGGCTGACCAGGGAGGAGACAACCCCCATTGGTTGAGGCACTCTCAATGCCAACTCAGAACATTTAATTGCGAGTTTGCAGAAAGCATCTCCGGGTATCTCAAGCATTTACGACCTTTACACTCCCTCACGTCATTTCCAGGGTACAAGCCTTAGTTACATAAAGCATTTACTAATCATTACCTAACAGCTACTATCATCCCCCCATTTGTTTTGCTTCCTCTTTCGTTCTTAAAGGTAAGATAACCAATTGAGTGTGTCTGTTATTCCCGCCTTAATCCAACTCGGATGAGAGTAAGGTTCACTCATTCCCTATCATTTCCCCTCTATTCCCCTCCATTGTCAAATCTTTTTTTACCTCTTTAATGTGAGATGATTTAGCCAATTCTATCTCTCCCTTTCTCTTTTTCCCAATATATTCCTCTCTCTCCCCTTAATTTTTACTTTTATATATCATTATTTTATATTCAACTCAATTTCATACTCAACTCAATTTCCTCCAACTACCCTAATACTGAGGAAAGAGCTACAAATACCATTTATACATATAGGAATGTAAACAGTTCAACTTTAATAAGTCCATTTTCATTTCTCTTTCCTGTTTATCTTAACATGCTTCTCTCTATTCGTGTATTTGAAAGTCACATTTTCTATTTAGCTCTTGGCTTTTCATCAAGAATGCTTGAAAGTCCTCTATTTCATTGAAAATCAATTTTTCTCCCTAAAGTAGTGTACTCTGTTTTGCTACATAGGTGATTCTTGCTTTTGATTCTAGCTCCTCTGACCTCCAGAATATCATATTTCAAACCCTTCAGTCTCTTAATGAAGAAGCTGCTATATAGTTTTTAACCTGATTGGGTTTCCACAATAATACAATACTTTCTTTCTAGCTCTTTGCAATATTTTCTCCTTCACCTGGGAATACTGGATATTGACTACAATATTCCTAGTAGTTATCTTTTTGGGATCTTTTTCAAGATGTGATTGGTGTATTCCTACCATTTCTATTTTATCCACTGCTTCTAGAATATGAGGTCAATTTTCCCTGACAATTTCTTGAAAGATGAAGTCTAGGTTATTTTTTGATCATGTATTTCAGGTAATTTGATTATTTTTATGTTATCTCTCCTGGATCTATTTTCCACATCAGTGGTTTTTCAAATGAGTTATTTTACATTGTCTTCTATTTTTTCCATTCCTTAGGTTATGTTTTATACTTCATTGTCTTCTTATAAAGACATTAGCTTCCCTTTACTCTATTGTAATTTTGAAGTAATTATTTTCTTCAATGAGATTTTGGGCTTCCTTTTCCATTTAACCAAATCTGCTTTTACAGTTTTCTTTTCCTCACTGTTATATTGAACCTCTTTTGCCATTTGGCTTAGTCTTATTTTTAAGGGAGTATTTTCTTCAGTATATTTCAGGTTCTTCTTTACCAAGTTATGGACTGATTTTTCATGATGTACTTGTAGCACTCTCATTTCTCTGACCAAATTTTCCTTTAATTCTCTTGCTTGATATTCAAAATGCTTTTGGAGCTCTTCCATGACCTGCAACCATTCATTTTTTTCCCTGAAGCCTTTGGATGTTGGTATTTTGACTTTTTGTCTTTTGCTTGTATGTTCTGATCTTCTTTCTCACCAGAGTAATATTCTATACTATGAGATTATATATATATATATATATATATATATATATATATATATATATATATATATATATATATATATATATATATATATATGACATTTGTTCATCTTTCCAGTGAATATCTGACATTCTAACTTTTGTCAAGGTAGAACTCTGCATCCAGTCATTTTAGGGGTCAGTGTATTCCTCCAAACTTCATATATTTCATATCAGCTGCACCATTTACCATTTTATATGGGCCTAGAGGTCTAAAAGCAGCTGCTGCTGCTTTTGCTGCCATTTCTGCCACCACTGGTGCCACCACCACTTTCGCTGCTGCTCTGTGATAGAGCTAAATCTAAGCCAGACCATGCTTCTGTTTCACCAAGGTCACAGATTTTTTTTTTCTGACTGACCTTCCTGCCTGATCATATTTTTCCATGTAATTCCTTCATTATTTCATGATTATTCATAACACTTTGCCAGGGTAAGAGATATTGCATTCCTTGTTGACCTAATTCACATTCCAAGGTCTTCCTCTAGTTGCCTTCATTCTGTTAAACACACTCTTTTAGTATTCATTCACAATGGAATTTACCCTACTTCATCCTTCTTTTAAAAAATTGTATTTTCCTTAATGGCTTCTTTTCTCTCCTACCACTTTCATATAGATGTTAAATTATTCAGGATTATATTATGTCACACATAAAAAGTTTTTATAAGAATTCTACAAACATTCATTAATCATTTATCAGGGCAAGATACTGGGTTAGGTAGTTGAATAGTGAGATACACAATATCACCCCCATCTTGAAGCTTATATGCTACTATAGCCTTTTATTACTAATCAATGTCTGATATCCCTTGTACCTTCTCAGTTATTTCCAATCTTTAAAGACCTCATTCATACCATTCCTTATGCCTGAAAAAATACATACTGCACATCAACTGTCACCTATTAAAATTGGCTTATTTTTTTTTCACTAGGAATCATTTCTCTACTTACAAGGGGGAATCCATTTATGATTTATCTTACATATTAATTTCCTTTAATTTTATACTAATATTTATTATTGATGGTGACACATTTTTCCTTTGATTGGCTCTAGAAATTAATTGTCTCTATAAACAATAAGAATGGGATAATTATTCAATTAATTCAGTAACATTTGATTTTCTTTTCCCTGCCAATATACCACAGAAGAATAAACGGGTTACTTGAAATTCACTGAAAATTATCATTTCTATTTCACATGATTTTCTTCTTTAATTTCAGCAAAATTAAATGAGACTTGAAAAAATATGAATCAATTACAGGCATTCTAAATTCTATGTCATCACAGAAGAGGAAAATATATCAAAATACCTGGAAATCTCAACAAAAAAAAAACATGATACTTCAGAGAACAGTTTCTCATGGAAGCTTTTTTAGTGGCATAGTAACTACTAATATGTTTTACCTCAGAATGATATAATGAATACTTAGGAGAAATTTCTAGAGATCTCTTTCAAATTGTAGACCTATTCTTGCAATGTTGGTGGGAGAATGTTTACCAATATGTTAAAAATTAGATAAATTTGTTATACCTTCCAGGGAAAACTTCAAGGAATGTGGAACTTTAAGATGAACCTTTGCAAGCCTGTGATAGTGTTGTCCCTCATGAAAATTAGAGGGAAATCTATATGAGTGCAAGATTAAATTGGAGAAGCCTTTCATCCATGGAAAATAATTATGAGCAGATAAACGTATGACCTTTGTCTCATGTAGTACTACAAGCTTCACAATGGGATAAGGGAAAGGAAATTTGTCACAATAAGCGACAGAGTGATTCTAGGAATCAGAAAGTCATAGATATGGAGATGAAAAGCAATTGTCCATTTGGAAATCACACTGGCTTTTCTACTCAAGAAATCCCATGGGCTAAAAATTAAAATATTCAATATTTAGAAAGTACTTTCTTCACTTTTGCCAACATGATGAACACAGGAAACCATAAAACAGGACTTATAAGTGTAATGATGGTGGCAAAAGATTCAATTATATGTCAAAATCAAATATTCATAAAAAATACCTTGCTGAAGATAAGCCCTACATTTCTTATGAGTGTGGGAAGACATACAGCATGAAGACAAAACTACTTACTCATTACAGAGTACACACAGGAGAGAAATCATATTTATGTGATGAATGTGGGAAGAGTTTTAGTCAGAAGGTGAATCTAGTAGCTGATCACACATTCCAAATAGGAGAGGAAATATATCAAAGTGAGGGTAGTGGCAAGAGTTTCAATCTTAAGAGAAATCTAGTTGTTCATCAGAAGGTCCACAAAAAAGAGAAACCATATGTCTCTTATGAATGTGAGAAAGGATTGATTAAGAATTCAAATCTACATACACCTCAGAGTTGATATAGGAGAGAAACTCTATTAATGTGATATGTGTAGAAAAGATTCTATCAGAAGTCAATGTTTTATTGTCATTAGTGTTCCCATATAGAAACATATCTTTCATTGCATCAATTTTAGGAAGCTTATTTTAATAACACAAATCTAAATAAACATTATGACAGTAATTTACACTATAATGGAGAAACTATTACTCTATTTAATGCACAAATTCTGGACCCTAAATACATTTTGTTGAGAACCATTCTTCTGACGATTTCCACTTCAAGGGAAAAATTAAACTCACAAATGTATCATCCAATTACTCTCTACTTTGACTATATAAAAGAGCTGTAAACTGGACCTTTCTGTCCATAATATTTATATAGTCTTCCCTTCACTTAATTCTGTTCCGTGAAAGCATAAATAACAGGCTGAGTTCATTGGCCCCACTTGGGAGCCATCTCTTATATTCCCTTTATTCATATTTATTCCTTTATTCTGTTTTATGATGCAACCTTTTCTAAATATTTAATCATTTTTCTACATATTAATGAAAATTTTACTCCAGTCGACACCTATGTTAGATTTTGGTCCATCATATCATAACTTATTTCCCCTCTGTAAACAGATTTCTTTAATGCCAAAGATGCCTTGAAACTGCCAGTTTAAGTAGGCTACAGAAGTTGTCCATGAGTGCAATATTCAGTTTACCTTCATTAAAAGTGGTCGGGAGGCAAGATTCATATGAATTTTTGAGGGAGACAGAGAGGAGAGATAAGTTTTATATTACTGATGACAAATCAAAAATTAAAGATTTAGGAAACATGGTAGGCCATAAGCCTAGGTAGGCTGCATAGGAGGTTCATGAGGGGAGATGTTTTTGCTGTTTGTTTGTTTTTTTTTTCAGACAAGTTCTAGCATTTTCTAGCTGCCAAAAGAAGAATATGTCATTTTTAGATTTGCCAGAATTGCATCTTTTGAAACAGGGAAGATCACCCAATGAAATGATTAATCTGCACTTGACTCTACAACTGAAAATATCAAAGGACTGAATAGGAAAAATTAATGAGCAATTTCATGGGATGTGACCTTTTCCTATTCAAAATTACAATAGAGGAGTTGAAGGTGAGGTATAATCTGCCATTATTCTTAGATTTTAAAGAAAACAGAATTATTATTTTTTCTTAATGCTTTATTACTCATGTAAAATGAACCTCTATGTAATGAATTACATTTATTAATCAATTATACTGTTATACTATGCTACATCAATCAATATATGAAGAATTTATCAAGCAACCACAATGTGTCCAATAATGTGCTGGGTGCTGTAATACAATATATACACAGAGCATGTAAATACACATAATCATATGTACAAACATTTTGATATATCCACAATTATGCTTATGTTAATGTGTATGAACTGCATGTGTGTATACACTCACACAAATGAGCTGCACAACTTTGCATTTCCAATTAGTTCCTCCAGTCATTCAGCCACATGAATTGGTTTGCCCAGAACTATTCCCTTTCTAGCTAAACATTGATGATTCATACCCTGGGACATCTTCTACTCAGGTTAAATCTGTATGGTAGATGATTACCTACTTGACCTTTTTTTTTTTCTCAATGATCAACATTACCACTCTATCATTCCCTCTGAATCCTGTGATTCTCAGTACTTGACTCAGTACTTGAAGGGAATTGTAAAAACTCTTCTCTTGTTAGTCTACTCACCAGTCCCTTTTTCATATATCACTCTAACTGAGACCTTCCCCTCAATGTTCCTTTTCAAATGTATGCAAGACTTCTACTGTAGGTAACAAATATACTTCTATCTTCTGCCTTTTTCCTGTCCTGCTTTTTCCATCTCCTGTTCTCATGGAAATCTTGCTCCTCTTGATGACATAGCTACCCTGGACCCTCTTTTTAGTAAGGGTTGAAATTTCACTTCTATCCTACAATAACTGTTTTGAGTGGTAGATTTGTAATATTTCTGGCTCCATATTGTGAATTCCAGGTTAACTACTAAACTCTCTTCTTTGGTCTCATTTCTCAGTGGCCAGTAAGCTTTGATTGCATCATAATTTCTCCATGCTGGTCATTCTGATTCCCTGGAAGTCATTTTAAGAATGATATTTTACAGGTGCCACTGACACTTTCCTTATTTACATGCTCCCTTACTTATCCCTGCCTTCCACAAATATCCCACTCCAGTTCTTCATGCTCCTTCCATTGTGTTACTTTGAATGCCTACTCAATGGTTAAATAACTTGCTTTCATTTTAAACCTTCCCCACTTCTTCAGTCTTCTGATTCTCACTGAGACTTGTCTACCTTTTCATGACATGGCATGCTTGGCTACCTTTTCCAGGACTTCTTTCCCTCTTACCCCACTGAATTCATTGTTTATGGTTGCAGGACTACATATATATTTCTTCCCATGCTGCTTACCACAGTTACTTCAGTGAAAGTAGCACCAATGCAATATTCACAGCACCAAGGGTGCCCATGAATGTGCCAGCATAGTTCAATATTGCAAAATATTACAGACTCTCCATATAAAATAAAGAAGCAAAACTTTTATTTAGACACTTAACTGAATCCCAATACCAGAAAACCTAATCCATCATAACAAGAAAGACATTGATACACTATCAAATAGCTGGGAACCACACCATACCTAGCTGGCTCCTTGCCTACAATCTCTCCTCTTTCCAGCTCCAACTGTCCTGACTCCCAGCTTTCTGCTCCACTTGTTCAACAAATTTCTCCTACTACAAATTCTACATAATTACATTTGGCCTATTAAGGGGGAAGGGAAGATCTTCAAATTACCATTACCATTACAATTGTCCCCAAGATCTTTCTTATCCCTTACATAGCAAAAATTCTTTCACGATACACTTCATTACATAGTTTAATATGAGTTTAGTTGTAACTAGTATCAACAGAATTTTACAATACAAGCAGGATAAAAAAGAAAATAAGCAGATAAAAATACCTTATGGTGGGCTTGAGCATAAGCACATCCTCCTTCCCCCTTGAATGAATGGGGCTCAAAAACTTGGGGCAAAGGTTGAAAGTTTATTCTTAAATAGTGACTTCCTACCAAAATGGTACCAAGAGCTGTCCTTACACCAAGAGGTCCCATTCAAGAGGGCAGTTCTTTAGCTGTCATCGGGAGCTTGGTACATGCCAGGTTCAGGGGAGATACATCACAATCAAGGAGAGGGGGTGACATCCAGCTTCAGCGATAAGGCAATCTACAGTTAGAGGGTACTAAACGTGAAGGAAAGAAATTTAACAAACAAGTTTAGCAGACAAAAAGCTTAAAAGAAACAAGGAGTCAATTAACCAGAAGCAGAGTAGATAGAGGGTCAGCCATTCTTCTGGAATCCATGACTCCACTATTATAGCCTCATTCATGGTAGAACATATGAGTTACTGGTACAATTTGATAATCATCTTCTCCTGAATGAAAAACAGTTACAATCCCATGTGCTATAATTACCACAGCCTTTACAGCAGCATCTGACTTCTATTTTACCCATACCTTAGCTCCCAATTTCCCACCCTTTGCTTTTTATATGCTCAGTTAAAAGCATCAAACTCTTCTCCACTTCTTTTACAAATCTCCCTCTAACCTAATGTCGTCTATGTAGTGGGTAAGCAATTCACCAGGCAGCTTTAATTCATTCAAATGTTCAAGCACAATCCTATGGCAATTAGTGGGGCTGTGCAGATATCCTTGTTGTAAGCAGGTAAAAGTATATTGTCTGCCCTGCCAAGTGAAAGCAAACTGGTCCCATTCTTGAGAAGCTATTGGGATTGTAAAGAAAATTTTGGCTAAATTAATAACTGGATACCAAGCCCCATCGTATTTCTGGATCCTTTCTTTTAATATAATGGTATCTGCAGCAGCAGCATAGAAAGAAGGAGTCACATTATTCAGTCATCTATAATCCACTGTCATTGTCTACATCCCACCTGACTTTTGCACTTTCCAGACAGGATTATTCCATCAAGTGGTTGTACAGACTAACACTCCTGCCTCAACACATTCCTTTATAGTATTGGTAATTTCACCTTGCCAACCTTGCCAACACAATACAGATTCAAAGTAATTACTTCAGAAGATTCAGGTAAATTAATTGGGTCCATTTTTAATTTTTGCACCAAAATTATATTAAATTCTATCTTCCTTATTGGTATCTCTCTTCTGGTGAATTTACAGTCATAGCTCTCAATATACCCATTCCAATCATGTATTCAGAAATGAGTATAATTACCATGCTATATTTTTTCTTATGTAATTGTCCAATTTTCATCATTAGTTTAACTTGTCTGGCTAATATTTCAGCCCCTCCCAGTCCTGTTAAATCTCTTTTTAATTATAGCCTTACTAACACATGTGTCAGTATGTCATTGATTTTTCAGTAGTTTCTGTTTTCTTTCTTCTGTGAAGCTGCCTCTTGACATGCATACACACATATACATATACATATACATACACACACATACACACACATGCACATATATATGTATAACTGGAATTTGTGAAAATATCTTGATTAATAACACAAGGATACCTAGCTTGTGAATGACCTGGATAAGGTCCTCTTTCTACTCTGTGACCTTAGGTAAATAACCTAGAGTTCCCATGCCTTAGTTTTCCATATTTTTACCTAGACTACTACTTGAGGACAATATGAGGTTCAAGTGATATAATAGATTGAAAAGTTTTTGAAAAATTATTTTTTTAAAGCAATTGGGGTTAAGTAACTTGCTCAAGGTTACACGGCTAGTCATTATTTATGTGTGGGTGCTCATTTTCTGAGGCCGGATTTGATCTCGGGTCATCCCAACTCTGAGGCCGGCGCTCTTACTCACTGCGCCTCCTAGCCGCCCCTTTAGGGCAATTGGGGTTAAGTAACTTGCCCAAGGTTACACGGCTAGGTTTTTGTTTGTATGGATTAAGTGTCTGAGGCCGGCTCTGAACTCAGGTCCTTCTGACTCCAGGGCCGGGTGCTCTATTCACTGTGCCACCTAGCCGCCCCGGTTTTTGAAAAATTATAAAGCAATTTGTGCATGCAATGGGTAAGTCCTTGAAGGACTTATCCTACTCCCTTAATTATTATTTTCCCTGTATTATAGTTTATTAAATGAAACATATGACAAAAAGGTATAAGAATGGTTCTTAGCAAACTATGATTACTCTATGAGTGATTTCTTTCCCAGTGGCTGTCTCAGTACTGTGCCACATAGACATTTAAGTAATGAGAAACCTTACTGCTGGACTTTTGTAAAATATGTATTCAAAATTTACTATATATTTTTGTAATATCACCATAATTTCTTATACTTTCAATTCCTATTTCTCCTCCCAGAAAGTCATGCTATATAAAAATAATATTTTTAGAGAGAGAAGGAAAAATCACCTACAAAACTATTCAATACATTAAGAGAGTCCAAAAGAAATGCAATATATCACACCTCTAAGCGACACATTTTTTAAAGCAATGGGTTAGAACGGTAACTCCTCATATTTCTTATTTGGAGTAATGTTTATTCTTTTTAATTTTGACAAATTCATTTTTTATTGCTTTGTAGCTTTTTGTCTATTTTTATTAAATTAATTCTGTATATTGATTTCTTGGCAATACTTAACGTGAATCAAATATTCTAAAATGTTCCATGCTTTTCTGTGTTCATTAAATTAGCACTTTTCTATAGCATAATGATATTCTGCAAAATCATATGCCACTATTTATTTAGCCCTTCTCCAACTGGTGGGTGTCTGCATCCCCCCCTGTCCAATTCTTTCAAACAAAAAAAGGGTTGCTATAGTTATTTTGGCTCATGTGGGGTATTTCTTCTTATAATAATGCCCTTCAGGTAAAAGTCTAATAGTGGAATCTCCATTTCACAGTAGAAGGACATTTTATCCTATTGAAACATTTCAAATTTCTTTTAAAAATGGTTGTACTCATTCAGATCTCCACGGAAATGCATTGCTGGATTTCATCTAATGTGTCATGTATCTTGCTAGGCTAGTTGAGTAATTGGCAAAAGAACTACCATTTCTATTATTGTAGAACAGGCCTTTCCATTTAGTGCATTAAGTAAAATTTATGCAAGACAATAACAAATTCTCCCTAATAGGGCTAAAATAGGGAATTCAAAATTGTTCCTAAAATGTTTTTTTTTTCCAAATGCTTTATTAACTTCTGGTTTACATCATTCATTTCTGCCAGATTTTGAGTTACAATTTTTCCCCATTTTCCCCCTACCCTCCACCCCATAATAGCAGTCCCACAGGATATCCCCTCATCCAATCTGCTCTCTCCTATCTCTTCTTCCATACTCCCTTCAACTTTTCTGTTAGGGCAACGTGAATCTCTATGCCCCAATGCCTGCATATCTTATCTCCCAGTTACATGCAAAATAGTATTAATAATAGTATTTATATGTATTTGAAACATTTAATTTTAAAACTTCCAATCCCAGATCCATCTGATTCATCCCTTGTCACCCATTCCCACTGGGAAGATAAGAAATTCAGAATATGTTGTACATGTATAGCTTTGCAAAACGTTACCATAGTAGATGTATATTTAAAAGACTGACTATATTTCCCTCCCACTCATCACACCCCCCCACCTGGTCCATTCCCTACTTTGATCCTGTTCCTCTTCAAAAGTGGTTGCCTCCAGCCTCCCCTCCCCCCAGCAAGCTCTCCCCTCCATCCTCCCCATCTCATCCCATCCCCCTACTCTTCTGCAGGGTGAGATATGCCATTTAGTATGTATATCATTCTCTCCCTGAGGCAAATTCAATAAGAATATGGTTTTGCCTTCCTGTTCTTCCCCTCCCCTGCTACTACTTTGCCTTGCCCCTTCTACATAAGAGAGTTTATCCCCCCGTCTTGCCCCATCTCCTCTTGCCATAATCCTCTCTCACCTCTTAACTTCATACCTTATGTATCATCCCTTCCCACCAAATTCTACCTGTGCCTTTTATCCATGTATACCTGTAAACATATACTCACATTCACATATGTATTCATATGCCTGTATACCCTTCTTCAATTATTTTCATACTGAGAAAGGTATCATCAGTCACAATTATTATTTTTCCATGTAGGAATATAAATAGTTTAACTTTGATAAGTTCCTTTTGATTTCTTTTCACTGTTTACTTTCTCAAGCATCTCTTGCTTCTTGTGTCTGAATGTCAAATTTTCTACTCAGCTCTGGTTTCATCCTCAAGAATGCTTGAAAGTCCTCTAATCCACTGAATGACCATATTTTCCCCTGAAAAAAGATACTCAGTTTTGCTGGGTAGGTAATTCTTGGTTTTAATCCCAGGTCCTTTGTCCTGTCCTGAGAATTTCTTGAAGGATGATTTCTCAGTTCTTTCTTTGATCATGACTTTCAGGTAGTCCAATAATTTTTAAATTATCTCTCCTAGATCTATTTTCCAGGTCAGTGGTTTTCCCCATGAGATATTTCACATTGTCTTCTATTCTTTAATTTGTTTGGATCTGCTTAATAGCATCTTGATTTCTCATAAAGTCACTAGCTTCCATTTGCTCCAGTCTAACTCTGAAGGAATGAATCTACTGAGTGAGCTTTTGAGATTTTTTTTTCCATCTGGCAAAGTTGGCTTTTTAAGACATTCTTCTCCTCATTGCCCTTTAGAGCCTCCTTTGCCATTTGAGTTAGTCTATTTTTAAGGCATTATTTTCCTCAGTCAGTTTGTTAACTCTTATACTTTTCCTGCATCCTTCTCATTTCTCTTCCCAATTTTTCCTCCACTTCTCTTATATGCTTTTTAAAATCTTTGTTAATGTCGTGTAACCCATTCATATTTTCATTTGGGGCTTTTGGTGCAGGAGTTCTGACTTCACATTCCTCTTCCTTTTCCATGCTTCGATAATCTTTGCCCCCAAAATAGGAGTCTAATGTTGAATTTTTCTGTTTATTTTGTTTCCTTTGACTAGACAATTACTTGACTTTTGGGCTTGTTGCCACAGTAGGACTCTGCCATCTGAGAGGGGAGCTTCTGTTCCAAACATTGGGGTCTTCTCAACTGCCAGAGCTACTAGTTGGGTGCCCTCCATGAAGCCCCCACATACTCTGGCAAGCTGGACACACACCCCAAGACCATTACCCCGGACCACAGTCCACATCCAAGAAGGTTAAAGCAAGAGTGATCCCCCCCCCCCAAGACTAATCTCCAGATCCCCCTACAGTTTGTAGGCCAGCAGATGAAGCTTCAACTGAATCTGCAAAATAGCAGCTGTGCCACTGTTCCTCAGATGCTTCTCACTGGACATGCTCCTGAATACTTGTTCCAAAGTCCATAGGGCACTAAACTCTCACTTTGTCCTAGGTATCTATGTGTTAATTCTGGATATCCCACAGGTTTTGGTGTTCTGGGGTCCCTCCAGCTGGCCACTGGCCCAGGCCACCCTGCGGCTAAAACCGTGACTCACTTGGGTCATGGCTCTGCTTCCAGTGCTCTGCACTGGCTGCTCCCTGGCAGATGCTGGGCTGTCCTCAGGGGAAGATTAGCTTCTCTCTGTTATTCTGTGGGTTCTTCAGTTCCAGAGGTTGTTCCGAGTCCCCTTTTACATAATTCTAAGTGGCGTGTGCTAGAGTGCTGTGGAAGTGCTGTTTTTACTCTGCCATCTTGGCTCCACCCCCATTCCTAAAATGGTTTAATTCCCTCTAGGATATGGAGGCTTTAAATAATTATAAGGGTCCCAAGAAAATGAAGAGATATCTAGAATAAATAAAAAATGACAAAACAAATAAGGGGATGAACTTTTTTTTACAAAATGTTACAGAAAATGAAACTATAAGAAAATTAAATAAAAAATGTTGAAATGCAGGAGAGTATATAGGCTTATTTTGACTATTTAACTGAGAGGGGGAAAAGATGGGGAGAATTAAATAATTAGGAAAAACCATCAAGAAAAAGAAAGAAAGAAAAATGTAAAACCTAGGAGTACTGGGTGAGATGGGAGATATAAGGGTGAGGAAAAGAGACCTGGTGGAAACAACATTTCCCTAAAACAGACTAGACATAGACAAATGAAGAAATATACTACTATCTTTAGAGAGAAAGATAGTAACTTATAAAACAAAAAAAATACAAATACATGAAAAATAAATAAATTTTAAATTCAAATGTAAATGGATTAGTTTAATAAAAATGATAGATTGAATGGTACATTAGAATTTTATTTTGTTATGGTATCCTTGGCTACCCCATTAGTTGGAACAGTAAATACATACATATCTAGTGTGAAATAGCAATAGGAACTAAGATTGTATCCTAAATTTGGAAAGCTAACTTTGTCTCAGTATAGAATCTTTCAGTCTCACTAACTATCCAGTGGTCTATAAGCTGGATATTGTTCTTCAAATATAAGCTGTAAAAGAGCAGAAAACCTATAATAATTAAGGTGATAACCTTGAGATGATATTGATATGCTATTGAACACTATTGAATAGAAGACCAGCCCTGGAGTCAGGAGGCCTGAGTTTAAATCTGGCCTCAGACACAAAAAGAAAACTATCCCTGTGACCTTAAGGAAGTCACTTAACCCCAATTACCCTATCTACCCCCCTCCAAAAAGACAAAAACAATACAAAACAAAACAAAAAAGAATGAGACCCCCAAAATCTGCCTTCCAGCACTCCTCCATCTGCCCACAAATCCATGATGCTCCAGTGTACTCAGCTCCTATTTGCAGTAACTCTCCATGCTCCTCCCCCTTTGCTCTTTTCCCCCATGCTTGTTTCATCCTTGTTTTATCCCTGGATGTCTGTGCTTTTTTTTTACTTTTTATGTTTTTTTATTTTTTTTAATTTTAAACAAATGCTTTATTAACTTCTGTTTTACATCATTCATTTCTGCCAGATTTTGAGTTACAATCATTTTCCCCCTGTTATTCCCCTACCCAACCTCCCAGAACAGCAGTCCCACAAGATATCGCTTCCTCCAATCTGCTCTCTCCCATACCTTCTCCCATACTCCCTTCGACTTTTCCATTAGAGGAAGGTGAATCTTTGTGTCCCAATGCCTGTACATCTTATCTCCCAATTATAAGCAAAAGAGTATTAATAATAGTATTTATATATATTTGAAACATTTAATGTTAAGACCTCGAATTTCAGATCCATTTCCTTCCTCCTTGTCACCCATTCCCTCTGGGGAGATAAGTAATTCAGTATATGTTGTACATGTCTAGCTATGCAAAACATTATCATAGTAGATATATTGTACAAGGCTGCTTATAATTCTCTCCCACTCATCCCACCCCCCACCTGGTCCATTCCCTACTTGATCCTGTCCCTCTTCTATAGCGGGTACTTCCAACCTCCCCTCCCCCCAAAGATGCCCTCCCATCCATCATCCCTCCTCTCATCCCCCTTCCCCCTATTCTGCTGCAGGTTGAGATATCTCATTTAGTATGTATGTCATTCTCTCCCTGAACCAAATTCAATGAGAATGTGGTTTTGGCTTTTTTGCCTTCCTATTCTCCTCCTCCCTTGCAACCACTTCCCCTTGCTTCTTCTACATGAGATAGTTTACCCTACCCTGTCTCTCTCCATCTGCTCTGGCCACTTTCCTGTCTCACCTCATAATTTCATCCCTTGAGTATTCTTCCTTCCCAACAAATTCAACCTATGCCCTCTATCCATATATAACTGTAACCATATACACACACATTCACATATGTGTTCATATGACTACACACCCTTCTTCCATTATTTTCATAGTGAGAAAGATATCATCAGTCACAGTTATTGTTTTTCCATATAGGAATGTAAATAGTTCAACTTTTATAAGTTCCTTTTGATTTCTTTTCCCTGATTACCTTCTCAGGCATCTCTTGCTTCTTGTGTCTGGATGTCAAATTTTCTGTTCAATTCTGGTTTTTTCCTCAAGAATGCTTGAAAGTTCAGAGTCCCCATTTACATAGTTTGGGGGAAATCTGGGGGCAGAGTGGCTTGGATGAGCTGTTTCTACTCCGCCATCTTGGCTCCGCCCCCGAGTTAGTCTATTTTTAAGATGCTATTTTCCTCAGTCAGCCTGTTGACTCTCATTTCATAACTTTCTTCATCATTCTCATTTCTCTTCCCAATTTTTCCTCCACTTCTTTTATCTGCTTTTAAGGTACTCTATAACTTGTAATAACCTTGTATTTTCCTTTGAAGCTTTTGGTGCAGGAGTTCTGACTTCATCATCTTCCTCCTGTTCCATGCTTTGATCCTTTATTTTATGAAATAGGAGTCTAATGTTGGATTCTTCTGTTTGTTTTTGCTTCCTTTTCATGGTCATGTTGCCACCCAATTACTTGACTTTTAGGCTTTTTGTCACAGTAGGACTCTGCCACCAGACAGAGGAGCATCCTCCCAAGCCCTCGGGTTTTCTCAGCTTCCTGAATTATTGGTTGGATGCCCTGTCTGAAGCACTCACACCCTCTGGCAAGCTGGTCACACACCCCAAGTATTCCACCCTTGACTATAATCCATAATGGCTAAACCTGCTGGAGTTCTGAAGTCCCTCCAACAGGCTGCTTGTCCGGCTGTCCTGGGGCTAAAACCTGTGACTCCTGGGGGCCTGGGCTTGGGTCCCAGAGCTCTGTGCTGATGCTCCCTGCCAGGCTGCCAGTCTGTCCTCAGTGTGAGTTTAGCTTCTCTGTGCCACTTAGTGCATTCTGTAGCTCAAAAGTTTGTTCAGAGACCTCTTTTACATGAATTGGAGAAGGCAGAAGCTGGAGCTGTAATAAAACAGTTTTGATGAAATATGAAGTATATGAAAGATAATAATGTAAAATAAGGCAGGCATGGAAAGATAGAGGCTGACAATGAAGGAATTTAAACAACAAGTTTTGTTTTATTTTGTTAGATTGTTTATAGGAACTTCTTAAGTGGGGGAGTAGAATATCCCTTATATCTATATAATATCTTAAGTGGGGGGGTCAAGAATATCACTGTGTAAGTCACGTGGCCTAGAACAGGTTGGACAAGTATAGACATGGGGACACTAGTAAGACGGCTTTTGTAATTGTACAGGCAAAAATAAATGACAGTCTAGTTCACTGGATTGGTAACCAAGTACATAGGGAGAAGGGAAGAGTCAAGAAATATTGTGGAAACAGTGTAGATAAAAGTTGGAACTTGATCAGAAATGGAAGATGACTGAACATCTTTTTACATCTTTTTTACATCAAGAAGAATTTATTAAGTGACTACTATGTTCTAGGTATTATACTGTAGTGTAAACCAAAAGAAAAGCCAAAATAGCCTCTGCCCTAAAGGAGTTCACAGTTTAAATTGGGGACAACATGAAAACAACAATGTACAAACAATTATTATATACTGTAAATGGAAGCATTTGGGAAGATAGCATTAAGGTGAACTGAGAAAACTTTGTTGCAAAATGATGGCCTGTTAATTAAGATCTGAAGGAAACCAGAAAGAGAAGACAAGGAGGACAACATTTAAACATGTTTTACCTCAATAACATAATTATTGTCAATATTTCCTTTACCATCTGTGCACATAATAGCTGAGCACTGATTTACTATTTGGTATTCATGATATTCTGTGGCTTAAAGAGCCATCACACTATGGCCAATCTGTTGACATTCCATGTAGACCTACACTGGTTTTTGGAAAACAGAAATCCCTGTGAGTCAGGTAGCTGAAATTTTGATATCTATAGGTGAAGAACAAAATCATTTGATTACTGAAAAGAAAGACAAAAGATGGAAATTCTGGAGTAAAGTGATTTATTTATTAGAAGAGAAAAAAAAACATTCTAGCCATTAGGTGGTATAGGATGTGAGCTCAGGTATTCTGAGTCCAAGTCCAGCCTCAGACAGTTATTAGCTGTGTGTGAGAATCAGTTTTCTCATCTTTAAAATGGGGATAATATGACATGACCCTTTCCTATTGACCTGAAATCCTATATTTTATGATCTGCAGAAGTTTGTCGAACTTCAAAATGACATTAAATTTGAAATGAAAGTCTCTAATCCCTTGGGTTCTCCTTTCTTCTGACTGGAGAGAGTGAAAGGTGGACATCAGATATATCCTCCATGATCCTCCACCATATGAGGAGGAGGCTTAATGCAATCACCTCATAATTCTTCACCATGGGTGTAGCACTTACCACAGTGATTTACCCTAAGTAAGTGAAGTGCTTACTAAATGATAATTTACAATTAATATAACTGCCAGTTATTATTATTATGTCATGTTTCCAAAGTGATTCGCATATCCAGAAAAGTTATGGTGATTGAAAGGCATTTTCTCAGTGCAATTCCACCAAGATCTTTTTCAATTTTTCAAAGTGATACTCCAGAAATACTTTTCAAGTAATCCATGCTTTCAAACAGAGGTATAATGGGAGTAAGACCAAATTTTCTAGCTATGAATAGAATGAGTTTATACTGAGAGAATATGTGTAGTAACAAGGGAGTCAAACTCCAAAAGGCAGATTTAAATCCTTAGGTATTCCTCCAGCTAGCTGCTTAGGGTATTACATGATGCAATAACTGAAATAAACCTAAGGAAAATCATCAAAAACAAGTCAACAACTTGCTAAAGGAGACCCAAAAATGCTGAAGAAAATGCTTTAGATGATCTCAAATGGCAAAACAGGTCCAAAAAGCCAATGAGGAGAAGGATGTCTTAGAAAGCTGTATTGGCCAAATGGAAAAGGTCCCAAAGCTCACTGAACAAAATAATTCCTTCAAAATTAGAATGGAGCAAATGGAAACTAATGGCTTTATTGGAAATTAAGATATATTAAACAGATTCAAAAGAATGAAAAAATATAGAAGTCAATATGAAATACCTCAACAGACAAACTATGAACTTGGAAAATGGATGCAGGAGAGATAATTTAAAATTAGTGGACTATGTGTAAGCCATTATAAAAGAAAAAGAGCCTAGACATTATTTTTCGAGAAATTATCAAGGAAAACTGCCCCAATATTCTAGAAACAGATGGTAAAATAAAAATTGAAAGAATCCACCCATCACCTCTTGGAAAAGATCCTAAAAAGATCATTATGCCCTAATTGCAGAGTTCCTAGGTCAAGGAGAAAATACTGAAAGCAGTGAGGAAGAAACAATTTGAGTGTTGTGGAAACACAATCAGGATAACACAATATCTATCAGCTTCTACATTAAGGTACTGGAGAGCTTGGAATATGATATTCAATAGGTGAAAGGAGCTTGGATTAAAACCAAGAATCACCTACACAGAAAAACTGAATATATTACTTCTGGGGAAAATATAGACATTCAACAAAACAGAGGACTTTCAAGCATCCTTCATAGAAAGACCAGAACTAAACAGAAAATTTGACTTTCATATATAAGAATTAAGAGAAGCATGATAATGTAAATAGGAAAGAGAAATCATAGGGGACTCATTAAAGTTGATCTCTCTATATTCCTACATGGAAAGATGATATTTGTAATGCATGAGACTTTTCTCAGTATTAGTATAGTTGAAGGGAATGTGTGTGTATATGTGTGTGTGTGTGTGTGTGTGTGTGTGTGTGTGTACTGTGTGAATGGGTACATATATATGTATTCATATGTACATATATGTGCATATATATGTATATATATATATATAATGAGGGAATAGGGTGAGTTGAATATGAAGGGGTAATATCTAAAAAATAATATTAAGGGTTAAGAGAGTACTATATTGGGAGAAGGAGGAAGGGAGAGATAGAATAGGGTAAATTATCTTACATAAGAGGCAAGAGAAAGATTTTACAATGGAGGGGAAGATCACAGAGGTAAAAGAGTATGCGTTGACCTTACTCTCATTAGATTTGGCTTCAGGAGGGAATAACATACACATTTAATTGGGTTTCTTAAACTACAGAACAATGGGGGGGAAGGGCATAAGAGTGGAGGATAATAGAAGGGAAGGCTAAGGGACAGTCAGAAGCAAAAACTTTTGGAAAGGTATGGGGGGTCAAAGGGGAAAATAGAGTAAATGGGTGGCAGGATAGGATGGAGGCAAATATCGTCATTCACAATATGACTACTATGGAAATGTTTTGCATAACAACACATATATAACTTTTACTGAATTGCTTGTCTTTTCAGTGGGGGTGTGGATGAAAGAATGGAGAGGATCTGGAACTCAAAGTTTGAAAAACAAATGTTAAAAATTTATTTATACATACATCTGGGGAATAAGATACACAGGCAATGGGGTATAGAAATCTATCTCACCCTACAAGAAAGGAAGGTGGAAGGGGTAATATTGATGGGTTGGATAGAAGAGAGGGCAGACTAGGGGAAGGTGTAATCATTAGACTTGCCACCTTGCAGTGGGGGGAGGGAAGAGACATGGAGAAAATTTGGAACTTAAAATCTTGTGGACATGAAAATTGAAAAATAAAAATAAACAAATTCTGGAGCAATAAAAGAGAAAATGTCAAATAACTCATTTGAAAAACAACTGAATTGAACATAGATCAAAAAGAGATAATTTAAGAATTTCTGTACTACCTGAAAACCACAATAAAAAAGGGCCTGGATACAAATCATTGTTCAAGGAATTATGAAGGAAACTCTCTTTATATTCTAAAAAGAGGGTAAAATAGAAACTGCAAAAAAAAATCAACCTATTACCTCCTGAAAGAGACTCCCCAATGAGACTCCCAGGAATATTGCAGCTAAGTTCCAGGGCTGTGAACTGACCCAACAATTTTGAAGAATTTGGAACTGTGCTCATAGGGCTACAAAATTGTGCATACCCTTTGACCAAGTAATACCACTGAGATTGTTCATGGCTTCAACTTCTTGATATTATGGTCTTCTTTGGAGGAAGGGATATCTTGTGGGACTGCTATTCTGGGATGGTGGGTAGGGGAAAAACGGGGAAAAATTGTAACTCAAAATCTGACAGAAATGAATAATATAAACCAGAATTTAATAAAGCATTTGTTTAATAAACTCAAAAAAAGAATGAAGGATTGATAACAACATTCTTAAGAGGTCAAAGAAAAAGGTAAAGATGCTATATGTACAAAACTATTGCTAGGAGCCCTTTTTGTGGTGGGAAAGAACTGGGAATTAATGGAACACCTGTCAACTGGTGATTGGCTAAACAAGTTGTTATATGATTGTATGTAATAAGGTTGCACTGTGGAAATCAGAAATGCTCCCTTGGAGATGCTTCTTCTGATAGCCACTCAAATACCTACTTTGCAGAATAAAAACTTTAAAAGGAGACTTTAAACAACTGAGCTCAGGAAAAATCTTTACGAACACATTACAGTCCTTATCCACTTGCTTGCTGCCCGCAGATTCTGAACAGGAAGCAAAAGGGCTCAAGTGAATAGGTGAAAGGTCCATACCCCCACTTATTTGCTTCCCACAGATTCTGAACAGGAAGTAAATGGGCTCAAGTGAGCATAGAACATGTACAGACAAACATATAACCAGATAAGATACTAGCAAGAGGGTAGATGTCTCCAGCCTTGCTTGGGGAAGAGGTGAAAACTGCACTTAATAGCCACATCTGCCTCTCTCCCCTCCAGAACAACAGATTTTTTTTTCTCTTTGGAAGGCAATTCGGGTTAAGTAACTTGCCAGAGGTGACAGGGCTAGGTTTTTTTGTGTGTGTTAAGTGTCAGGCCTAATCCAAACTCAGGTCCTTCTGACTCCAGGGGCGGTGCTTTACTCACTGTGCCACCTAGCTGCCCCAAGAACAACAGATTTTTAACCAGAATATACCAGAACAACAGATTTTTAGCCAGAATATACCAGAACAATATTTTTTATTTCAACCCCAAACTGGAGGTCCTGGATCCACAAAAGGCCAAATGAGGAGCAAGTTGGAGTCAGGAGGCAGGAATTATCCTTCCCTGGAACATTATCAGGTGCTAGACCCCCTAGTCTTGCATGGCTAGAAAACTGAACCTTTATATGTAAAACTGTGTTTCTGGGAGCTCTTGTATTGTACATTTGAACTCTAATCATCTGAGGATTGCCACCTGAGCCTTGGAATCGGAAAAAGACATCAGATGCAGACAGCTTTCCCAAAAATCAGGACCTGACCTCTATTGGGACAGCTTTTTTCCTGGAGAAATTCAACTAGAAAACCAAAGGAAAATATGACCCCTTCCTCTTCTTGTGACTATGGCCTTGATTATAGGAAGTCCCTATTAACTGTTAAATTGCTAATTGTTTGGGATTCCCACTACCAGCACTTGTGAACAAAGTTGACTGTCTTATATGATTCAGCCATGGTGTCAAAGGTTTGAAACACACACAAAAGAAGTGAGGAATGCTGTGCCTGGTTTTCCCCACTTCCCTCCCTCAAGGTTGTGAGCAGATTGCCAGGTCAGCTCTGCCCTCCCCTAATGGATCTCCACCCTTTCCAATTAGCTCACCTGCATGGAAATGGGTGAGCTTCTGGGTCAGACTTGGAAGTTTCAAGGTGTGCACTGACCAATCACTGCTTATGTAAGGCCCCTTTATAAGCTAAGGTTCTGCCCCAGATCAGGGCTGTTGCAAGCTGCTGCTACTACTATTGCTGTACTTAATACATATGGCCTGATCACCCTGCTCAGACTGCTGTGTGGCCTGATTAGCCAACATGGCATTTTAATAAAAGGTACATTCTAAATAAAATATATATATATATTGGTAGTAGCTCTTTTCTTAATAGGCTACACATGGTAAACCTGATCCTTTTAGATGAAACCTTTCAAATACGTGAAGCCAGATACTGTGCTGTGCTAATTCTTCTCTCCTCACAGCTAAACATGCCTATTTCCACCAACTAATCCTCCTATGGTCTAGTAGTTCCATGTCCCTCAACATTGCTATCAGGATATGATTCATCTCCTCAAGTTACTCTTGCATGACCTGGGAATTGCTCTCATTCCTTTTTCTTTAACTTTAACAATTATGCATTAATTTGGTGAAAACTATGTGGCCAATTAATGATAAGTTGTGAAGTTAAAACATTGGTAATGCTATACTTTGATTTCTGTGAACATTTTGCTTTAATTTGTTACTGAATTGAAAGTTGTTCAAAGCAGCAGTCATCTGGAAAGCTGCTTGTCCTTGGCTTTGCAGCTTAGTGAGTTTAACATCTGTTTTCTGTTCTGCTGGTCTCAAATCCTGCTCCTATATTTATGAACCTATGTCACTAACATACCTATGTTCAAAGTACTGAAAGAACACTGAAAGTATTTTGTTATTATGTAGATATTTTGAGCTCTAGTTTCTCTAGTAAGTAGTTTTGTTTTAGATTTTCATAACTTATTATCTTCTTGTGAGACAGCCAAAACCAAGAGAAATATTGAAGTTTCCTGCCTCAGTTAAGTTTTCCTTTATCAATTTGGGTGCTAAGGCTAAATAGACATATATGCAAAAAGAATAATATTGAATTAATATTGATATTGGTTTGTTGTCTATGATTCCTTTCAAAATAATGGAATTTACTTGTTTTTCTCTATTTATTATGTGACTGCTTGTTTTTTCTCTGCCTGATAGAATGATTGCATTTTTTTAGTCATTCATGATTGAGTAATAAAAAAAATCCAAGTCAATCATTTTCATTCTATATTTGTTTTTGAAAGGAATTTCTTGTTAAGTAACTGATTTGGAGTTTAGTTTTCTTTTCTTTTTTTTTTTTTTTTTTACACTTCCACAATCCCTTCTTATGCTTTGACCAGTCGCCAGCTGAGGAATTCCTAGAAAATAGCCACTTCTTAGTGCTACACGGGAAAAGTTAGGAAATACTTGGAGATACTTGAGTGATATAAGAATAGGAAAGGGGAGAAAAAGGAACTTTTGATGGTATCAGTATCTCAATTAAGTGTTTTTTTTCAAGCAGTTGGTATTAAGTCACTTGGCCAGGGTTGCACTGTTAGTAAGTGAACACAGATCTTTCTGGCATCAGGGCCAATACTCTATTCACTATGCAACCTAGCTAACCCCATATTTCCATTAAGTACTAAAGAAGTTCCTTACCTGAGAGATGAAAAAGGAGATACAATGGGAGGATTGAGAAAGGATTAAAAGAAATGGGATAATAGTTGTGACTATTTGGGGAGATATAAAAGCATGGCTGTGCAATAGTGAGGCCCAGTTGGGATTGTATAAAACTGCAGGATTCAAGCACGGTTTGAGATTTGGGGAAAGGGCAAGGAAATCAAGTGTAGGGGAAGAGTGCAGACTTGCAACAATCCTTCCAGGGGTGAATTGAGTAGGGAGATAAGTATAAACCTGTGCAAGTGAAAGAAATGAAGTGTAGAGGGATTGGAGGTCATGGTGATGAAAAAGAAGAGGCATAAGGAATGTAAGATATAGGGAAAACTGGAATGATCAGAAATTATCATCAGATGAATACATTTCAGACTTCTTGAACATGGAAGTAAAACTCCTACAGATGATGGTAAGATTCCAGCAGGGGTAGGGACCTATTGCCTCAAGGCTGTATGTGGCCCTCTAGGTCCTGAAGTGTGTTCCTTTGACTGAACCCAAATTTTACAGACCAAATCCCATTAATAAAAGGATTTGTTCTATAAAACTTGGACTTTGTCAAAAGGCTGCACCCAAAGACCTAGAAGGCAACAAGTGGCCTCAAGTTCTCTACTCCTGAAGGCATGACCATCTCTTTTTGTATCTAAGGATGAAAGGGAGGCCATGGAAATTAAGTAGGTTGAAAAATTGGGAAGTTAGAGTAGTTAAGGGATCATCAATATATATGTATTTATCTATATCTATCTATCTATCTATCTATCTATCTATCTATCTATCTATCTATCTATCTGTTTTTGCTGTTGTTGTTCACTCCTTTCAGTCATGTCTAATTATTTGTGACCCAATTTGGAGTTTTCTTGGCAAAGATAGTGGAGTGGTTTGGCATTTCTTTCTACAGTTCATTTTATAGATGAGTAAACTGAAGGAAACCCTGGATCATATGTAAGAGTCAGTCTTGAACTCAGGAAAATAGCTCTTTTCTAAGACTTACATCCTTCATAAGCTTTATAGGCTAACAACAAAAAGCCCCGTCAGGCTTTTTCAAAACTTTAATGACTTCTCTGTCTCAACTGACCACTCATAGTCTTCATTCATACCAAGCCCACTGTATAATGCCCAGAACATAGTAAGTATGGTTCATAAATAGTTATTAATAGACTGAGTTATTTTTTATATTTTTCTTGTCTATTTGGAGCTTTTCATGGTCAGAGATATTTTGTTAAGTTCATTTACAGTCACTTTCCATAACCCTATTTGGGATTTTCTTGGCAAAGACACTGGAGTGATTTGCCATTTCCCTCTTCAGCTTCTTTTACAGATGAGGGAACTGAAGCAGTGTTAAGCAACTTGCCCCTGCTCACACAGCTAATAGCTGGTCTTGTAAACATAAGTCTTGGTGATTCCATGCCTAAATGTTCTATCCACTGTGCCACCTAAACCCCTTTCTTGCTCTAAGAGGTATTTATCTAAACCTAATTTATGCCAGCCTATTTACAGGCTGCTCCCAGATTGCTTACAATATCAGCCTTTATACTTACATCATGTATACCATTAGATGTTTTGATATATTATATAAGATAATGGCCTATGCTCAGTTTCTGCCATACTATTTACCAGTTTTCCCAGCAGTTTTTCTCAAAAATGTGTTCTTATCCCAGAAGCTGGGGCCTTTGGTTTTTAGAAAAAGTAGATGACTATAGTCATGGACTGCTCCATCTCATATACCTAATCTATTCCACTGATAAACTATTCTATTCTTCACCTAGTATCAAGTAGTTTTGTTGATTGCTGCTTTACGACATAGACTAAAATCTGGCATGGCTGGGCCACATTCCCTACCACTTCATTTCATTAATTCCCTTGATATACTTGACATTTTCTTCTTCCAGCTGAATATTGTTACTCTTTTTTTTAAGCTGTATAAAATAATTTTTGGTAAATTGCCTGAAATGACACTAAACTATATATAAATCAATTTAGGTAAAATTGTCATTTTTATTATATGAACTCTAACCAAGAGCAACTGATTTTTTTATTATTTAAATCTGACTTTATTTGTATGAAATGTGTTTTGTAATGTTGTTCATAGAGGTCCTTGGTTAATTGTGGCAGATAGATTCTCAAATATTTTATTATGTCTATAGTGATTTTAAATGAAATTTGTCTTTCTATTTCTTGTTGTTGGGTTTCATTAGAAGCCCATAAGAATGCTGAGAATTAATTTAGGTTTCTTTTATATCCTGCCTCTTTGATAAATTTATTTATTATCTCAAGTAGTTTTTTACTTGATTCTCTAGGATTCTCTCCGTATTTCATCATACCATCTGCAAAGAGTGAGAGCTTAGTATCTTCTTTTTCTAATCTGTTTTCTTCAATTTATTTTTCTTCTCTTATTGCTAAAACTAACATTTCCACTAAAAAATTGAATAAGAGGGGTTTGGTGGACATCTTTGTTTCACCCCTGATCTTATTAGAAATGCTTCTAGCTTATTACATATAAATTTGCTGATGATTTTAGATAGATGCTACTTATTATTTTAAGGAAGACTCCATTTATTCCTATACTTGCCGTTGTTTTTTAATAGAAATTGGGGGTGTATTTTTCAAAAGCCTTTTCTGCATCTATTGAGATAATCATATGATTTCTGCTAGTGTTGTTGTTGATATAATCAATTATACTGACAGTTTTCTGAATATTGAACCATCTTTGCATTCCTGGAATAAATCCTACCTGATCAAATTTTATTATTCTCATGATAAGTTGCTGTAGCCTTTTTCCTAATACTTTATTTAAAAATTTGCATATATATTCATGAGGGCAATTGATCTATAATTCTCTTGCTTCACTTTGGCTCTTCCTGATTTAGGTATCAGTGCCATATTTGGGTCATGAATGGAAAGTGGAAGGACTCCTTCTTCTCCAATTTTCCCAAATAAATTTTAGAATATTAGATTCAAATGTTTAAATGTTTGATAGAATTAGCTAGTAAATCCATAAGCCCTGGAGATTTTTTCCTAGGGAGTTTATTGATGGCTTGTTCAATTTCTTTTCCTGGGATGGGTTATTTTAGTATTTTATTTCCTCTTTAATTTATCTGGGCAACTTATATTTTTGTAAATATTCATCCATTTCAAAAAGATTATGAAATTAATGGGCATACGGTTTAGCAAAAAGAATTCCTAATTATTGTTTTAATTTCCTCTCCACTGCAGGTACATTCACCCTATCCATTTTTGACACTGTTAATTTGGTTTTCTTCTTTCTTATTCTTTATATTTTTGACTAAAGGTTTATGAATTTTATTGGGTTTTTTCATAAAACCAATTCTTAATTTTATTTATTAATTCAATTATTTTCCTTTTTAATTTTTTAATTTTGATTTATTTGTTTATTTTTAGTTTATAAGATTCAATTCCATAGTTCCTTGAGTTTCAAATTTCCCTTCCCTTCTTCCCCCCACCCCTCACAATGGCATATAGTGCAGTACAGGATCTGCAAATACTTTGACAATAGACATTAGTCAAGTTACAAAGGTTTATTTTACTAGATGGGATGAAAAATGGTAAAGAAATAAAACCAAACAGTGAAAAGAAAAAAGATCGCCTCTTTTTCTGGCTGGAATCATGGCAGGTGTGGAAGAACTGTTCCAGAATCTCTTCTGAAAAAAAGAAAGCCTTTTGCAATACTGAAGGCCAAAAGCTTGAAGAAGAAGATGGCTACAAAAAAGCTCTGTAAAATACGGAGAAAAGTTGTCTATGAAAAAGCCAAGGCCTACCTGGTACCTGTCTGTACCAGGAGTACAGACAGGTGTACAGAAGTGAAATCCGGCTGGCTAGAATGGCATGCAAAGCTGGAAATTACTACATACCTGCTGAACCCAAGTTACCTTTTGTGATCAGAATTAGAGGTATCAATGGTGTTAGCCCAAAGGTCCAAAAAGTATTGCAGCTTCTTCGCCTTTGACAAATCTTCGATGGCATTTTTGTTAAGCTTAACAAGGCCTCGATTAACATGCTGAGGACTGTGGAATCATACATTGCATGGGGTTATCCAAACCTGAAGTCTGTGAATGACTTGATTTACAAATGGGGTTTTGGCAAGATCAAGAAGCAGAGAACTGCCCTGACAGATAATGCCCTCATTGTAAAATCTCTTGGTAAATATGGAATTCTCTGCATGGAGAACTTCATCCATGAGATCGACAATGTTGGCAAGTACTTCAAAGCTTCCAACAACTTCCTGTGACCCCTCAAATCATTTTCTCTACGAGGGGGAATGAAGAAAAAGACTACACATTTTGTGGAAGGTGGAGATGTTGGTAATAGTGAAGGCCAGATCAACAGGCTTATCAGAAGAATTAATTAAAGGTCTCTACACACTTATTATTTTTCTAATGGTCTGTTAATAAAAATGCCCGTGACAGAAAAAAAAAAGTAAAACATCAATTGGTTTACTTTCATTAGGATTTAAGCTGAGTTCTTTATAGTTATTTCTCTGGATGCAGGCATCTCTCTCCTTCATGAGTCTTTCAGGATTGACTTATATCACTGTCTTGCTGAAAAGAGTCCAGTCTGTCATAGTTGGTCATCACACATATGTTGTGTCTGTGATTGTATACAAATTTCTCCTGGTTCTACTCTTCTCAGTCAGCATCAGTTTGCATAAGCCTCTCCAGGTAAATATGAAAACTGTCTCCTCTTCATTTTTTATAACACAATAATATTCCATTACATGCATATACCAAAACTTGTTTAGGCATTCCCCAATTGATGGACACCCCTTTAATTTCCAATTCTTTGCAACCACGAAAAGAGGTGCTAGAAATATTTTTGTACATATGGGGTTTCTTCCTTCTTCAATAATCTCTTTGGTATATAAAGCTAGAAGTAGTATTGCTGGGTCAAAGGGTATGAAATTGTTTATAGCCTTTTGGGCATAATTCCAGATTGCTCTCCAGAATGGTTTGATAAGTTCACAACTCCACCAGCAATGCATTAGTGTTCCAATTTGCCCACATCCTCTCCAGCATTTGACATTTTCCTGTTTTGTCATCTTAACCAATCTGACTGCTGAGATGTGGTACCTCAGAGTTATTTTGATTTGCATTTCTCTAATCAATAGTTATTTAGAGGGGGCAGAGCCAAGATGGCAGAGTAGAAACAGCTCATCCAAGCCACTCTGTGCCCAGATTACCTTAAAACTATGTAAAAGGGGACTCTGAACAACTTCTGGAGCCCCAGCACCCACAGAACAAAACAGAGAAGCTAACCTCCCACTGAGGACAGCCCAGCAGCCCTGCAGGAAGGACAAGCACAGCGGTCTGGGAGCCAGCAGCACACAACACGGGGAGCCCAGCACAGCCAAGCACCTAAGTCGCGGTTTTAGCCCCAGGGCAGCAGGGCCAGCAGCTGGCTGGAGGAACCCCAGAACTCCAGCAGCTGTGGCGATTCCAGAATTATCAACATAGACATGCAGAGGACAAAGTGAGAGGTTAGTGCCCGATGGACTTTGGGAACAGTATTTGGGGAATGGGTCAGCTTCCACCCCTGGGGGCGAGAAGCCACTGAGGAGACATGCCATTTTGTAGTTTTCAGAGGCAGCTACAGCTCCTGGCCTGTGAACTGTAGGGAGATCTAGAGATCAGTCTTGGGGGGTAATCACTCTTGCTTTAACCTCCCAGGATCTGGACTGTGATCTGGGGGGGGGTCGTGGGTGGATTTCCAGCTTGCCAGAAATGGAAGTTGCCCCCCACACGTTCACGATGAAAATTCCTCTATTTGGCTTTAAAGCCATAGTGTGGCAACAAGCCCAAAAGTCAAGTAATTAAGTGGCAACATGCCAAGACAAAGGAAACAAATTAAAAAGAAAAATGCAACCCTAGACTCCTACTTTGGGGGCAAAGAGGGTCGAAGCATAGGGGAAGAGGACTGTGAGGTCAGAAGTCCTGCTCCAAAAGCCCCAGGGGAAAAATGAGTGGGTTACAGGCCATAGAGGACCTTAAGAAGGACTTTAAAAATCAAATAAGAGAAGTGGAGGAAAAATTGGAAAGAGAATGAGAAGGATGCAGGAAAAGTATGAAATGAGTGTCAACAGCCTGACTGAGGAAAACAACACCTTAAAAAATAGTCTAACTCAAAGCAAAGGAGGCCCAAAAGGGCAATGAGGAGAAGAATGCCTTAAAAAGTCGAATCTGCCAGATGGAAAAAGAATCTCAAAAGTTCACTGAGGAGATTTATTCCTTCAGAGTTAGACTGGAGCAAATGGAAGCTAATGAGTTTATGAGAAATCAAGATGCTGTTAAGCAGATCCAAACAAATGAAAGATTAGAAGGCAATGTGAAATATCTCATGGGAAAAACCACTGACCTGGAAAATAGATCCAGGAGAGACAATTTAAAAATTATTGGACTACCTGAAAGCCATGATCAAAGAAAGAACCTAGAAACCACCCTTCAAGAAATTCTCAAGGAAAATGGCCCTGATGTTTTAGATCCAGAGGGTAAAATAGAGGTTGAAAGAATCCACAGATCACCTTCTGAAAAAGATCCCAAAAAGAAAACTCCCAGGAATATTATAGCCAAGTTCCAGAATCCGCAGATCAAGGAGAAAATACTATAAGCAGCCAGGAAGAAACAATTTCAATACAGTGGAAACACAATCAGAACAGCACAGGACCTGGCAGCTTCTACACTGAGGGATCGAAGGGCATGGAATATGATATTCCAGAGGGCAAAAGAGCTGGCAATGAATCCAAAGGTCACCTACCCAGCAAAACTGAGTATTTTGTTTCAGGGGAAAATATGGTCATTCAGTGGAATAGAGGACTTTCAAGCATTCTTGAGGGTGTATGGCAATATGAATACATATGTGAATGTGTGCATATATGGTTACAATTATATATGGATAGAGGGCATAGGTTGAATTTGTTGGGAAGGGAGGATACTCAAGGGGTGAAATTATGAGATGAGAGAGAAAAGTGGCAAGAGGAGATGGGGAGAGACAAGGCAGGGTAAACTATCTCATGTAGAAGAAGCAAGGGGAAGAGGTTGCAAGGGAGGGGAAGAATAGGAAAGCAAAAAGCAACCACATTCTCATTGAATTTGGTTCAGGGAGAGATTGACATACATACTAAATGGGATATCTCAACATGCAGCAGAATAGGGGGAAGGGGGATGAGAGGAGGGATGATGGATGGGAGGGCATCCTTGGAGGGAGGGGAGGTTGGAAGTACCCACTATAGAAGAGGGACAGGATCAAGTAGGGAATGGACCAGGTGGGGGTGGGATCAGTGGGAGAGTATTATAAGCAGCCTTGTACAATATATCTACTATGATAACGTTTTGCGTAGCCAAACATGTACAATATATACTGAATTACTTATCTCCCCAGAGGGAATGGGTGACAAGGGAGGAAGGAAATGGATCTGAAATTCAAGGTCTTAACATTAAATGTTTCAAATATATATAAAAAATAGTGATTTAGAGCATTTCTTCATATGCTTATAGATATCTTTAATTTCTTTCTCTGAAAATTGCCTGTTAATATCATTTGACCATTTATCAATTGGGGAATAACTTGTATTCTTAGAGATTTGACTTGATTCTCTATATATTTTAGAAATGAGTCCTTTATCAGAGATATAGTTTGTAAAGATTCTTTGCCAATTTCCCACCTCCCTCTTCATCTTGGTTACTTTGCCCTTGTTTGTACAGAAGCTTTTCAATTTAGTGTAATCAAAATTATCCATTTTTCATTTTATAAGGCTCTCTAAATCTTGTTTGATCCTAAAGTCTTTCCCTCTCCATAAGTCTAATAGGACAACTATTCCTTGCTTTCCCAGATTCCTTACAGTATCATCTTTTATACCTAGATAATGCACCCATTTAGAATTGATTTTGGTATATGTTGTTAGGTAATGGTTTATGCCCACTTTCTGTCATACTATATTCCAGTTTTCCCAAAAGTTTTTGTCAAATAGTGCATTCTTTTTTTTACACAGATTCACATATGTATTCATGTGACCATACACCCTTCTTCCATTATTTTCATACTGAGAAAACTTTCATCAGTTACAGTTATTGTTTTTCCATGTAGGAATGTAAATAGGTTAACTTTGATAAGTTCCCTTTGATTTGTTTTCCCTTATTACCTTCTCAGGTATCTCTTGCTTCTTGTGTCTGGATGTCAAATTTTCTATTCAACTCTGGTTTTTTCCTCAAGAATGCTTGAAAGTCCTCTATTCCACTGAATGACCATATTTTCCCTGAAACAAAACACTCAGTTTTGCTGGGGAGGTGACCCTTAGGTTCAGTCTCAGCTATTTTGCCCTCTGGAATATCATATTCCATGCCCTTTGATCCCTCAGTGTAGAAGCTGCCAGGTCCTGGGCTATTCTGATTGTGTTTCCACAATATTGAAATTGTTTCTTCCTGGCTGCTTGGAGTATTTTCTCCTTGATCTGGGGATTCTGGAACTTGGCTATAATATTCCTAGGAGTTTTCTTTTTTGGGATCTTTTTCAGGAGGTGATCGCTGGATTCTTTCAACCTCTATTTTTCCCTCTGGGTCTAAAATGTCAGGGCAATTTTCCTTGAGAATTTCTTGAAGGGTGATTTCTAGGTTCTTTCTTTGATCATGAATTTCAGGTACTCCAATAATTTTAAAACTGAGAAAACTGAGGAAAACAGATGTTAAGTGACTTGCCCAGGGTTATGCAAATAATAAGTTTCTGGATTTGAATTTGGGTCTTTCCCAATCTAAAGCTAACCAGCACTGTATTCTCTGAAATGCCTGCTCTTAATGCAATGAATTATTATCTTTCATTTTAAATACTTTCCTTCCCACTCTTAACATATTGTTCTCATTGAAACCTCGATCTCTCTTTGTGTCATGGCTTCTTGGCTACCCTTTCCAGCATCATTTGCACTTTCAGTTAAATCCCCAAATTAACAAGTTGTGGAGAAGTTATAATACTCCTCTTTCCATGTTGCCAAGTTCAACACCTACCATCATCACTCTGCCCTCCCTTCCTTTGGCATATATTCAACACACACACACACACACACACACACACACACACACACACACACACACATATATATCACTGAAACAAGATGCTAGTGACCTCTGGGATATTCTCTTTAATTCCTCAATGAGTTCAGACTTGGTTCATAAGCTTGCTGTCCTCATGTACTGATTCATATATAAATGAAGAAATTGAGCCATTAGCTGAGCCATGCTGTTTTTATACTCACTTCATGCAAAGGACTGAAAAGACTAAATATGAAAGATGTTTCTTGGTTTGTTTGTTTTGAAACTTTTCTCCTGCTTTGACCGTGTATCATGAGAAGAGGTAAGCCTTCTTGCCTAGACAAGCCTCAAACTATATAAAAGTGATTCCATTCCATTCTGTCTTTTCTAAGAAATTTCCCATTTTATCATCTCACCTACAACCCACACTCTCTCATATATATGATTTTTTTTTCACTAACTGAACCATTTCTGGAATATATTGTTTTGTTTTGTTTTGTTTTTCCTGAGAGCATGAGTTCAGGGGAGCTATGGGGAGATATAAGAATGAATGAAAATATGGTGAAATATCAAAATTGTGATGAGATATGAAAAATTCAGAGTCCACATATATGGCAGTGGTAAATGGATATGACCATTTTTGTCTATAGCTAAGATACGGTAAAAGAATAGATCATGAGAAATGAGCAAGTGAAGTAATGACAAGGTTAGGGTTCCAAGTGGGTGTCTATATGTCAAAGTCACCTAGTGTAAGGGAAAGAACAAAAAGAAGGTCAGTTAGTGTGGACCACAAATTGAACATAAACAATTAATAAACATCTATGAAATTCTGAATATGTACCTGGCACTATGCTAAGTGCTAGGGAGACAACAGCAAATGCAAACAAAGACAGTCCCTGTACTCAAGTAGCTTTCAATCTACTTGGATAAGGAAACATGTAAAAGGAAGCTTTCAACCACGATGGGGGAAAGTGGAGAAGAAGGTTCAGACATGAAAACATGATAGAGAGTTCCAAAGAAGGCCAAAAACTTTCCTTCTCATGAGATATGTAAAGAGAATCTCCTGAGGCCTCTCATGAAATAGAGCCCCTAAAGGCCACAAACTGGTCCTCCAATTAAAGGGACCAATCAGAAGGGCAGAGAAAACTATTGAGATATGAGTCCCAGGTTTATTCTATCTTGAAGCATCATGATATTTTAGGTGATGTGATTCCTGGGAAATTAAGTCATAGTGGGAAGTTCCAAATAAGTCCAAAAGCACTGGAGATGATAGGAAATGGGAAGAATATAAAAATCAGGGAAAAGTAAACTACAGCAAGATTGAAAAGAGATTAAAATCTGAATGGAAGAACATCTACTTTAGTAAAAAAAAAAAAGGGGGTATAAAGGGTATCTGGAATTTATTGACCACTGGAGAGATTTTGTTACATCTTTTCTTTAGGAGAATCACTTTGATAGGTAGGAGGAAGGTGTGAGATGGGAGGGACTTGAAGCAAGGAGAACAAATCATACTACAGTTATCTAGAACTAAGGTGATGATTACTTCAACTGGAAGGATGACTTAATAAGTGAAGAAATGGGGACAGATTCTGGAGACTTTGATATGGGATGAATAAGATGATTTGGTACCTAAGTGGATATATATTACAGGAAGATTTAAGTGGAAACTGTTACCAATTTGACCAATGGGTAATTGTAAGCATGCCATAGAGAATATACTTTTGGTATATGGGTTTTCATGTGGTGTGTATGCATACTTTCTTTCTTTTTTATTTCCTGCTTGCAATACTTCCTAGTAAAAATGCTCTTATTTTTACTAGATTCCTGAATATGACTTTTGTGTAAATGTGCCTGGTCTTTGGTTTAACAAAGAAAATATTGATTTTTCACTGTTTAGAGGGCATGCCAATAGAGATGTCTAATAGGTAATAAATTATGGGAGACAGTGAATCACAGAAAGAGTTCCATAAATATATATAAGCACCAACTGCATATAGATAACTGAATACATGGGAAATCATGAGCACAAAGGAACATATTACAGAGAAAGAACACAAGGAAAACACTAATAGATCTTTAGGGAACTCCCACCTGTGCTGATCATGACAATGAAACTGAGAGAAGACAGCAATGTCATGAAAATCTAGAGAGGACATTTTATCTATGGGAAGATTATAAGTGGCTGTGTTGATGGCTGCAGAGAGGAAAGAAAGGTTAAAGACTGGGGAAAAAAAAAGACCAGTGAGATTTAGCAACTAAAAGCTTATTGGTAACTTTACACAAAGCAGATATAGCTATACAGATGGATATATAGATAGAGATAGAGACAGAGATATAGGTTATATAGATATAAATAACCCAATCTTTCAAAAATTGTAATAATAGGACTTTGGGACCAATATAGAGAACTAAACAATTTCTCTGACACGTTGACCTCTCAGACCTCTCCAAAACGGAAATTAGATGTCAAATATAAAGAAACTTCAGCTGTTTCCATGATTTAGGACACCTGGAATCCAAAAGAAAGTAACCAACCTCACAAACTGACTTCTACACTGAACTCACTTAGGGCCCTTTTCCACATTGTGGGGTGCAATATAGCTTCACCAGCAGACACAAATGGGAATTGCACCAAAACAGTTTCCCACATACTTATCCCCCCTTCTTTTTCATAGTTCAATTAAGATCCGGGCTCCAGGCTCTGGCAGTCAATTACAGTCAGCTCACTTTTATAGTGCTTCAAAAAGTGGAAGCTTGCTGAGTCCACATAACCAGCACTGGGGTGGGTGGTATTCTGTGGTAAGAAGGATGTATGCAAAAAATCTCACAAGACAGGATGGGACAGGATGCACATCTGGGCTGAAACATATCTCAAGAACATATCCTACCCCTTTCTTTCCTAGATTCTCTGATAAGGGAAAGATTAATAAACAATGGATTGAATGTTTTGTTTTGTAATTTATCAGCTACAACAAATATATTAAGATAAGAAGTAATTGTATCATTTCATTAAAAATATAGTCCTTAGTGAAAATATGTGTAACAAGTTATAGTCCCAGGAGAATTTCTGTGTTAGTTAAATTATAGGACTGACAATGATGAGAATAAAATCTTCCTCTTAAGTATAATAATAATAATACCTGTATTTGAATCTTTAAATAAAAATGTAATGAGCTGCCCTGGGCTTCTGATATAAAGAGTTGCCTTTGGATGTAAAAGGCGGACCTGCTTGAGCCGTCTCAGTGCTCTGAACTCATGGAATTCAGAATTGGCCATCTACCTATCTCTCTCTTTTTTAATTTCAATTCAGCTTCTCACACCTGGCATTGCTGTGGACAGACAACTCTGTGTTTAGATATGACAGGTGAAAGCAAAATGAAACAAAAAAAGTTTTTACAATACTAGAAAATTTCACTGCCAAGAATTAAATCTTTTAATTTTGGGGCTCATAATCTAACCATAGCATCCCCAGTACCTTATTGCTTTTATTAAAGAGATCCATGTTTATTGATTTCAAGTCTCCTTTAGCATGATTGCCTGTGTAATGACAAGGAGATAATTGAGCAGGGTCCTGGTTAAAGTATATATAACCGATGTTTTCTTCCTCCCATTCCTTGGCTCTTCTGCTTCAGATACATCAGTCCCCAGTCTGCTGTTGAAGCCCTCCAATATTCTCTTTCTCCCCCATTTAGTTTTGAAAGACAAAACAAAGGAAGGGGGAGGAAGGAAAAGCCTGGTGTAAGACAGGGCAAATCTAAGAAATGACAAAAATCAGGCAAGAACTCAGTAAAAACAGTAGTGAAATAAGATAATCCCTGTTTTAATGATAAAAAAAAGACAGGGTAAAGGAGAGGAAGTGAAAGGAAAGTCTAAAGACATTTATAGAGAAAGCATAAGGGATGGCAAAGGGATGTATTCAATTGGGAAAGTGGGAGGCACAAAGATTTGAGGAATAGGGTTTAAGAGGGAGAGTGAGATTCCAGTGTAGCTAGGATTATATTATTTTTCAAGTTAGTCAGGCCTACAATAGTCGTCCCTGAATACCTCTTTTATCAATAAATCTTGAAGTAAAAATATCTACACTCAAACCCACTCCCATATATTTAACTGGGGATCATTCACCTACATTTCAGTTTATCCTGAATTTATTGTAGTGGAGTCACTGCAGATACAGAGCTGACACAGCCCCAGACTCAGGAACATTACTAGGAATTTATTTACTCCATCAGGAAAAGAGATTTTGTCCTTCCAAGTCAGTTCAGAGAACTAAGAAGGAACAAGTTTCTGGGGCTAAAAATGCACTTGAGTAAGTGGGAGGGTTCCCTTCAGTTCCTACAGCCCAATCCTCCAATATTATGCCAAAGAGCAGGAAATCTGTGATGATGCCATGCAAGAGACATCCCTACACCAAATCTCTATGAGGAGTAGGACCTGTTGGTTGCCGGACACAATGGAGACAGAGACTGTGGACACAGAAGAGAACGGCTATGAATAATGCACTTAAAAAAAAAAAAAAACACAACAAAGAGCCTCTTCCTACAAAAGGAAATCAAAGGCCTCAATAAGCCTTAATAAGGCACAAGGAAGTTGAGTTTAGTCAGGAGAAATTAACTTATACTGATTGTGGTTAATTGCTTCAATTCTTAGAAATGTCTTAAAGGAGATGATTTTGATTCCATGCCTTCATGTGGAGTCCATAAAGCAGCCTAATCCTGAGAGTTCTGAGGCTTCTGTAGGGGAGACCTGACCTACTCTTTCTGGATACAAATCCCCCAGAGGACCCAGGTAATTTCTTTCATATTACCTTCCTATTTCCTTTCACGCGCCATCTGGGGTAGATCTAGTCTCTCCTTCAGTTCTGGTTTCAAACAAAAGCTAAGGAATACAGACTAAGCACCAAAGTCGCAGGTATTGCAGGATGTCACTCTTTAATGCAGAAGCTTTTCTGTTGAGTCACCCCAGGTCTGTATCTGGCAGAACTGAGAGTAAGGGGAGAGCAAAAGTAAACAACATGGGGTCAGAGTCTCAGAACAAGTGGTCAAGTTAGGCAGCATAGTGCATGCTGGGCTTCAGGAAAATATAAAACCATAAAGTTGACAGTATTTATAAATTCAAGGAATGTGGAAAAGAGTTTGATTATGTGAAACCGGAGTATTCATCAGATAATACATGCAGGAGAAATATTATATATATTAGGTCAATGTGGGAAGTGTTTTAAGTATAATTCAAGGCTATACGCTCGCTCATCATAGAATACAAAAAGGGGAGAGACCTTATTCATGTAAACAGATTGGCAAACAATTCCATTGACATCAACATTATGTGTTCATCAGAGATTCCAAAATGGAGAAAAGCCCAATATTCCAAATGAAGAATATTTTATTCTACCTCATTAGTAGAGTTTTTGAAAAGGTAGACCTGTTTGCTAGAGACAGATAAACACAGAGAAAGAGATGAAAGAGGAAGAAAAGAACATATAGAAAAGAAAACTATAATAAAGAAAACTAACGAGAGATTTAGGAAATACAGCCAATCATACATCAAGTAAAGAGGCATGATAGTCACAAAAGGGTATATTTTTTAGACATGTCCCGGGACAGTCATTTCTTTTTTTTTAATTAATTTATTTACTTTCAGTTTACAACATTCAATTCCACAATCCCTTGAGTTTCAAATTTTCTCCCCCTCCCTTTCATCCTTCTTCTGACCCCCCCCCCCCATACTCCACCATGGTGGTATACACTCAAATATGGGTTTGAAAAATACCTTCACATTAAACATTGTTCAAGTTGTAGAGAAGGATTATAACCAATAAAGTAAACAATGAGGAAGGAGGCACAAAAGAACCAAATACAAAAGAGAGAGTAAGGAGTTTCTTTAATCTGCATTCAGACTGTGCAGTTCTTTCAGTGGATGTGAATAGCCCATTCTGTCACAAGTATTTTGGAATTGGCTTATAACTTTGTATTGATTAAAGGACTTTAGGCTATCAAAGTAGGTTGTCACTCATAAGATGTGTCTGTAATTGTGTAAAAATTCTCCTGGTTATGCTAGCTTCAATTTATGTAAATCCCTCCAGGTTATTGCTTCAGTTCTTAGGAGTTTCTCAAAGAATCCAAGTATCCTTAGGCTTGAATAATGGACAGTAAGTTTCTGTAACTTCCCAATAAACCCTATCTAGAGTCTCTGACCCTATCTAGAATCTATGAGGATGAAATCTGTAGATTCTCAGAAAAAAACAGAAACTTTAAAAAAAGAGATTTATAACTCCCACTATCAGAGGTACCTCCCAATAAACCCTGGTCATTTAGCTAAGTGGTAACTGCCATGCTGGACACCAGAACTGTGTTCCTTAAGAGATAAAAAGCTCCCTGATAGAAATTTGAAGGAAAATGCCAAGCATGTCTGTATGTTCATAAAGTTTATTCTAAAACGCAGAAGGAGCCAAGTTATGTTTATGATAGTATATGTGTGGCCTTAGGCAAATCACTTAAGACATGGGCAGAGATTCCCCATGGGTATGGGTATGAGTAGATAAATTCTAATGGTTTCAAAATACTTCCAAATTCTAAAATATTTTTGTCCCAGGAAATGTATATAAACATGAAGCTCCAGACCTAAAAGAGGGAAGAAAAGAGTTCTGTTTAAGATGTTCTGTATCAAAGCCAGGTCTGAAAGAATAAAGTACTTCATCTCCAAGTAGTCACTATGTGCATTATTTCAGAAACACTTAATTTTCTTGTCCCTGACTGTATACCAGAGAAGAATAAATAAGTTACTTGCAATTAACTGAAATATATCATTTATAGTTGATATATATTTTGCTTTAATTTTAGGAAAATTAGATGAGATGTATAAAAGTATTCATCAGGTAAATAAATACTAAAATATAAATTATCAACCAAGAAAGAGAAATATATTAAAACTTTGGGAAACCTCCAAAAATATTTTTTCTCCAAGAACCAACTGGGACCTGAAAGCATAAATATGTGATATGATGAATATTTAAGGGAAACTCCTAGATTTCTACAGCAAAAGGTAAACAAATACTTACAATTTGGGGTTAGCAAATCCACTAATATTTACAGCATTGAGAAAAATTTTCTGAATATTCAAGGAGAAATTTCAAGGCATTTAGAATTTCAAGATGAACCTTTGCAGGTCTATGGAAGTCTGGTTCCTCATGAAAATCTGTGGGAAGTTGCTATGAATGATTGATTGAACTAGAAAAGCCTTTATCCATAGAAAGTGGTAAGGAGCTGAAAAGTGTGGGACACTTGTCTCACATGGTCCAGGAAACCTCTCAGTGGATAAGGGGAAGAAAATGTATCACAGAAAACAGTGTTTCTCTGAATCAGAAAGCCATGAATATAGAGATGTTAAGCAATTGTCCACTTGGAAGTCATATTGGCTAATCTACTCAAAAAATATCATGCACTAAAATTAGAAATATTCCATCTTTAGAAAGCATTTTCTTGACTTCTCCCAACCTGATGAACACAAGAAACCCTAAAATCCAGAGAAATAAGTATGATTATGGTGGCAAATGTTTAAATTATAAATCCAAATTGAATATTCATCAAAAATCCCCCATTGAATTTGTTTTTTATATGTGATGAGTGTGGGAAGAGTTTCCATCATAAGACCAGTCTAGGTATTCATTGTAGAATCCACACCATAGCAAAACCATATGTATGTGATGAGTTTCATTCAAAAGAGATAGATACTTATTCATCACAGAGTTCCTACAGTAGAGAAAGCATAAATATGTAATGAGTGTGGAAAGAGTTTCAATTACAAAAAATATCTTTTTAATCATCACAGACTCCATACAGGAGAGAAACCATACATGTGTGATGAGTGTGGGAAACGATTCTCTCGAAATTCAAGCCTACAAACTAATCAGAGTGTCCATACAGGAGAGAAACCATATATGTGTGATGAGTGTGGGAAGAAATTCTCTCGAAATTCAAGCCTACAAACTCATCAGAGAGTTCATACAGGAGAGAAACCATACACATGTGATGAGTGTGGGAAGAGTTTCAGTAAAAAGGACAACCTAGTTGTTCATCAAAGAGTCCATACAGGAGAGAAACCATATGTATGTAATGAGTGTGGGAAGAGTTTCTGTTACAAACAATCACTTCTTAATCATCACAGAGTCCATACAGGAGAGAAACCATACCCATGTGATGAGTGTGGGAAGAGATTCTCGCGAAATTCAAGTCTACATACTCATCGGAGAGTCCATACAGGAGAGAAACCATACACATGTGATGAGTGTGGGAAGAGTTTCAGTAAAAAGGACAACCTAGTTGTTCATCAAAGAGTCCATACAGGAGAGAAACCATATGTATGTAATGAGTGCGGGAAGAGTTTCTATTACAAACAATCTCTTCTTAATCATCACAGAGTCCATAGAGGAGAGAAAGTATATATATGTAATGAGTGTGGGAAGAGTTTCTATTACAAACAATCTCTTGTTAATCATCAGAGAGTCCATACAGGAGAGAAACCATACATGTGTGATGAGTGTGGGAAGAAATACTCTCGAAATTCAAGCCTACAAACTCATCAAAGTGTCCATAGAAGAGAGAAACTCTATATGTGTGATGAGTGTGGGAAGAGATTCCTTCTAAATTACAGCCTACAAACTCATCAGAGAGTCCATACAGGAGAGAAACCATACAGGTGTGATGAGTGTGGGAAGAGATTCAGTAAAAAGGCCAACCTAGTTGCTCATCAAAGGGTCCATACAGGAGAGAAACCATACATATGTAATGAGTGTGGGAAGAGTTTCTATTACAAACAATCTCTTCTTAATCATCACAGAGTCCATACAGGAGAGAAACCATACAGGTGTGATGAGTGTGGGAAGAGATTCAATAAAAAGGCCAACCTAGTTGCTCATCAAAGGGTCCATACAGGAGAGAAACCATACATATGTAATGAGTGTGGGAAGTGTTTCTATTACAAACAATCTCTTCTTAATCATCACAGGGTCCATACAAGAGAGAAACGATTCAGATGCCATGTGGGAAGAGTTTCTCTTACAATTCAAAGCTAGTTGTTCATTATAGAGTACATGGAAGGAAAAAACATTAGGTATGTGATGAATGTTGGAAGAGTTTCTCTCATAATTCCGTTCTAATTGCTCATTAGAGAGTCCATAGAGAGCAATAGCCATATATATGTGATGAGTCTGGGAACAGTTTCAGTCAGAAGAAATGTTTTCTTATTCATCACAGAGTTCATACAGGAGAGAAACCATATGTAGGAGAGGAGGAAAAGTTTTGATAGTAAAGCAAATCTAAGTGCTCATCAAATGGTGCACAAAGAAGAGAAATTTTATACATGTAATGAGTGTGGGCAAGGATTGAGTTAGAATTCAAATCTATGTGCCCATCTCAGAGTGCATAGGAGAGAAATCTGTTTCATGTGATAAGTGTGCAAGGGTTCTGCCAAAATTTTGTATTTTATCTTCGTAAGAGAATTCATAACATAGTAGACAATTCCTCCATGTGTGAAGAATGTGAGAAGTTTTGTTTAAAAAAAAAAAAACTCTCTTCAGTTTCTTAGGAGGATCCACACAGGAGAGAAGCCATATATATTTGATGAACATAGGGAGGGATTCTAAAACAGTCAGCTCTTTATTATCATAGAGTTCACCCAGGAGAGAAATTCTGTGGGATATTTCTGGGAAAGGATTCAATTAGAAGTCAAATTTTCTTTTCCATAATAGTTCTCATATAGAAAAAAACGCCTTTCAGTATAAAACTTGTGGGAATACTGTTTTGAGCAAAAATCTAAACTATGCATTTTATATTTATTTACCACTGTGATAGTGTAAATATAATTTGATTTGTAAATTTGGGGGGGGGCATAAATACATTCTGTTGAAAAGCATTCTTCTGAGATTTTCCTGTTCTAGGGAAAAATTGAACAGGAAACAAATGATCCAGGTACTCTGTCCATTTACTCCAAAATCCCTGCAGACTAGTGCCCTCAGTGTATATCACATATTTAACCTTACCTTAACTGTCATGTGAATGTACATGAAAAGAACAGTTCATTGCCCCAAATTGTGAGCCATCTCTTATGTGCCCTTTAATTCAGTTCTAAATTCTGCTCTACTAGGATGCCATATTATTTAAATAATAATATTTTCTTATAGGAATTGATGAAAATTGAGGTCTTTATCCCATTCCTATGTTAAATTTTTATCCATCAAAGCCATAACTTGTTTCCTCTGTGTAGACCATCAAAATAGGAAATGTGTATGTATATATGTATGTGTATATATATATATATATATATATATATATATATATATATATGTCTGTGTGTGTGTATATATATATATATATATATTTTTTTTTTTCCTCTCACATATTACTTTAATACCAGGGATAGCCTCAATTCTCCAGCTTAAAGAGGGCCTGAAATTGTCTCTGAGGGCAATACCTCATTTTGACTCCACTAATAATTTTTCAAGGAAGAGAGACAGAGAGATTATATAGTTTATAGAGAAAAGAAACCAAGAATTTAGAAAATACAGTTGGTCATAAAACTGACTGGTAGGTAGAAGAGAGTCAAGAGGGGTTTTCAAACAAGGTCAGTGGTGCTCTGGCTACCAAAAGTAGAATATGTAATTTCTAGATTTACCACAATTCCATCCTTTACAAGGGAGAGGTCATAATAAAATTTAGTCTGCTTTTGATGCAATAAAAGCAAAAAATTAATGAGTAATTACATTGGAAGTTGCTTTTTTCTCTTAGAAATTATTTGCAGAATAGAATCTAAGGCAATATATACCGTCATCCATATATTTACAGAATTCTTATTTTTAACTGTTTTATTAAAATTTTAAAATAAAACTCAATATAATTAATTAAATTTTTTAGTCAATATTACCACTCTGTGTGACTGATTCCTTCCCAGACAATTCTAATATTGTTTCAGATCCTCCATCTACATCAATGAAAATATCAAGCAGCCACAACTTATCAAGAATCAGGCTTGTTGTTGCTCATAAAATATACACATACACAAACATGTTCAAAAAGGCAAAACATAGATCTCATATACATGTATGCTTATGAACAAATTTGCATGTACCAGTGTGTGAGAACTGCATATATATATATATATATATATATATATATATATATATATGCATGTGTGTAAATATACACACACAAATATATATTCACACAGATGAATTCCGTAGCAGTAGGTTTCCATTTAGATGCTCTAGTTATTCTTCAGTCAATGAAACTACACAACAGGGTCTGGTTTGCCTGTGTGGGGGATAGTGATGTCTACCCTCCTTTTAGCTAAATATTGTGTGAAATGTTTATATAAATATATATTATTAGCTGAGATAAGCTAAGGCTAAATCTATATGGAAAATGAAAAACTACTTAAGCTTTTTTTTTTTTTTTTACCTCAATGATCATATTCCCATCCTGTTATTCTTTTGGATTCTCTCTGAATCCCAATTACTTCCTGCCATTTTTCAAACCCGGCATTGGTCAGTCATTCACTAGTTCTTTTCTCATTCACCTCAACTGAAACCTTCCCACCCAATTCCCAGTTAAAGTTTATCCAAACATTCTATGGTGCTTTTAATAGTTCCTTCTCCTTATGTGAGAAATGATAATTGAACTTCAAACTTTTCTCTTCTCTCTCCTTTTACCATGGCTCTCCTCAAAAGTCTTTTACTTCTTCCTACCCTTCCCCCAATTTTCCCTCCTTTTAAGCACCACTTCCCCCTTAATGTCCACCTTTCCCCCAAAAAGATCATGCTAAAGTTTGCTGGGTAGTTGATTCTTAGTTGTATTTCAAGATCCAGGATATCATATTCTATTTTTGAAGCCATTGGGGGTAGGTAA
>WOXC01009169.1:5000-127768 GCA_011680675.1 Gymnobelideus leadbeateri | reverse complement strand
AGTTACAATCATTTTCCCCCATTATTCCCCTACCCAACCTCCCAGAATAGCAGTCCCACAAGACATCGCTTCCTCCAATCTGCTCTCTCCCATACCTTCTCCCATACCCCCATCGACTTTTCCATTAGAGGAAGATGAATCTTTGTGTCCCAATGCCTGCACATCTTATCTCCCAATTATAGGCAAAAGAGTATTAATAATAGTATTTATGTATATATTTGAAACAATTAATGTTACGACCTCGAATTTCAGATCCATTTCCTTCCTCCCTTGTCACCCATTCCTTCTTGGGAGTTAAGTAATTCAGTATATGTTGTACATGTCTAGCTATGCAAAACATTATCATGGTAGATATATTGTACAAGGCTGCTTATAATTCCCTCCCACTCATCCCACCCCCCACCTGGTCCATTCCCTACATGATCCTGTCCCTCTTCTATGGTACTTCTATGGAAGTGGGTACTTCCAACCTCCCCTCACCCCAAGGATGCCCTCCCATCCATCATCCTCTCACCCCCCTTCCCCCTATCCTGCTGCAGGTTGAGATATCCCATTTAGTATGTATGTCATTTTCTCCCTGAACCAAATTCAATGTGAATGTGGTTTTGCCTTTTTTAGCCTTCCTTATTCTCCCCCTCCTTTGCAACCACTTCCCCTTGCTTCTTCTACATGGGATAGTTTACCCTACCCTGTCTCTCCCCATCTCCTCTTGCCACTTTCCTCTCACCTCATAATTTCATCCCTTGAGTATTCTCCCTTCCCAACAAATTCACCCTATGCCCTCTATCCATATATAACTGTAACCATATACACACACATTCACATATGTATTCATATGACCACACCCCCTTCTTCCATTATTTTCATAGTGAGAAAGATATCATCAGTCACAAATATTGCTTTTCCATATAGGAATGTAAGTAGTTCAACTTTGATAAGTTCCTTTTGATTTCTTTTCCCTGATTACCTTCTCAGGCATCTCTTCCTTCTTGTGTCTGGATGTCAACTTTTCTATTCAACTCTGGTTTTTTCCTCAAGAATGCTTGAAAGTCCTCTATTCCACTGAATGACCATATTTTCCCCTGAAACAAAATACTCAGTTTTGCTGGGTAGGTGACCCTTGGGTTCATTCCCAGTTCTTTGCCCTCTGGAATATCATATTCCATGCCCTTCGATCCCTCAGTGTAGAAGCTGCCAGGTCCTGGGCTATTCTGATTGTGTTTCCACAATATTGAAATTGTTTCTTCCTGGCTGCTTGTAGTATTTTCTCCTTGATCTGGGGATTCTGGAACCTGGCTATAATATTCCTGGGAGTTTTCTTTTTGGGATCTTTTCAGGAGGTGATCGGTGGATTCTTTCAACCTCTATTTTGCCCTCTGGATCTAAAACATCAGGGCAGTTTTCATTGAGAATTTCTTGAAGGGTGATTTATAGGTTCTTTCCTTGATCATGGCTTTCAGGTAGTCCAATAATTTTTAAATTGTCTCTCCTGGATCTATTCTCCAGGGCAGTGGTTTTTCCCATGAGATATTTCACATTGCCTTCTAATCTTTCGTTTGTTTGGATCTGTTTAACAGCATCTTGATTTCTCATAAAGTCACTAGCTTCCATTTGCTCCAGTCTAACTCTGAAGGAATGAATCTCCTCAGTGAACTTTTGAGATTCTTTTTCCATCTGGCAAATTCGACTTTTTAAGGCATTCTTCTCCTCATTGCCCTTCTGGGCCTCCCCTGCCATTTGAGCTAGTCTATTTTTTAAGGTGTTGTTTTCCTCAGTCAGGCTGTTGACCCTCATTTCATACTTTTCCTGCATCCTTCTCATTTCTCTTTCTAATTTTTCCTCCACTTCTCTTATTTGATTTTAAAGTCCTTCTTAAGGTCCTCTATGGCCTGCAACCCACTCATGTTTTCCCCTGGGGCTTTTGGAGCAGGACTTCTGACCTCACAGTCCTTTTCCCGCTCTATGCCCCCAAAATAGGAGTCTAGGGTTGCATTTTTCTGTTTCCTTTGCCTTGGCATGTTGCCACTTAATTACTTGACTTTTTGGGCTTGTTGCCACACTATGGCTTTAAGGCCAGATAGAGGAATTTTCGTCCCGAACGTGTGGGGGCAACTTCCGTTTCTGGCAAGCTGTAAACCCACCCACTACTTCCACCCTAGATCACAATCCAGATCCAGGGAGGTTAAAGCAAGAGCGATTACTCCCCAAGACTGATCGCTGGATCTCCCTACAATTAATTGCAGGCCGGGAGCTGGAGCCGCCTCTGAAAACTACAAAATGGCATGTATCCTCAGGGGCTTCTAGCCCCCAGGGGAGGGAGCTGACGCATTCCCCAAATACTGGTCCCAAAGTCCATAGGACACTAACCTCTTACTTTGTCCTAGGCATGTCTATGTTGATAATTCTGGAGTCGCCACAGCTCCTGGTGTTCTGGGGTTCCTCCAGCCGGCTGCTGGCCCTGCCACCCTGGGGCTAAAACCTCGGCTCACGCGGACCTGGGCTCAGCTCGGCTCGGCTCCTGCGCTCTGCGCTCTGCGCACTGCCAGGTCCCAGACCTCTGTGTTGGTCCTTCCTGCAGGGCTGCTGGGCTGTCCTCAGAAGGAGGTTAGCTTCTCTGTGTCATTCTGTGGGTGCTGGGGCTCCAGAAGTTGTTCAGAGTCCTTTTTTACATAGTTTGTGGGGAATCTGGGGGCAGAGAGGCTTGGAGGAGCTGTTTATACTCCGCCATCTTGGCTCCGCCCCCCATTTTCCTTCTTTCTTAAGGGTCTTTCTCTAGGAATTTTCAAATTTTGTGGCAATATACTATTGACCATTTTTATTCCTTGTTTTTATTCCTTCCTCTTTTTTTTAAATTTTTTGGTCTTTATTAATTTGTTTAATTTTAGTTTACAAGATTCAGTTCTACAATCCCTTGAGTTTCAAATTTTCTGCCCCTCTCTCTCCTCCCCCCTCCCTCCCCATGGCTGCATGAAATCAAGTATAGGATCTGCAAATACTTTCACATTAGACATTAATCAGGTTCTAAAGAAGGATTGTAATGGATGGAATGAACAATGGGAAAGAGGAAACAAAACCAAACAAGAGAGCAGGTAGTTTGCTTCAATCTGCATTCAAGCTCTGTTCTTTCTAGTTCTTTCTCTGAATGTAAACATCTGTCTCCATCATGAGTCTTTTGGAGTTGTCTTATATTGCTGAGAAGAGTCCAGTCCATCAAAGTTGGTCACCATACATATGTTGTGTCTGTAATTGTGTACAAATTTCTCCTTGTTCTGCTCTTTTTACTCAGCATCACTTCATATAAGCCTCTCCAGGTAAATAGGAAGTCCATCTGCTCCTCGTTTCTTATAGCACAGTAGTATTCCATCACATTCATATACCATAACTTGTTCAGCCATTCCCCAATTAATGGGCATCCCCTTGATTTCCAATTCTTTGCCACCAGAAAAAGAGCGGCTACAAATATTTTTGTACCTATGGGCACTTCCTCTTCTGATCAATCAATCAAACAATCAATAAAGCATTAATTAAGCACTTGGCTATAGGCCAGACACTGTATTAAGTACAGGGGATACAGTGAAAGACAAAACCAGCTCTTCCACTCAATAAGCTTACATTCCAATATTATCAATAATTAGGTTACTTATATGATGTCTTTTAGGCCACCTTTGTGTTAAGACCTTGTTGTCGACATGCTGTGGCCTATTTATACACACACTGTGTTTCTCTGTTGACGTTGGGGCGATTTACAATTTGGGTGAGGCAACATGGTACAGTGGAAGGAGCACTGGGTCTGGAGTCTGAGGCTCTGGGTTCAAAACCTACCTTTGGTGCTTACTCCATGTGTGACCTTGGAAAAGTCACAACCTCTCTGGACCCTGGTTTCCTCATCTCTAAAATGAGATTGTTGGGCTAAATGACTTCTGAGGTCCCTTGCTTCTTGTTCCCTACTATCTTCTATGGTGTGCTGTTATACAGCTGCCACTTGTATTGGTGTTAGGTCAGTAGATAGATATTTAGTTATATAAAACAGCTATTCAACACTTACATGTTCCAGGCACAGTGCTAATACTAGAGAAAGGGGAGGGGGAGAAAGGAAGAGGAAAAAAGAACAGCACGGAAACTGTACCTGTCAGAGCTTGGAGGGAACCAAGGGTAGAATTCAAGTATCAGGGGTAATTAATGTCCAAGTTTCTGATGGTATAGACTTGGTCCAAGAGTAGGCTTATGGCAAAGACACTGTGGGAAGTGGTAGATAGCAGATTGGCATAGTTAAAAGTTTTGCACAATTTTCCAAAATGCAATCTAGCCCACTCTCTTCCTCCTATTTGGTTTTTGTCCAAATTTATTGTCTAAGTGAAGGATTTGTCCATGACATAGTTCCTGATATATTAACATGATTAACTCAATGGGCTACCCATTCAACTTCATGTTACATTCTGTACAATCTGCATTCTGCATTCATTTTGTCCCCCACATCAGTTGCTAGGCCAATTTCTTTCGAGTGCCTGTTGTTCTCATTGACAAGGCCCTGTAGTGCTCTGGTCCTTGATGCAGTCAGCACAATATCATTTGCAAAGACAAACAGCTACAGAATTTCACCATTTATATCCAATCTCTCTTGCATTTGGATTAGGATCCAGATTCACATGGGTGAATATCTTAAATGTTTGTGTCATAGATTTTTTTATTAAAAGGTATGTATTTATTTTATGCCTAAATTGTTATTGATATTTGGAGGATCATTGAACAAAGCTTTCTCTTTGGTTGCATTTACCAAGTTATTTTTATGATCTTTGCACATGTATGATAAATAGCTGTTAGAAGACCTTTTAGTTGGTGTTCTGCTTGACTAAGTCAAAAGATACTTGTTTGTTCACTTTTTGATTATCAAAAAATGATAATTAAAACCTTGCATTTTTTCTGCATCTGTCAATATTGTAACTATGAAGATGTGGCTTGTTATAGAAAACTTTATGCAAAAACCTGCCTGTTTCCTTCTCATATTTTCCATCAAGAATGTCCTCAGTGCATACACAGACCATTTTCACAAAGATTTTAGAAAGTGGAAGGTAGGTGTATGGGTCAATACACCTGTTGATATCTTTAAAATATTTATTTTAAATATATTTTAAATATCTTTGTTGATATCTTTTCAAATGATACTTTAAAAATAATGCTGCGATCTTTATTCTTTTTGGAATCTTCTATGTGATATCTCGAATATCAATTCCTGAGTGTCTCTAAAATCATGTTGCCTCCAGAATACATATCTGTATTTAACACATATTCAGCATGTCTTCCATCAGGTCTATCCTAATCCTAACCCTAATTCCATCATTTCCTTTTCCAGAAGTAGTATTTCCTCACAAAGGTCATTGAAGCTTGGGGACATAAAGACCAAGTGTAATTCCTTTGCAATTGATGATGAGAAGAGATCACCAGAGAAACACTGCAGATCTGTCCCATTTCATGGCTTTTTCTTTTTCCTGGACCTTCAGTCCATCATTAAACTCTAGGGATTAGTTAAGTCTTATTTGGTTTTCTGTAGGCTTTTTTTCACTGACTTTGATTATTTTGTAGGCTACACTATATGTAATCTCCATCATTCATCTTTGGTATGTTTTGCCAATGAGCTTATATTTTAGACCTTGACTGACATATTTCTCCTTTTGGAAAGGAAATCAAATATGTTCTGGGTGAGACTTCTGGGTTCCTCTGACCTCCTCATAGCAGCTGTTGTTTTTAAAGAACTGATGACAGATTTAGTGGCATTACTTTTATCAATTTCCCATTTTTCAGAAGCTTGATTAAATAGGTTACTAGAATTACAATCAATGACTTCACATTTTTTATTCTTCTGATTTAGTATTGATTTTGGCCTCTGCATTAACAAGCTAACAGTTTGATAGAATTTAGCCATTCTGAAACATCTCCTGTGTCTATAACCAGTCATTGCATCTATGTTCAAAGAATAAATTTCTTTTTAAAATTTTTTCTGATATTCTTAAGTGCCTTCCATATTCATCCACCATCTCCCAATTCTCTTCTTGAAGAAATTATTCATGTGCTATAAGCATGAAGCTTCTGAATAATCTACCAGTCTTTGACTTCTTTCATTTCTGAATCCCAAACTATATTTTCCCATATTGCTTTCACTATCCTCTACACACATCTTTACCCTCAAGCTGCTAAGTATTAAGGTATATACTTGTTTTAGAGCTCTGGTTCCCAAAATAGTTTAGTTCTGTGAACCTCTTTTAATAAGAACAACAAAAATGTGTTGTGAACTTCCAGATTAATTTAGTTATTATTTCTTTATATAATTTTTTACTGCTTTCATCAAGAACCCCCAATGGCTTTATGAATTACTTAATTGGAATTATTAGTTCAGAGGATCTTGTCAAGTTCATAGAATTACTCTACCTTTTCATCCTCTGAGACACTGGCTCATAGGTGGTCTGCTTAAGACTGTCAAGAACACTGCTAAGAGAAATTATAAAGTAACCCCTGGAATGATGATGACTATTGCCTTTGGGTATGCAGTGAAACCCACTCCTCCAACTTTCATTCACTCCTCTGAGGAGAATCAGTGTGACATAGATAAACTTTATTGTTGAACTATTAAAGGCTGGCCCTATTTTACCAGCCTCATTAGACATGACCTTCTCCTCCCATGCATACTTTGTTCTAGCCAAACTGGCCTTCTCTCTGTTCCTCACACATGGCATTCCATCTTGGTGTCTTTTCACTGGCCATGTCACATACTTGAAGTGTACTCCCTCTTCTTCTGTGCATCACAGAATCCCTCTATTTTGTCAAGATGTAGCTCCACTGCCTTCTACACTAAACCTTTCCTAATTCCTAGTGCCTTCATTCTACCTTGTATTTCAAGTATATTCTAATTTTTTGTTTATTCTTTCTATCCACACACACATATGCACATATATCTTTCTTATCTTTCTCATTATTATCTAAGATTCTCATGAGTAGTGATTTTTTCATTCATTATATTCATATCCCCCATACCTACTATGGTGCCTCACACAGTAGGTGTTTAATACAGGTATACCTTGCAGATATTGCAGATTTGGTTCCAGACCACCGCAATAAAGTGAATATTGCAATAAAGCAAGTCACACAAGTTTTTTGGTTTCCCAGTGCATATAAAAGTTATTTTTACACTATACTGTAGTCTATTAAGTGTGCAACAGTATTATTCTAAAAATGTACATAACTTAATTAAAAATAGTTTTTTAATTGCTAAAAAAAAATGCTAACCACCATCCGAACCCTCAGTAAGTCATAATCTTTTTGCTGGTAGAGAATCTTGCCTTTATGTTGATGACTGCTGACTGATCAGGGTGGTGGCTGCTAAAGATTGGGGTCGTTGTGGCACTTCCTTAAAAATAAAACAACAATGAAGTTTGTCGCATCAATTGATTCTTTTACTTGAACACTTAGAAGTCATTGTAGGGTTATTAATTGGTCGAATTTATATTGTTTTGTCTCAGAGAATAGGGAGGCCCAAGGAGAGGAAGAGAGATAGGGGAATAGCCAGTCAGTAGAGTAGTCAGAACACCCACAATATTTATTGATTAAATTTACTGTCTTATATGGGCACGGGTCATGGTGCCCCAAAACAATCACAATAATAACATCAAATATTACTGATCACAGATCACCATAACAGATACAACAATAGTGAAAAGTTTGAAAATATTGCAGGAATTACCAAAATGTGACACAGAGACACATGAGCACATGCTATTGGAAAAATGGCTCTGAAGACTTGCTCAAGGCAGCTACGACAAATCTACAGTTTGTAAAAAGTGTAATATCTGTGAAGTACAATAAAGCAAAGGGCAATAAAATGAGCTATGCTTGTAAATACTTGTTGATTTGTTTGACACCTATCATATAGCAACAACTTCTTTCTGCCTTATTTTATTCAGCCAGAAGAACCATATGGAAATGGTTTGGTTTTCCCAGTAGCATATTAAGCCATTGGTTGTTAGACAAATATCTCACACTGAGAGTACCAACCTTTATGGGCAGACTATAAAAGCTGTGCCATTCTTAGAACACTTAGAACACCACTGCCACCACAAAAGCAGAAAGGGGCCCAAGAGGACTGAGAGTCATTTTTTGAATTTTTCTCTGCTTCATGGCTTGCCATGACCAAAACATTTAGCATGTGGTAATTAACCTGTTGGTACGAAACTTTTCTAGACTTAGCTATTCTAGTCTGGCCCTTGGGTGGTTGACGTGGTCTATTCTTTGGACCACACTTGAAGTCTTTACAGCTTGGTAGAATCTGACAGGGGTTTTTCTCTGATGCCATAAACTTTGGGAACACACAGTCACCTCCATGACACTATCAGATGTTGAATTAGTGTTTTTGCAGAGTATTTTTTAATAGATATCATAGGGCTCTATTCTAATCTCTTTCCTTTCATATTCCTACTCCAGACACTTACCTGGGTGAGCCATTAACCTCTCTGGACCTAATTTACCTCTTATATAAATTAAGAGGTTTGGATTATATGAACCATAAAGTTCCCTCTCATTTGAAATCTATAGTCTTAGGATAAACTGTCCCAATACATGATTATAACTGATATTATTACATGCTCTGACAGTAAGAGAGATAGTATAGCTTAATGGATAGAGACAGGAATTTAAGCCCTGCCCTGACATTTACTGGTTGTGTGTCCTTGGGAAAGTAATTTTCTTTCTCTTTGCTCTAGGCAGACTATAGGTTGCAGAGAAGGTGCACACTTAATTGGTAGCAGGAATTTTCTTACTTGGGACTGCCCTATACTGATAAAATCCCAGATCTGGTCACTATTCTTGATCCTCTCTGGCTGTAAACTAAACTCTCAGAGGATGGTTTAGACTCTGAAAGGCCAAAGGTTGCCTGGCCTGCAGAGTCATTTGTTGCCAGTTTCCATAGTGACAACTTTGCATTAAATTCTCAATTATCTGCAAAGCTAGAGGGAAGCAGTGCCACAGAAAATCCAAAACAGAGGATAATCCAAAAACCAACTTCTCTTTGGTTTGGGAATGCATTATGTGGTTTTGGTAGATTTACTTTTTGAGTTGTTTTTACCCAGGCTGACATTTAAAGGGTTTTCATTTCCTGCCACCTCATGTCAGAGAGATAATCCAGAAGTCTGCTGAGTGGTGGGAAAAGCCAGTCAGAATTTTTAAAAAACTGTCATAGTTAACCAACAAAATAACCTACATGTAGCTAACCAACAATTGACTCTAATAACATGATTACTGATTTCTTGCACTAAACATCTTAGTTATGTATGGGCTGAATATGATACTTTCTCAGAGTCATGGGATTTTATGGCATGAAGGGACCTCAGGAAGCATCTGATTAAATCTCCTACTTTTTCAGGTGAGGAAACTGAGACCAAGAGAGGGAAAGTGACTTGACTAAGGTCTCAAACTGAAGTAGGAGTAGAATAACTCTACTTGTTTTTCTAATATTTGAACTAGTGATCATGTCCTTCTTCCTTTTCCCTTCTCCCCTGTCCTCCTCACCACTTCAAGCCTTCTCTTCTTTAAGAGTCTTAGAAGGGAAGGGAGAAAGAAAGGAAGGAAGGAAGAAAGAAAGAAAGAAAGAAAGAAAGAAAGAAAGAAAGAAAGAAATGAAGGAAGGAAAAGAGACAAAGAGGGAGAGAGAGAAAGAGGGAGAGAGAAAGAGGGAGAGAAAGAAAGAAAAAAGAAAGGAAAAAAGAGGAAAAGAAAGAAAGAAAGAGAAAGAAAAGAAAAAAGAAAAGGAAGGAACAAAAAGAGAAAGGAAAGAAGGAAGGAAAAAAAGAAGAAAGGAAGAAAGTAGAAGGAAGAAAGCATGACAGAAAAAGGAAGGAAGTAAGAAAAGGAAGGAAGAAAAAAGAAGGAAAGAAAGGAAGAAAAAGTATGTTTGGAGCAAGAATCTGGATCTCATGACTCACATTCCAGTTTTCTTTCCATAGCTCTAAATAACTGTCTTGTTGGTAGGATCTTTTTCTTTCCCCAGAGGACAATACCAATAATACGAATGACAACAATAATAACAACTGACGTGAATTTAGCACTTTAAGGTTTGAAAGTGTTTTATGTACATTATTTTGTTTGATCCTCTTAGCAATCCTCTAAGGCATTTTTATTATTATTATTCCTTCTTACAGGTTGAGGAACAGGCAGCTAGGTGGTATAGTGCATAGAGAACCAGGCCTGGAGTCAGGAACACTCCTTTTCCTAAGTTCAAATCTTGCCTTCCTGAGTCACAAATCTATGTGACCCTGGTCAAGTCACTTAACCCTGTTTGCCTCAGTTTCCTCATCTGCAAAATGAACTGGAGAAGAAAATGGCAAAACCACTCTAGGATATTTGCCAAGAAAATCCCAAAAGGGGTCACAAAGAATTGGACACAACTGAAAAACTACTGAATGAGAAATGCATATTTTATGAGGGTTTTCAAATGGTGGAAACTTTCAGAGGGAGGGGAAATCAAAGTTTGCTAACCAAAGAAAGAAAATTTAACTAAAAAAGGAAGAGGTGACCTCTAAGGTCCCTTCAAATCTAAAGTTCGAAGAATGAGGGCTTCAGGAAAGGAGTGATTTTTATTTTACTCATGAGGGGATCATTCTGCTTCAGTGAATGGAACGTCCACCAGAAAGTGGTGGGGAGCAGGTGGGAAGACACTGGCTGTTCTGCTTTTCATGCAAGATACCTATTTCTCTTGCTGATTCAGTTGGCCCAGCTGCCTGTCATCTTCCTGGGTTCATGGCTAAGTGTGAAAGGACCATAGTGCTTGACCTAGTTCAATTGCTTAGCAGTGCCACGTTTATTTAGTTTTTACTTGGTTAAACAGCTTGGAGTGTTCTTCCATAAATAGTATGATTGCTCACTTTTGGAGAAATAACTTAGTTTGATAGGAGAGAAAAAAAAGGAAAGGCCTAGAAGCAATATAATGAGGAGAGACAGAAGTACAACCTGGAGGCAGAACCCTAGGGGTATCCACAGTAGAGATGGTCATGGACAGAAAGCAAGCAACTCCCAGAAGAAAAAACTCTCTCTAATAATTCAGTATCTTTTCAGCAATTTATAATCTTAGAGAGGTGTCTAAAGCCTTGAGGAGTTCAGTGACTTGTTCAGGGTCACATAGTGTGTATCAGGGGCAAAACTAGGACCCCACATCTTCTTCGCTCAAAGGTTAGCTCTTCATCTTCTTTTCTACGTTGCCTCTCATGGGCATAGAGAATTTTGGGTAATTCACTTTCTAAAAATGGATTCTCCTCACTCTCCCCTACCTTTGCATGCCTTGGTAGAATGGAAGTTATTTCTACCATTGTGGTTATGCATTTATTAAGCACATACTGTATGCAATGCATTCTATTTTGGTGATGAAAATATGAAAAAAAAAGACAGTCTTGCCATTATAGAACTGATAATCTACTGAGGATGGTAAATGGCATAGTGATAGATTCGGAGTCAAAGGAGACCTGACATTAAAATCTGTCTCAAGTTCTTACTATCTGTTTGACTTTGGGCAAGTCACTTACTTATCTTACTTACTCAGCCTTAAGTTCCTCATCTGGAAAATGGGAATGATAAAAACACCTAACTCACAGGATTCTTTAGAGGATCAAATAAGGTAATATGAAAAATGCATTGCAAAATTTAAAGTATTATATGAATGTTAGCTAAAATGTTGTTATAAAACCATATATATGCACACACCTACATATATGTACGTATTTATGTGTATATACAGATTATTATAATATTAAGCAGGATGTGATGGCAAGGCAAAAAAGCAGTCCAGATCTAGGAAATTTTGAGGAAGGAGTGATTGCTTTAAGCTGGGGGTATGAGAAAAGGCTTTGTGGCAGAAATAACTGAACTGAAAGAAAAAAAGGAATTCAGCAAGCTGGGATGAAGAGGCCTTCAGGCCATTCAAGCAAGTGGGACGATTTTTCCAACATACTGAGATAGAGGATGGCAAAATGTGACTGGGGAGCAGTTAGTCTAACTTATCTAGAATGTCATGTGTATGAAAAAAATAATATGAAATAAGACTGGAAGGAGATGCTGCAACCAGATTGTCTAGGCCCTCAAAATCCCAGGTTAAGTCAACAAGCATTTATTAAGCATTTGCTGCGTGCTTGTCATTGGGCTATGTTGTGGGAATAAAAAAAAATAAAAAAAAAACAGTTCCGGACCTCAGGTAACTCTCAGTCTAATGTGGAGGGGGGGGGGGGGGACATAGCACGCAGACAGCTATGTATAAATCAGATTTATACAGGATAAATTAGAGGTAATTACTCAGGGAAGGAACTATCATTAAGAAATGTAACTTTTGTCCTATGGACAATAAGAAATAGGTGGATATTTTTGGCCACGGAAGTGACATGTTCAGGTCAAAGGAAGATTAATTTTTGGCAACTTGATGAAGGATAGTAAGACAGAACAAAGTCATCTTCTGCTGAATGGTTCCCTTTCTACTGTCCCAGTTTTCTTAAAGGCACATTCTCTCTGTAAATGTGATCTAAAGCTGATTATACTACACCTGTCTCTAGGAAGGCAAGAGAAGATAATTCTAGACTTGAGAAAATTCAGGGTCGGGAGAACCGAAATTGTTTATTTTTCTCCCTTCCTTGGGAATTTGAGGTTGCCCTAATATTCAACTTTGGAGCCATTTCAGTTATGTCCCCCAATAAACCAACTTCTTTATTGTCCTAGCAGAAATCTGACTCAGCCTTCTCTTCTTTTGGAAGGAATTGTAGTTTCCATGCCAGTGATAAAAAGGAAAACCAGAAAGGAACAAATGATGCCCATCACTTAGCAACATATGTTCTCACCAACAAACTCTTTCCAAAGTGCTGGCTGATTGGTTCTTGTCTGTTGTATTGGAATGGAGACCAAAATCTTGGCAGCACCACTAAGGACAGCAAGAAAAATATTCACACTTGGAAAGTCCAAAAGACAAGGGATATTTTTTTTTTTGTGGCCTGGTGGTTTTGATCTCGACTTGCTTAGTTAATTCATTCCTGGTTAATTGTTAGATAAAGGTCATTCTAAAGCTACTTTCCAAAGAAAGCCATCGACAATAAAAGGAAAATCTCCAATGGAATGAGATGAGAAGAATGTGGAAGTTCAACAGACACATCGGAGCCAAACTGTAGGATGCTATAGTTCCTCACTTCTTCGAAAGGAACACTGGAAGATTTCCAGATGGCTTGAGGAAAGACACAGAAGCACACTGGGTGGCCAAGCTCTCAAATGACTTGACTATACATATTGAGTTCAATGGATTGGGTACAAATGCCAAGCTATTGCAGACAGGGAACTGAGAGGTTGCCAAAGCTACCACACATTGGCTCAAGTAGACTACAGCTTTTTCACTGGGCAGACATCCTGGGATGAAAGATATTCAAAGATCAATTCAGTTGGATGAAAAATGGATATAGAATTGATATAGTCAACATTGAATCCTAGACAATAACACATTTCACATACCATAATGCACTCAGTGAATTACAACTACACATTGTTTTAAAATGAGCAGCCCCAAAATATCAGAGAAGTTCCTTAAGATGTTATAGGTGTGGGAATCATCAGCTTATTCTACTGTATACTCCAAAGGACCAAAAATGGACAATAAGCTGGGGTTGGATTGCATTTACTGAGCAGCCCAGGGTTTTTGTTTTTGCTTTATTTTGTAGGGGGGAGGGTAGTGCAATTGGGGCTAAGTGACTTGCCCAAGGTCACACAGCCAGTTTTTGTGTGTATGTGTCAAGTGTCTGAGGCCAGATCCGAACCCATGTCCTCCTGACTCCAGGGCTGGTGCTCTACTCACTGCACCACCTAGTGGCCCCATGCACAGGGTTTTCAATGATCCCACGCTGCCCACTGCTAGAAAAAGCCATCTTGAATAGGAACCAGTTGGTCAATAAATATCTAAGTTTTTATTATATGCCAGGCACTGTGCTAAGTGCTGGGGATGCAAAGAAAGGCAAAATGCAGTTTCTGTTAGGAGCCTCCAGTATAATCAAGGAGACAACATGCAAATAACTTTGTACAAACAAGATATATAGAAGGTAAATTGGGAAAAAGTCAACATAGAGAAGGTGCTGGTGCTAGAATTATGGGAAATAAGATAAAGATTTCTTGTGAAAGATGAGATTTTAGTTGGGGCTTAAAGGAAGCCAGGGAAGCCAGGAGACAGATAAGAAGGGAGAGCATTCCAGGCATGGCAGACAGCCAGTGAAAGAGCCCAAAGTCAGCCCAAAGTCTTGTTTGAGGAACAGCAAAGAGGCCATTGTCACTGGATTGCACAGTAAATGAGGCTGGTGGTGGATGGGTGGGAGGACATAAGTTAAAAGAAGACTGGAAAGGTAAGGAGAGGCAGGTTACAAAGGACTTCAAAGGCCAGAAAGAAGATTTTATAATTGATTCTGGAGGTAACAAGTTGCTACTGATGTTTAGTGGATAATGGGCATACTCTTGACAATGCTGCATAGCTATGAATCATGGAACAAAGCAATATCAGCAGAATCCTATTTGTGGCGGGTGCAAAGGGAAATGTGAAGGTAGATAGTGGGCAAAACTGGGGAGAGATATCGTATCAGTAATGAATTGGGCACACTCATGATTTGTGCAAAGTAGCATTAAAATAACATCAAGAACTCATAGGCCTGGAAAAAGATAAGAGATTCAGGGCTAGAGGAGACCATGGAAGCCACCAAGTTCTCCATAGACTTGATATATGTCAGCCTCATTGATATCACCCCTTTGTCTTCCCATTTATAATACCACTGGGTCAAGGTCACAATTCATTGACCAAGAAGCTTTCTTATTTTCAGAAATGGCCAGTCATCAAAGCATAAGAAAAAAAATCCATTTCATTAGTCAGTTCAGTGAAGCACCATCTAAGGAGCCAATGGAACAAAGATAGATGATTAACTTAGAGATCTATGTAATAGCTATTTGCAAGAGACAGGTAGATAGAACCATAGATAAAACTGTTCATTTTACTTTCTGTTGTAATTTTAAAGCCATTTTCTGTAGACTCAGCAGCGTGCCATTGTATCTGGACACTTCTCAAAACAGAGTGAAGATAAAACCAAACCCAGATCTGTAATCTGGATAAAGGAAATATTTCAGCAGAGAGGTGGGCATATGAGATAGTGGGTTTTTTTTTTTTTTTTGCTTGCTCAATCAAGAAGCATTCATAATGAGCTTAGTTTGTGTTAGGCAATGTTCTAAGTGGTGGGGATATATGGACAAAAAAAATGAAACTCTGCTTTCAAGTAGTTTACATTCTACTAGGGCAGAGAATATACATACATACACACAAACTCATAGAATATAAGGGTAGAAACTAGACTTGTGATTTCATTGCTATAAGGAGCTCCAAGGAGAGGAAATTACCTTCACCAATGCAAGGTGGTACCTCTACAATGTATAACCTCAGAGAATTTTGCAGAGCACAGGGAGGTTAAAGTCACACATATTGTAGCTGTCAAAGATGGGACTTGAACCAATACTGTCTTATCCTTAGAAGCCAGCTTTCTAGCCACTCTCCCATTTTGCCTTTCACAGAGCAAATTCATAATAACTAAAAGGTAGTTAAAAGCAGAATAATTAGGAAGGGATGGCACTAATAGTTAGGGGGATGAGGAAAAATGTAGAAGATGGCACTTAAGGCAGGTCTTGAAGGAAATGAGGGATCCTCCAAATGGTGGTGGGGAAGCTGTGCATTCCAGGCATTGGGGACAACCAGTAGGGAGGCCACAAGGGAGAAGATGACACACATAGTTATATTTTAATGTCCTCTTAGCTTCTGAGAAGTACTCCTGTAGGTTTTTCTTCCTTGCTTATAATTTGCATGCAATAGGAAGGGAAGGAAGGAGAGGAAAGAAGAGGAGAGGCAAAGAGAGAAGAGCAGGGGAGAGGAGGGGAGGGGAGGAAAGGGTAGGGGAAGGGAGGAGAGGGGAGGGGAGGAGAGGGAAGGAGAGGAGAAGAGATCAGAAGCTTACACATTCAGGGAGTCAGGTCAATATCAGAGCTTCCTTCAAACATTTGTAAATCAATAGGAACTGAAGTGTGGGACTATTATTAAGCCTTCTGTGGTGGCTGATGGGGTCGCTTACTGTCTCCCTAACTAAGATGGAATAGCAAATTTGATCTTGAGCTAAGATCTCACTTTTACTTAGAGATTCAAGCAGCCTAGTCCAATTTAATTGGACCCTTAGAGTATTTAGGTTATACTTTTCAGAAACCTCCTTTGGCATCTTTTTTTCATTCTTGTCAGTCTTGAGAATGATTGGACTCTGCTGCTCTTTGCAAACATTAAAGTATGTTATCTCTAATAACAATTATATAAGTAAAAATTATTTAATTTTATTTAAATATCAGCTATACTGATATAGCTATAATGATATAAAGTATGCTATCTATAATGACAAATCCATAAGTAACAATGATAATTTTATTTAAATATAAATTATAATGATATAAAGCATATTATCTACAATGACAGTTATATAAGTAACAATTATTAAATATCATTTAAATATCAGTCATGGTGATATTTGTAATAACAGCAATAATACTAATACTAATATCAATGCTTATTCCTTTCATCTTAGTATGCCACAGAACATACCACATTGCCTGGAAAACAATGTATGCCAGGACTATAACAATGCAAATAGAAGGAACATTAAAATAATAGATAAAACTCACAGGGACTGGACTTGCAATTTAATCGAAATGGTGAGAGTCTTGGAGAAGGAAACTCCCTTTAACAACACAGGTTGGCATCTTCTCTGTATCTTCTCAGAACACTGATAGGCTGATTTGCCCTGGGTCACCAGGCCATTATATGTCAAAGAAGAGACTGGAACCACTGTCATGAGACTTCTCGATTCAACTGAACAATATGAAATTATAGTGACCACTCTTAAAGAAGAGATGGGAAAATGCATCTTTTTCTTTACAGAGGTAGGGGATCTATGGATATGGGGCATTGCATATACTATCAGAGTACCTTGATATCTTGGTTGTTTTTTGCTGAAATGCTTTATTTTCTCTCTCAGTCTTTGTTGTGAGGGATTATTTTCTGGATAAGAAAGTAGGGAGTGATATATAGGGACATGTAGGTGTAGCATCAAGTACCCCAACACCCCCAGGGTAGCTGCCAACACAGGTTCTTAGATCTGCTTTTGTAAAAGAAAGCAACTCAAATTCAATTAACAAGCTTACTTTAATCCAACAAACATATATCATTTACCTAGTTCAGGGGGAAAAGGTTAGCACCCCGAACTTCAGAGTATACAGACAGATCAAACAGACAGGCTTCCAAACTGTCCAACCATTATCAATACCAAAATCACAGTTACCAGAGAGGGAAGCATCAACATCTGGGTTTTCAAAGCCGGGGGGCTCTCAACAGCTGCCCAGAGTCTCATCTGGTCAAATCACACAACACTTCTCAAAGTGAGCCCCAAAGCAAAGTCTCAAATCAGGGATTATATAGTCTTCTCCTGGCTCAGAGAATGTAACCACCCTCTTGACCCACTGCCCAATCACACAGCATCAAGGTGTGGTCATTCCTGAAAACCAAGCCTCCTACCACAGGCTCCATGTGACCACATTCAGCCTATTAGGGGGCAGAGTATATTTTCAAATCAAGGAAGGTTCTCAGAGTCACTTAAGTCAATCAAAGTCTCTTAAGCCAATCAAAGGGCCTAGGGGCAGGGAAGATCTTAAAATCTGCATTTCCATTACAGTAGGTAATGTCAAAACCAAAAGATATTAGTACAGTTTTTTTTTTTAACGAAATGTATTTGAGTCTTTATATTCTTCCAAATTTTAATTTTTTTCCAAGAAGAGACAAAAATTTCCAGAAGTCAAGATTAATACTCATTTGATTCTGAGGAATGTGGATTTGGATTCAGCTACTGAAAAACATCACCTCATCCACTGTAAAAGCATTTTCATATTTATTACCTTATCTTCCACTTGAGTTTCACAAAACATTCTTGTGATAGGCACTGCGTTATCATTTTCACCTTACAGATGGAGCATCTTGGTCACAAAAAACAAAGTGACTTTGATCAAAGTCACAGGGGAGTCCATGGTGAAACCTGGGAAACCAGGGTCCCCTGACTTCTAGTCTGGGATTCTATCATTATTCTAACCTTTTACTAGGAACTAAAAGAGTCATTACAGGAGAATTGAATAGTACAGCAATTCAAAGAGGTAAGTTTTTATTTGGCAAGTCTAAGGAAAAAAAAACTCCATGGTTTAGTTGGAGTCACTTGAGACTGGAAGTGCGAAGTAGGAAAGGTATTCTGGTTCAGACTTAACTGAGGCTAGCCTCGTGGTTCAGGCTCAAGACTGAAACAAAGTGAGACATACATAGATCAAATAACATTTAACAAAAAGAAATTTATTTAATATGAGTATAGAAAGGATATCTAGAAGACACCAAGATGATCCACAGAACACCTTACCTTCCCCCAGGATAAACTAATCACCTGAAATCCCATTGCCATGCTGATTGGCTCATTTTTGATAATTAATACCTTCTCAGCTCCCTCAGAAGTCTGGGTTGCAGGACTAGAAGGTAGAGCAGTAAACTCCTCCCCAAACCTTTCTTTATAGAGGACTCTCAACTTTCAAATATGTCCAGGTAATTGTCCATTCTCTATCAGCAACTCTGTTTGGTTTTAACTCCACAGAACATCGTGTCCCTGGGCCAGGTACCACTTGGTAACCTTTTTCCTTTCCTCCCTACCTTTTCACCTTCCTTTTGTGTGTTGTCTCCCCCCATTCAGTTGTAAGATCCTTGAAGGCAGGTACTAGGTTTCTTTATATTTGTTTACCTAAGTCTTAGCACAGTGTCTGTCAAACTGTTGTTGTCCATTTGTTTCAGTCGGGTCCAACACTTTAGGGCCCCATTTGAGGTTTTCTTGGCAAAGATACTGGAGTGGTTTTCCATTTCCTTCTGTAGTTTATTTTATAGATGAGAAAATTGAAGTTAATGGGGTTAAATGACTTGCCTAGGGTCACACAGCTAATAAGGGTCTGTGGCCACATTTGAAGGAGTTTTCTTGATTCCAGGCCCAGCACTCTATCCACTGTGCCACCTAACTGCTCACCTGGTACATAGTAGGTGACTAATAAATATTTATTGAATTGAATATAATACTGATTCAGGTGAGTTTAACTCTGTCTCTGCTCTAATCCTCTGCCCATTCAGATGGGAATGTTGATGGGAAGTCAGCCAAGCTTCAAAAGTCCAAACTACTCAAGCATTTGGCTTTTATACCTTAGTCAACCAGGAAGCTACATCGGGTATGAGACTCAGTCCCCTGGAACAATTAAATGTTAAGGTGAGTTTCACTGCCTTTTAAATGAAGAGCTAGTCCCTGTGGCAGGACCTTCCTGTCTTCCTAGTCTATGTGTAGAGAATTTCTAGCTCTGAGAAAGGGCCTACTGTCTTGAGTATCCCCTGGTTGAGCAGTTGGTATTTTTCCCACCACTCAGGGGCAACAACAGAAACTAAGACTCCCAAGGGAAGAACACTAGGCCCTCAGCTGTCACCTCCAGAACAGAACAGGGATTGAAAGAGAAGTGATACAATGAGGGGTATGACACAGTGAGGGGCACAACACTGTGAAAGGCTACCTCTAGAACTTGCTTGGCCCATCATGGCACTAAGCTCTCCCTGCTTCTCTCATTATCACACCATGCATTCAGGGAGCATGGGACTTTCATGGGAAATGGAAACTTTGAACATACAAGGTTCCTGGCAGATTACAGAAGAGGAAGGAGGTACCAGATAGAAGAAAGGGGCATGTCTAGAGTAGAGACAGCCTATGGCAAGCAATACTGGGCCAAAAAATCCTCCCCCTCTTCCCTTCCCTTTCCATAATCATATTTCTTTGCAACAGCTTGGGGGAATCAATAAATAAGCAATAATTAAGCATGTACTATATGTTATGTAGCAGAAGATTCCATGGTTACTAGATAATAAACTGGCTTTAAGGTTCCTGGAGTCAGGAAGACCTGAGTTTAAATCTGGCCTCAGATACTTATTAGCTATGGGACCCTGGGCAAGTCACTTAACCTCTGTTGGCCTCAGTTTTCTCATCTGTAAGATGGGAATCATTAGAGCATCTAACTCCCAGAGTTGTTGTGAGGACCAAATGAGATAATTAGCACAGTGTCTGGCATATATAGTTATCCCTTCCACATGGCAACTTTCCCCCTTGTGGTTTTGAGATATTGTGAGTTGGCATAAGAAACTAAATGGGAATTTGGGGGAATTTGGAAGCCACAGATGACACTTGAAGGCCAGCAGATGACACAGTTCACATTCATGTAATCTTCAACATTTTTAGAAAAAAGAGCCTTGAAGAGGCTATGGTGTGGTTCATGTATGGTTGCTGATTAATGGATCAGATGGCCATGTAGTAATCTAGGATGAATGACCAGAAGGTCAGTTGGATGATGCCACATAGAAGCAGTCACTGGATGATTGAATTTGCCATTGGTTAGATCCCATTGCAATTTTGTCTAAACTTGATGGTCTCTTTGGAGACAAATTTCTAAATGCTTCTTACTTTTTTGTTTTGCTAATGCAGGAGTACTGAAAAAAAAAAATCCACAGGGTAGATTTTAAATGGAGCCAGCAAAGTAGAGAAAGAACTTTGTTGAGATACCCCACAGTGTCAACCCGATTTCCTGCTGACCTGGATGTGTAAGAAAGAGAAGACTGGGCCATAAATTTTAAGTCTCACTTGAACTTCCTTTTAAAATGAATTTGCTGCTCCTTTGGTTATGTAAGTGGAACTGAATGAAGTCTGGAAGAAAATGCCCAAGCTAAAGGAACACAGGAACTGAAAACAATTTCTAGAGCCAAACCTGGGACAAAAATTGGTTTCAGCTGCTTTTGTAGGGCAACTTAGAGGATGATAACCAGTGAGGCTCTCCAAGAGGCACAATAAACATTGATCAATTTAGTTTCTCTGCCACTCATTAACAACTCATATCTAGCTGTCTCCTCCTGGGGAAAGCTCTATTTCCTTGAAACAATGACAGTGAAATTCAGAGACCTCTAATGCCATGTCATGCCTATTCCCAGCAAAGAGAGAAAGATCAGTACAATGGAGAGTTACACTTTAAAGGTCTCCAAGTGTAACTTGCTGAAAGCCTGGGGCTTTTGCTTAATGGAGTAGGTTGCTGCGGCAAAGGTCACAGGAGGGAAAGATCAAGCCTAGAGCCCCAAATGCTGATCTGCATAACAAAACATGCTTTCATATCACTCAGAACCAAATTTTAAAGCCTTTTAAGCTGGGGATTTAATTATTAGCCAATTCTCATTTAATGTTAGTTGCTAAGGCCAGTTTATAAATCTATTACTTTTTCCTACTGGGGTTTCTTCTTCAGGCTCAGTGATAACTACTTGCTGGGAGTCAGGGCATATCCTACCTGCAGTGAATTGAGAATCATTCCTTTCCACTCAAAGGAACTCTTCCTTGTTGACCCAAAGTTATCTCCTTTATTTGTCTGACTCATCAAAGTACTAACCTTGTTCCTTAAGAAAATTTGAATTGTAACTGGCTTGAGGTCCTAGGTTACCTGGGAGCATCAGGAATTTATTATAACCTTAGGGAAATGCTTGAGGTTCAGAGATGTTCAGGTTCCCATACCTAGTGTCAAAAGTGAAATTGAACTTAGGGCTTTCTAAATCCAGGTTCAGCACTGCACACCACATCATGGTGCCTTTTGAGTCGATTATTAAGACTTTATTGATAATATATTTTAAAATGTCTTATAATTTACTTTTGCATCCATTATTTCATTTGTTCCTCAAGAACACCTGATGTGTTGGAAAAAGGTTGGGGATTGAGTCAGGAAACTGGGGTTCAAATAACCCCTCTGATACTTGCTAGCTATTAGGAGTTAATTACCATGTCTTTGCAGATGACTCCCAGATCTATACAGTTATCCCTTCCACATGATGGGGGTTAGGAGCAAAGCACCCCTGTGATCTGGAATATCTGAGTAAAGTTTTTGACCCTCCCTTAATACCAAAGAAGAAGTCTGAATGTTTTCTTTTTCTTTTTTGGGGTGTTTACAGTATTAAAAGACAAAATATGTTGATATTATATAACACTATACATATATTTTATGTCTTCCTCTACACTTCCCTTTCTTCTTTCCTTCCTTCCTTCCCTTCTCTCTTCCTTCCTTCCTTCTTCCCCCCCCCCCCCCCCCCCCTTTCTTTCTTTCTTTCTTTCTTTCTTTCTTTCTTTCTTTCTTTTCTCTTTCTTCTTTTGCATCTAGCACAGTGCTTGACACATAATGGGTACTTATTAAATGCTTGTTGATTAATTGCTTGCACAATGTAAATGTGATTTTATTATAATTATTTACTAAGACAGACTCAGATCCTCTGAGATAGAACAGAGAACGAATTTGGAACTCAGAAAGGTTAAGTTACTTGCCCAAAATCACACAGTTGTAAGTGGTAGGATTGTACCTCAACCCAGATCTTTGGACTTCAAGTTTAGTTCTTCACTCAATTTGGCTGCCTCAACTCATTAACATAGATGGGGTTTTCTGTGTAGCCCCTAGTCCCTTGGAAGAGGCTATAAAGACAGGTAAGTTTTTATGAGCAGAAGGCTAGAGGTATACGATGGCAGCATGAAAGCACTGGGCACCTGGGGGGATTTTTTTCATAATTTATTTTTTTATTTTTAGTTTTCAACATTCATTTCTACAAGATTTAGAGTTCCAAATTTTCTCCCCATCTCTCCCCTACCCCCACCCCAAGATGGCAAGCATAGTGATTACTCCTTCCCTCAGTCTGCCCTCTTATATATTCTCCCCTATTCCTCCCCTTCCCCCCTTCCCTGGGGGAGATATTAAGGGTGGAAAAAGGGACCCAAATAAGGGAAACAAAGCACCAACAATAAATCTCTGACTCACAGTTTTGCTGGAATGTTGTGTGTGTGTGTGTGTGTGTGTGTGTTTTGGAGGGGAGAGGGCAGGGCAATTGGGGTTAAGTGACTTGCCCAAGGTCACATGGCTCGTAAGTGTTAAGTGTCTGAGGCTGGATTTGAACTCAGGTCCTCCTGACTCCAGGGACGGTGGTCTATTCACTGCACCACCTAGCAGCCCCATAGAGTGTAGTTCTACTAGGAAAGCTTTTAATTTAAGGACTCAATAAATGACACCAAGAGTCATTCTTATCTTACACTATAAGGAATTGAGATTAAGATTTCAGTTCCACACCTTATGGCCACTACCTTTTTTCTCTCTGGGCATAAAAATTCTGTGTTCTAGGTAAATCTGCCTATTTGCATTCCCTCTCCCACCTCTGTGCCTTTGCTTAGGCTGTGCCTCTCACATCTCTCCTTGCCTCTACCTCTTAGAATCCCTAGATTCCTTTAAGGGTCAGTTCATGTACCTTCCCATCTCATATAGAAGGCCTTTACTGATTCTAACCCCAACCTCCAGTTGTTAGTGCTCCACTCCCCTCAACTGCTTTGTATTCCCATGGTATTTGATAGGCAATGTGACACAATGGGTCAATCTGGCCTCAAGTCAGAAAGATGGGTTCAAGTCCTGCATTCGATACATATTGGCTGTGTAACTTTGGGCTGGTCCCTTAAACTGACAGTGATCTGGGCAATTCTTTAAAACTAATTGTAGAGTGCTTATTGATCTGCTGTGGGCAGGGTGGGTGCCAGGTTCTAGGAGAAGATAGAACTCATTGGAAACACTCTTCTACCTCTGTTACTCTAAGTTCTCCATGGTCTAACTCTACTCTACTTTTCAAATCTTATTTCCCATTATATCACAACCAAACCAAACTACTCATAGTCCTTCTTATGGGCCCCTACACCTTCTTGCCTCCATGTCTTTGCTCATACTGTTTTCATTGTCTGGAATGACCAACACACCTTGCCTATCTATCCTATAAAGTCCAGCTCAAATGCTTCCTCCTTCAGACAGCCTTCTCTGATTCTCTCAGAGAGCATAATCCTTTTTTAAAAAATCTCAAACTGCACCTTTTTCTTTTCTTGTACATGCATAAAGTCTTTTATAATGATCAATATCATAGTAACTATGAAAGGGAATGGGATGAACTCTCCCATAAAATGGAAATGGATATCAGAGTGGATCAAAAAACAGAAACCCCTGGGGCGGCTAGGTGGAACAGTGAGTAGACCACCAATGCTGAAGTCAGGAGGACCTGAGTTCAAATCCAGCCTCAGACACTTAACACTTACTAGGCATGTGACCTTGGGCAAGTCACTTAACCCCAATTGCCCTCCAAAAAGCAAAAAAAAACCCAAACAAACCAAACCCCTTCTCCCCCAAATCCTACAATTTATATTTTATAAGAAACACATTTGAAACAGATACACAGAGAGTAAAGATAAGGGGCTAAAGCAGAATCTATTATGCTTAAGCTAAATTAAGAAAGAAAAAAGCAGAGATTGCAATCCTGATCTCAGACAAAGTAAAAGCAAAAATAGACCTAATTCAAAGAGTACAGGAAGTAAAGTACATTTTGCTAAAAGGTACCAGAGACAATGAAGCAATATCGATACTAAACTAACTAGTGCCAAGTGATATAACATCCAAATTCTTAGAGGAGAAGTTAACTGAGTTACAGGAAGAAATAGAGAGCAAAGACTAGTGGGGGACCTCAACTGTTCCCTCTCTGAACTTGATAAATCCAATCAAAAAATAAACAAGAATAAAACTAAGGAGGTAAGTAGAATATTAAAAATTTAGATATGACAGACTTTTGGAGAAAACTGAATGAGAACAGAAAGAAATATACCCTTTTTTTCAGCAGCACATGACACCTACACAAAAACTGACCATGTATTAGGGCATAAAAACATCAAAATCAAATATAGAAAGGTAGCATTATTAAGTGTTCTTTTCAGATCATAGTGCAATAAAAATCACACTTGACAAAGGACAATGGAAAAACAAATTAGAATTAATTAGAATTAATTAATTAATTATTAATTTAATTACAAAATAATTAGAAACTAAATAACCTAATCCTACAGAATAATTTGGCTAAAAAACAAATCACAGAAGCAATAAATAATTAAATTAAATTTATGGAATGTAGCCAAAGTAGTACTTAGGGGAAAATGTATTTCTCTTAATTCTTAAATCAACAAAATAGAGAAAGAGTAGATCAATAAATTGGGCATACAACTAAAAAAAAAAAAACTAGAGAAAGAACAAATAAAAAATCCCCACTTGAGCACCAAGTTGGAAATCCTGAAAATCAAAGGGGAGATTAATAAAATAGAAAGCAAAATGACAACAATAGCAACAAACTATTGAGCCAATGAATAAAACTAGGAGCTGGTTTTATTTAAAAAAATAATATAAATATATCATTGGTTAATTTGATTAATAAAAAGAAAACCAAGTACCTGGTATCAACAGTGAAATAGGCGAAATTACCACCATTGAAGAAGAAAGTAATCATTAGGAAATATTTTGCCCAATTATATGGCAATAAATCTGACAATCTGAGTGAAATAGATGAATGTTTATGAAACTATAAATTGCCCAGATTAACAGATCAGGAAATATAATGCCTAACTAACCTTATCTTAGAAAAAGAGATTGAACAAGCCATTAATGAACTCCCTAAGAAAAATCCCCAGGGTCAGATGGGTTCACAAGTGAATTTTACCAAACATTTACCAAATATTAAAGAAAAATAAATTCCAATACTACATAAACTATTTGGAATAATAGGCCAAAAAGGAGTCTTACCAAATTCCTTTTATGACACAAACATGTTGCTGATACCTAAAGCAAGAAGAGCTAAAACACAGAAAGAAAATTATATCCTAATTTCCCTAATGAATATTGATGCAAAAATTTTGAACAAAATACTAGCAAAGCGATTACAGAAATATATCACAAGGCTTATACTATGACCAGGTGGGATTTATACCAGGAATGCATAGTAGGTTCAATATTAGGAAAACTACCAATGTAATTGACCATATCAAGAACAAAACCAATAGAAATAATAAGATTATTTCAATAGATGCTGATAAGTTTTTGACAAAGTAGAGCACCTAGGCCCATTAAAAACACTAGAGAGAATAAATAGGAATAAAGAGAATAGGAATAAAGGCAGCTTTCCTTAAAATGATAGTATCTATCTAAAGTATAGATAGTATCTATCTAAAGCATACTATCTATGATAATCGTATCTATCTAAAACCATCTTCAAGCATTGTCTGTAATGGGGATAAGCTAGAACCCTTCCCAATAAAATTAAGGGTGAACTAAGGATGCCCATTATCACCACTATTATTTAACATAATACTAGAAATGTTAGCTATAGCAATAAGAGAAGAAAAAGAAATAGAAGGAATTAGAATAGGCAACGAGGAAACAAAACTATCACTCTTTGCAGATGATATGATGGTATACTTAGAGAACCCTAGAGAACCAACTAAAAAACTATTTGAAAAAACTTTAGCAAAGTTGCAGGATATATGATAAACCCACATAAGTCATTAATATTTCTTTACATGACCAACAAAGCTCAGTAGCAAGATACAGAAAGAGAAATTCTATTTAAAATAACTGTAAATGATATAAAATACTTGGGAGTCTGCCTGCCAAGACAAACCTAGGAACTATATAAACACAATTACCAATCACTTTTCACACAAATAAAGTCAGATCTAAACAGCTGGAAAAATATCAACTGCTCGTGGGTAGGCCAAGCCAGTATAACAAAAATTATAAGTCTACCTAAAATAATTTACTTATTCAATGCCATACCAATCAAACTACCAAAAATTATTTTATAGAGCTGGAAAAAATAGCAAAATTCATCTGGAAGAACAAAAGGTCAACAATATTAAGGGAATTAATGAAAAAAATACAAAGGAAGATGGTTTAGCAATACCAGAACTCAAACTATATTATAAAACAGCAATCATCAAAACTTTCTGGTATTGGCTAAGAAATAGAGTGGTAGATCAGTGGAATAGATTACATAAGACATAGTAGTTAATGACCATAGTAACTTAGTGTTTGATAAACCTAGAGACCCCAAACTTTGGGATAAGAAGTTATGTAAGTAATGCTGGGAAAACTGAAAAACAATAGGGCACAAACTAGGTATAGACCAGCAATTCATACTACATGTGAAGATAAGCATGATTTAGACATAAAGGGTGACACCATTAGCAAATTAGAAGAGCAAGGAATATTCTACCTGTCAGATCTATGGAGAAGGCAACAATTCATGACCAAACAAGAGACAGAGAGCATTACAAAATGTAAAGTAGACAATTTTGATTATATTAAAAAAAAACTTTTGCACAAACAAAACCAATGCAACCAAGATTATAAGGAAAGCAGAAAGCTGGGGAAACCATCTTTATAGCAAATGTTTCTGATAAAGGCCTCATTTCTCAAATATATAAAGAAATGAGTCAAATGTATAAGAATACTAGTCATTTCCTAACTAATAAATGGTCAAAGCAAATGAACTGGCAGTTTTCAAATGAAGAAATTGAAGCTATCTATATATAGGCATATGAAAAAGTTCTCTAAATCACTTTAGATTAGAGAAGTGCAAATCAAAACACCTCTGGGGTGCCACTCACAACTATCAGATTGGCTAATATGACAAAAAAGGAAAATAATAAATGTTGTAGAGGATATGGGGAAATTGGGACACTGATACATTGTTGGTAGAGTTATGAACTAATCCAACCATTCTGGAGAGTAATTTGGAACTATGCCCAAAGAGCAACCAAACTGTGCGTACCCACCTCTGCTAGGTCTGCATCTCAAAGAGATCATAAAAAATGGAAAAAGGACCTATATATGCAAAAATATTTATAGCAACCCTTTTCTTAGTGAAAAAAAATATTGAAAATTGAAGGGATGTCCATCAATTGGAGAATGGCTGAGCAAGCTGTGGTATATATATGTAATGGATACTGTTATGCAATAAGAAATAATGATCCAGCAGATTTAAGAAAAACCTGGAAAGACTTATATGAACTGATGCAAAGTGAAATAAGCAGAACCAGGAAAACAGAGATCTATTTTTTATGTTGGTTGGTCCTTTGATAGATAACACTTTAGTTATTGCATTGACTTATCTGGAGTTGTTATTTTTTCTCAAATAATGGAATGAGATACTTTGTCTTCAGCTCAATGATTTTCAGAAGATGGAAGGAAACTGTAGTATCAGCAACACTGTGTGATGACCAACCATGAATGACTTCGTTCTTCTTAGCAACACAATGATCCAAGGCAAGTACAAAGGACTTATGATGGAAAATGCTATCCACATCAAGATAAAGAACTGATGGGCTCTGAATACAGATTGAAGCATACATTTTTCACTTTACTTTTTCACAGTTCTTTTTTTCCTTTTGATCTGTTTCTTCTTTCACAACTGTGACTAATATGGAAATATCTTTTACATAATTTCACATATATAACCTATATCAGATTGCCTAGGAAGAGGGGAGGGGAGGGGAGGGAGAAAGATTTGGGACTCAAAATTTCATAAAAATGAATGCTAAAAATAGTCTTCATATATAATTGGGAAAATTTAAAATACCATTTAAAAATAAAGGATTGGATTTTATGCCAAGGAGTAGCTTGGGATCCTTAAAATTCTGAAATAACTCAGTGTACTTTTTCCTTCTATCCAACCCTGGGCCCAACATATCGTTGTCTCTCTGCAGTGCCATCTCAAATATACTGACTGATACACTAATTCAATGAATTTGAAATTCACCAAGATGAAATGACTTGGATAATAGAGAGTTTTCATTAATTAGGGTTTTCTTTGTGTGTGTATGAATTGTTGGACTGATCTCTTTACAATAACCATGCATTGGAATCACTTTAAGAGGACTAAATCAGGGTTAACTTCAGGGTCGACCTTATCTAGAATGTGATTTCAGAAATGCTCTTAAATTTCCTTCTATCTGCTTAAAATTCTTGAGCTAGAGACAAAGCTTCTCATTCCATTATTTGAGAAAAAAATGTTAACTCCAGATGAGTCAATGCAATAACTAATACCAAAGTGTTATCTATCAAAGGACCAACCAACATAAATGATAGATTCCAGAAAGTGTACTTTTTGGAAAGAGAAGAAGGTTTAAGGAGCAGAAGGGCCATGAATACCTAGAAGGCAGAGGTGGGGGCAGGGCAGGATAGGTCACCACTGGAGGACAAGGCTGAAGAAAGGGGAGGCTGGCAGTACCAAAGGCAAACTTCCCAGGCTTCACACTTTTAGCCATGGATCTGCTCTTTTACCTTCAGCTGTGCTTGGGCAAAATGAAGTTATTTATACAGATATTATCTTGTCCTTCACAGCTGTGCATGTCCCTGGCACAGTGGGAATGTTGTCATATGATACAAGCCTATATTGTTTCATGTGATTTATGAAGATTTCTTTTCCTTTCTTTTTTAATAGTACAACTGACCGTTAGAAAGGAGATGTGCTCTATTCCGTTCAGACATCCTAACCAAGATATCATTCAAGGGTTCTCACCAATGATACCTTTCTCTTTGACACTTTAAATTCTATGTGGTGTTGAGCCTCACAGGGTGTCCTTGTTCCTTTCCCAAACCTTCATCTACAGGGTATAAAACCAATGACCACTTGGACATGTCCTACACTTTCCTCTCATTTTTTTCTGGAGTTAGAGGACTTGGGGTCACATCCTGACTCTGATGCTTAGTCCCTGTAAGACCTTGAGCATCAATCATTAATACTGACTGACACACTATATTGCTTCATGTGTCTTTTAGAACCTCAGTTTCCTCACCTATCAAATGAGGAGTTTGGAATAGTTTGCCTTGGAGTTCTAGTTTTAATTCTATGATCCTCTGATCTTACAATGTTCCAAGCTATCAACTGTTGTCCCCAGTAAGGAAGAGATTCAGAGGCTCAATCGTTTTGCCTCTTATGTTCTTGGGGACTCTTCTCTCAGTTGCTGCCTGAAGTTATTTTGTTCAGTTAGGCAAAAAGCAGGGTGGAGAACATTGGGTTAATCTTTGAAATCACAAAGGCAGTCAGATCTTGCTAAGAGTCACACATACCTATAGTACCTTAAGGGCTCCAAAGCACTTTACATACATTATCTGTTTTGATCCTCATAACAACTCTATGGTTATTTCCCCCATTTTACAGGTGAAGTAACTGAGTTTGAGAAGCCAAATGATTTGCTTAGGGACTCCCTGCTAGCAAGTGTCTGAGGAAAGATTTGTACTCATCTTCCTGATGTAGAGTCCAGTACTCTAACACCATGTGATATAGTTGGATATAATTGCCATCTGGTCCAACCTATACCCAAGAATCTCTTCTAAAACAAGTCTGACAGATGGTCATCCCTTGACGACAGCCAATGAAGGGGAATTTACTACCTCAGAGTGTGCTGAGTTAAACCAGATGAAAACTGGAAAGATGACAACAAAAACAACCAAGGGTATCATAGCCCTAGTGTTTGCAAATACAGAGTTCTGGCATTCTTGTAGATCAAATGCCCTGAGGATTTGACTATACTTTCCTTTTTTTTTAAAATATAATCTTTGGTGTCATGTGGCCATAGCTTATGGGCTTCAAAAATCACAAACCCATCTCTATCCTGGAAGACTTTAAAAATACATAAGAATTCACACACACACACACACACACACACACACACACACAGCCAAATACAAGCAGCTGCCACATCCCCCCTGGCTGAGAAAGTCATCTGGTTCGCTACATTCTACCATGCATAATTCTAAATTCAAAACTCCTAGGGAAGTAATAAACTGAAGGTACAGATGGAGAGAGGAGAATCGAGGTGAGACTATAGACCCTGGAACCAGGTGTTGCTGTTTGCCACTGAATGCCAAGTCAATGGTTGCCTTTGTGCTGTCTCTCCCCAGACCTGTAAAACAGAAAGGCTATTTGGAGGAGCATGTTAAAGCCTGGAGCTCCTTGGATGGAAACATCCCATAATATTAATTCCTATTTAAAGCCCCTCTTAACAACAAGCCCCAGCATTGTTCTTAAACAACACAGGGTGGGGAAAAGAACATTGCTCAGCAGGCAATATTCATTTTCTCTCTCTGTGATTCAACTTCCTCTGGTTTTTCAGGGAACTGGAATTGGAAGAATAATGGGTAGAAAAATGGATGCAGTAAAATTCTGTAAGCTGTTAAAACTTGACCAACTCAGAGAGTCTTAGAGATTTTGCCATCCCTGCGGTTCTGTTAGAATATCTATGGGAAGCCACTCTGCCTAACATATGTGTAGATTTGGTCAGTGCAGGGGATGCCTCCACTAATATGGGCCATAGCAGTCTCTCTATACCTTAACACCAGAGTTCTTAACCTTTTTGTCTCAACTTGGTGGGGAGGTGATGGGAACTCAGGTGTGCCACATACTAACCAGAGGAAAGGTAGAAAGGTTGACAAGGCAGGGTTTTCAAAATCCAAGAACAGCCTTGTAACAGCAAGTCCCTAGCACACCCAGTATGGTCTGCTAGCACAGGTTCTTTGGTCTTCTTTTAAAGAAAAGACTGCTCAAAAAAAAGGAGTTAACAGGGGCGGCTAGGTGACACAGTGAGTGGAGTGCAGGCCCTGGAGTCAGAAGGACCTGAGTTCAAATCCAACCTCAGACACTTGACACACTTACTAGCTGTATGACCTTGGGCAAGTCACTTAACCCCAATTGCCCTGCCTTCCCCCCAAAAGAAGAATAAAAAGGGTTAACAATTCTACTTTTAATTACATTTACTAGTTACAAGCAAAGAAATTTACACAAAGACCAACAGACAGAGCTCCAGCTGTCCAGACATAGAAATATTACTATACACTTTACACACATCATTGGATCAAGGGAGCCTTTGCATCTGAGCAGTCAGGGGGTCTGAACAAATGGCTACTCAGAGTTTGGACCAGGATATCACATGTTCCTTCTCATAAGCAAACCCCCAAACCATTAACCTTATAAACCTCTCTAAAGAGCTATTGATAATCTTTCCCCTAAACTCCTTCTTCCTATCAAACTCTAAAGACCACTCCACCTGAGGCTCCAATGACTGAACCTCCAATGACTGGGACCCAGCCATACTATCCCTTTGCCCTGAACCCTTCATCTTCATTTTTCTGCTCTCAACTTATCTCTGGATGTTTCATTTTAGGCTTTGTGCCTTCTCTTACATAAATTAAAATGCACATCAATAAAAGCCCTTTCTTTTAGTAGTATATATTTAAAACCAAGCTAGCAGATAGATCTCTACTAATAATTCCTTTTCTTCATATTTGCTAGCGAGAGCTTCAGCCTTAGTAAGAAAAATTAAGAACCATTCTGCTTGAATTATAATGAAAACAATGCCTTCCCCTTGTTCCAATGATACAGGACAAAAAGGAAACAGTTCCTTGGAATTTCAAAAGTTTTGAATTGCCTTATTATTGCTGATCACTGCCCATACAAAGTCACTTCACTATCATCTGTCTGAGGGAATAGTATGGATGCACATGCTGAACCAGAATCCTAGTTAGTATTAGGAATTTTAATATTGTAAAATCTAATATTTCCATGTGTGTACTAGTTCTGTGAACCACTTGGAGAAATGGTAAATTAAATTTATTGAACAGAATAAAGAGAAAGGAAAAAGGCCTATTGCATTATGAGTTATTGGCCTCCCATTAGATTCTTTTGTGAACCTCCCATCAAGTCTCATATTACAATTACAACTGGTAAAGCAGCTCAGCTGTTAAACCCAAAGACCTGAACCTAGAACATTTTCTAGTACAAAGCAAAATGAAATGTAATTCTTGATAACAAACAGGTGCATCACCTCCAAGATGCCTCTGTTTATGGTCATTCATAACAAATGAATGACGTAATTTCCCTGCTTTCAAGGCTGCATGTGGGGAAAAACCTCTTTAGATTACACAGGTTTTCGTGCTGATAGATGATGGCTGCTGATGTGTTGCTTTAGATAGTAGAATGACTGCCAGTCCATTTGCCTTGTCAGCTCTCAACTCAGGTGAAATTGATGAGTGACCCATTGAGCAGCATTCAAAGTAGAACTAGAAAACAGGAACCATAGTCTCACAGACCATGTGTCCAGAATGAGTCTCAGCACTCCTTGATTAATAGGAGTTCTTCTGAGCTGGAGGTGGTTTGGTACCTGTTCAGAAAACTGACCTGATTTCACCAGAAAGTCAGGTGAGAAAACGCGAAGCTTGTGCCAAAGTCCAGTTGTGGGGGATGGGTTTTTTTTTTTTTGTTATTTTTGTTTGTTTTTAGCTAGTAGGAGACCCAGAAGACAAGTAATCAGGAGTATTGTATAAAGGCTATTGAATTTGGAGTCCACAAACTTGGCTTTGAAATTGATCCTATACCATTTACTAGTTAAGTAATCTCAGGCACATTGAATCAACCCTCATGGCCTGTTATCATGATTCAGCCTCCCATTTCCCAGATGAGATGAATTTAGCTTAAAGAATGAAATAAATACTCAAGGAATCAAATGAAATAATGTGTGTAAAGCATTAAGCAATCTTTAAAACATTTCATAAATATTCATTATTAATAATAATGTAGTTGTCCTTTGGGAATACATGAGAGAAGTGTCTCCTCTTGAAACCTGGACTTCAGAGAATGAACAGACATCCTTTTCTTACTTCCTATTGCCCATGAGAGTCATTTTTAATAGTCTGCTAAGTCAGAATTCTAGGGAAATACTAACAGGACACTCCTGACCCTCATGCCTGCTTTTCCTGATGGCTTCAGAGCTCTGGAAGGTTGGTAATGATGACCTCTTCCAAACCCTTCTCCCATCTATGAGCACCTCCTAGGCAGGCCTATGTTTGGAATAGGGCCCCCTGAACTTGTATCTTCTTTCCTTTGGTGTACAGGGGTAGAGAACCTGTGGTCTTGAGACCACAAATGGCCCTCTCTATCCTCAGGTGCAACCCTTTGACTGACTCCAAGTTTTATAGAATAAATCCTTTTTAAAGGGGATTTGTTCTGTGAAGTTTGGATTCAGTCAAAGGGAGGAACTTGAGGGCCTAGAGGGCCACATGTGACCTTGAGGCTGCAGGTTCTCAACCCCTGGTAGGGCATTAAGATAACCAAAGTCAGTCAAAGTTATGTCCATTTTCTGGGCACCTGAGCAATAAGTAATGGCTACCAGAATGGTTGCAACAGAAACAGAAATGGCTGTTGACCAACTGAAATGGAAAGAGGTGTCAGTGGTGGTTTTAGGGGTCCTAGAGAGAGGAAGTCCCAAAAGAAAAGCTTACTTGGCATTCATTGGATTATACTCAGTGGGAATGAAATGTATAACAGCTAATGAATAATTAATAAGTACAAATATCACAATGACGCTTTAGTACTAGACTATCAACAGATTATAATCACTCTGATGTTTATTTCTTAGCATTCTCTTTCTACATGGGAATAAAACTGTCTGTTCCATATTTGACCCAAATTTATGCTCTGAGAAACATTTTTGCTTCCTCCCTGTCCCTTACTCTGAGGATCCCTTAGAGCCTGACCACCTTCTGTTCTGTTTTTGACTCTGGGGAGCCTTGTTGCTCTGTTGAGAAGGCAAGTAATCCTAAAGCAATCAATCCAGGGTAAACCTTGAGGAAAGGTAAAGGACAAGTATGGATGAAGGTCACTAAATGTCTGCCTAGCTACTGTGCTAGAATAATAATTAATGTTAGTCATAATATTAATAGCAATATAGAATGCCATCACAATGGGGAAAGAGGAAGAGGAGGAGGAGGATGTAGACAAGTAGGAGATGCAGGAGAAAGAAGATATTTGGGAGGAGGAGGAGGAGGGTGCAGAAGATAGAGTCGAAAAATTGGTCTCAGAAAGGTCAGGAAGCTAAGAGGCAAGCAAGAGGAAGATCAGATACCTAACTAGACCTATAGCTTGCAATATCTACTCTATACAAAGTGATATTTTAAACCCTTGCACTTCTCTGGAGCTGTATCTGAAAGTTTGACTAGGAGGTGTTTTGCTAGCCAAGGATCTTGTTTATGCTATGAGCCATCTGGATTATTCTGATTTTGCTTTGAATTGACATTTCACAAATGTCTTTTCTTAAGCATTGCTCATTAAAGTGATCTGTTAATAATGCCTTGAGTCATTAAGAAGCCTCATTTATCTCTTTGAACTTTCTGTTTTAATGCCAGCTTTCCATCTGGAGCAAAGGTTGTGGCACTACCAACAACCCATTGGGCAGGTGGACTGCATGAGTGGCACCTGGGGGCAAAATTGCCATCCTCAGAGATCATCTAGTCCAGCCACTGCCTAATAGATGAATCCTGACTTCAACATCTTCTCAAATTAATTATCTAGCCTCTGATTCAGTATTATTCAAATGAAACCATCTATGAGGTACCAGCTATTTGCAAAGTACACTACTAGGTACTGGGAATACAGAGGAAAAAAAGTCAAAACAATGCCCCTGAAGGAATTTACATTCTATTTGAGAGGAAAAAACATGTGCAGTACATAGATAAGAAACACAAAATGTATACAAAACAGTTGAAAGTTATTTTGGGGTGTGTGTGTGTGTGTGTGTGTGTGTGTTTGTATATACAAATTGGTATTGGGAAAGGCTTTCTATAGAAAGTCGTAGTTGAAGGGGCCTAGGGATTCCAAGAAGTCAAGCAGAGGTGAAGTAACCTCCAAAGACAGAGAATTCACTGCTCTTCAAAGTGGCATATTCCATTTTTGATAGATCAGACTGTAAGGAAGTTTTTCCTTTATGTTGAGTTCAAATCCAGTTCTCTGCAACACCCACCAATTATTCCTCTTACTTTTGCCCATTAGATTTAAAGACAAAAAGAGTCTAAACCCTGTTTCACATGATTGCCCTTTAAGACAGTCATTGCATTACCCCTGAATCTTTGTTTAGATTAAGAATCACTGATTTCTTCAAATCACTCCTATATGACATTGTTTTAAGTCCTCTCACCATCATGGTTATTCTCCTCTGGATCCCCTTCAACTTACCAATGTCCCTTCTAAAATGAGGTTGTTGAATTGGACATAATTTCCCAAATGTGGGTCTTCCCAGTATAGAATACATATGTATTTGTGTGTACACACACACACACACACACACACATATATATGTATATATATATATATACATATATATATATACACACATAAAAACTTGTATATATACATGTAGCTATGTAGCACTCACCCTGGGCTACTTCAACTTGGCACTCTCAAGTTTGCAAATTGGGACAGTTCAAAGGTAGCCTAAGAGGCAATCTGTTACAATTATAACTCATGAGCCCCACTGGTGTTCTCTCCATGAACAATCAGGCAATAGACACAATTAAATCTTAGTAAAGTTAATATACTGAGATGACACAGAAAACCTGAAGTGCACCCTCTCTTACAAAATACACACAACATCCATCAGAAGAGTGTGTATAAACAGAACATAATGGCAGTGAAGCACACATGTAAACTATATATGTAGCCCAGGCAACTTACAATTCTGGACCTGTGGGCCCTCAAAGACCTTTAAGAAAGCACTTCTCATGGAATTGGCATGAAGCTCCTTTAGATATAGCATCTATGCTCCACAAGTTGTTCAATTTGACTCCTAGGGTCTCCTATTTTCTTAAGATCCACTATTGATTATCGAAGTTAGTTTTCTCTCTCAGTCCCATAGACATCTCTCTTTTCTTTAGACAGAAGTTCCAGTGCTTGAAGATGCTTGGAAACTGCCTTAAATAACTGCCTCCCTATATCCATATATGTCAAAATGTGTCTCCACTCCCTGATGGATGTGATATCTTCTATTGGTTGAATAGCTTCCTTTCAAAGTCACAACTGTCAATGGGTTAGGGGAAGAAAGAGAAATCTCCTAACACCCTTCCCTCTCCCTTCTGAAGAGATTCTCTTTTAGGATGAGGTTCTTCCTAATCTGCTGGCTCCAGCTGCTAAATGGACTGCAAATGGACTCTCCAACTGACTTTAAAAGATAACCTGGAACCTGACCATCTCCCATAAGTTAATGGTGTGTCCTTTCCAATTCACTCAGAGAAATGTGAACACTTAGAAAAGAGATCCCCAAGTGTTATTGCCTATTAGATATATCAGCCTCTAATCTTCTGTGATTATATCAGCAAGAGGCAGACAAACACCGTCTTTCTTATATGAGAATTAAAAAAAAATTAAAACACTGAGTGTTCTAAGAAACTATGAATATAAAGTATATAGAGGAAGCATGGGAAGACATACAAACTAGTGCAAAGCAAAATAAGGTCCAGGAGAACAATTTATTCATTAATAACACCAACAATAGGAAGAAAAACAGCTTTGGAACATCTAAGTTCTCTCATCAATGCAGAAAATAATAAGGATTTCAAAATAATGATGAATGAACATACCTCTGTCTATTGAGGAAAATGTAATGGACTGGAGATACAGATTGAGCTATGTGTTCTCAGATATTGCCATGGCCAATGTATTGACATGTTTTTCAAGAATACACACACACACACACACACATTATTTATATATATATATATAAATATATATATATAAGCATATATGTATATATACACACACATTTATATGTACATCCATTCACAGACATGTACCCATGTGTGTATATTTGTTATAATGGAGGACTGCTGGGTGGGGGGGGTTATGGGGATAGTGGTATTAAGTTCATTGGTAGTGATAGTTCCTAAACTCAATAAAACATTTAAGTGCATAGAAGAAAACAAGTGAAGTAAAGGACAGAGGTTTTCTTATTGCTCTGTTAAATTATACATCTATTATATATATATATATATGCATATATATGTTTCTTTTTTTTTTTTGCTTTTTTTTTGGAGGGCAATTGGGGTTAAGTAACTTGCCCAAGGTCACATGCCTAGGTTTTTGTTTGTGTGTGTTAAGTGTCTGAGGCCGGATCCGAACTCAGGTCCTTCTGACTCCAGGGCCGGCACTCTACTAGTGCCACCTAGCCGCCCCCATATATATGTTTCTTAAAAGAAATGATAGCAGTCCTTCACAGCTTCTTATACACGTCTTTGGCTTGCCATTTTATATGTTGCAAAGTCTCTTTTTGATATTAAGTACATAACAAAAAGAAAATTAAAAAACAATGTGAATGGGAAGAACAAAAATTTGAAAAAAGCAATAGAACACCATGTACTTATAATGACCAAGTGTGGTCTCAGAAAATAGACAAGGAAAGTAGTTCTCTCCCTTTAGAAAGACATAGAGGACCACAGATATGGAATGTTGAGTACCCTGTCAACTACCGTGACTTTTGTTTGTTTTGTTCTTTGTTTTAAGTTGTTAAGTTCAATGTTAATATATGTGTGCATAAAGGGTATATTGGAAATTACTATCAGGTCACAAAAGGAATCAATAAAATTTCTTTCAAAAGGGGAAAGTTAAGGGAATACACACTTACATACACAATTCTTATATGATGAGGACAGAGAAGGAAATGAACATTTATATAACACCTACTATGTGCAAGATGCTGTGCTAAGCCCTTTATAAATATTATCTCATTTCAATCCTTATAATAATCCTGGAAAGTGAGTGTTATTATCCCCATTTTACAGTTCAGGAAACTGAGGCAGACAGAGGTTAAGTAATCTGCCCAGGGCCACACAGCTAGAAAGGATCTGAGGCTGTATTTGAAGTCAGGTCTTCCTGATTCCAAACTCAGAGCTCTCTCCACTGTGCCATCTAGCTTCCTGATGGATGAAAAATATTTATCTCAATGAAAAGAAAAGAATCTTCAGTATTATTAAAGCATTAAAAAATTGACTATTAGTGTATTTTATCCTGTTGGAGCCACTTGTCAGAAATATTTCATTATCACCTAAGGTAATGATTTCTAGTATTACATATATGGAATGTGCTTTGCAAAACTTAAAGTGCTATATAAACACTGTCTACTAGTATTGTTATTTCCATCTTCATCTATAATATTAATGCTATGACAATCTATCAATTCTACCATTTCTTTGGTCTAGCTAGAATAGGTGAGTCACATGGTATTTTTAAGATGAGGAGCTGGATTCTATTAAGAAATATACTTATTTCCACTCTGCAGGAGAACTGAAGAACTCAGTTTCCAATAAACAGGCGTGGTTTTGTGGGCAAAAGAAGGACCATCATTGGTGTCATGGACAACATGAACATCATACCAATAAAGCAGTGGAATACATTACTGAAGCAGGGAGGTTCTTGGTCTCTTCTCCTAGAGATCTTCAAGAGAAAAAAAGAGGAAGACTGAGCCAGATGTTAGCAAACATTTTTGCAATGCCAGAACCATTGGATTTATAGCTTAAGGACCCTTAGACAGTATTTGGTTCAACAACTAATCTTATAGGTGAAGAAACCAAGGTCCAAATGACAAGCCTATTATAACAAAATCAATAAGTATCCAAGCTGGACTTCTCCCACCGCTCCCCCTCCTTTTTTTTGCTTCAAATTTTCTTTTCCATTTTTAAAGTTACAAACCTGACAGCTATAAATAAACATGGAAATTTCTATATACAAAGAAGGATAGAAAGAGAGGATTGTATATATGAAACCATGAATCTTTATTACATACTGTTTGGTATATATACTGTCCCCCATCCCTGGAATTCTCCTCCTCCTCACCTCTGCCTCCTGGTTTCCTTCAAACCTCAGTTAAAATCCTACCTTCTAAAAGAATCCTTTTTCGGTCCCCTGTAATACTAGCTCCTTTTCTTTGTTGATTTTTTCCAATTTATCCTGTCTATATTTTGTTTGCACATGGTTGTTTGCATGTTGTCTTTCCCATTAGACTGTGAGCTACTTGAAAGCAGAAACTGTTTTTTCCCCTTTTGTTTGTAATCCCAGAATTAAGCACAATACCCGGCATATATTGAGCATTTAAATTGTTGACTTAATTTTACTCTTTTTGGAAAATATATGTTAAATTTAGCATACTTATATCCATACTACCGTCCTTGTGTCCCCTTCTGAGCTCCCTTCTGCCCTCTTTTATTTTTAAAAATTTAATAAATATTCTTTTTTACTTCTTTTTTAATATCTATAACTATCTCTCTATTCCCCCACAACATAATTACCTCCCTCCTCCCAAAATGCCCTCCCTTGTAAAATATAAGTTCAATTAATTATATATGTATTATGCATATATATATGCACATGTGTATACATAGGCACATATACATATATATGTATAATCCTGTACCTTGGTTCCATCTCTTCTATATTAAAAGGAAGGAACCATGTTTCCACAGCCATCTTTTACAATTGAGACTGGTCAGGGCTCTTAATCCTTTTGAATTGTTTTTCTCCAAATCATTGGTGTTGGTGGTGCTGTTGAGTTAATTCAGTTGTGTCTGACTCTTCGTGACCCCATTTGGAGTTTTCTTGGCAAAGATACTGGAGGAGCTCGACCTTTCCTTCTCCAGCTCATTTTTACAGATGAAGAAGTGAGGCAGTGACTTGCCCAGGGTCACATAAGTATCTGAAGCCTCATTTGAACTCAGTAAAATGAGTCTTCCTGAATCTAGGCCCAGTGCTCTACCTACTGCCTTACCTAGCTTCCCCTTGAATTATTGTAGTTTTATAAATTGTTTTTTTTTTTTTTGGTTCCTGCTCATCTCTCTCTGCATCAGTTCATACAAGACTCCCCAAGTTTCTCTAAATCTGTCTTGTTCTTTCTTCCTAATATTTCATGAATTCATATAGCATCATTTATTCAGCCATATCCCAGTTGATGACGAGTGCTAGTTCTTTGCTATAACACAAAGTGCTACTTTAAGAGGTTTGTCTTAAAAGGGCCTTTCCCTCTGTTGCTGATCTCTGTGAGTATATGCTAGTGGTAGCATCACTTTTGGACCCTCTCCTTTCTGAAAAACTCCAGCAAAACTCCTGTACTAAATTTATTTTGTATCAAGTAACATAAAACATAGACACTTAGGTAAAGATATTACAGACAAGTCACATCCAGAGTGCTGCTTGGGCCCATCACCTTCAACTCCAATCCACCTTCCATAAGGACCATGGGGACCTCTGACAACAATCCAAATGGGCAAAGTGAATCTTCTGAGTATGTATTACTGCAGTATTTTAGGGTGAAGTATAGGAACTGGTGCTCAACATTTGTGTCCTAAGGCCTCTGAAGACCAATTGCTAAGCACTAACAGATCTCTTTACTTGAACTGGTGTTTTCTTCTCTAGTGCTTGAAAGGAAAGAAGAATTTGCACATTTAGTTTCCACAATTCTGTTAGGCAGGTGCTATTAATAGCATGATTTTACAGAAAAGGAAACTGAAAGTGAGAAAAAGTAAATGACCTATCCAGGGTCACAGACCTAATTTGCATGAGGTGTGATTCAAATTCTGGGCTTTCTGACTCTAAGCCCACCACACTATCCACTACACCACCAGCTGGAGAACTGACGCCACTGTCCACCATCACAGGACCTTTGAGAATGTGAGCCCTAGAACAAGAGTACTATTTTCCTGTCCTAAAGATAGAAAACTCCCACCTCGTTTTCCCTAATCCAGGTGATTCAGTTACTGCCACTCTCTGTCTTTTGAAATTACTTGTCATTCCTTTTAATAGATTTTATATTTGCTTACTTATGTACATGTTAAAACCACTCTCCCTTCCACCCCAGTGTCGATTCCTTGAAAGCACAGACTATCTTATTTTTATACTTTTATCCTTAGCACCTAATGTGGTGCCTTGTATTCAATTATATAACATTAGTGAAGCATCTACTATGTGCTAGGCATTGTACCATGCACTCACAATTACAATAATATGGGCTTAATAACAATTATATTGAATTGAAATCATATTTGAAGCACTTGACAGTCTTACTCCAGCCAAATTTTTGAAAGTTATTTCACATGTTCCCTGTTTTTGTTGCTATTCTCCACACTCAGCATTTTATCCCTGGTCTCCATGTTTTGGCGTGGGCTGTCCACCATGTCTGGAATGTATTCTTTCTTCATCTCTGCTTCTTAGAATCTTTAGCTTCCTGCAGAGTTCTACTCAGGTTTCACCTTTTACTAGAAGCCTTTCCTGATCCTTCCAGTTCTATAGCACTCCCTCCCTTCTCAAATTATGTAGTATTTACTTCTCTGTTTAAATGTAGTAATCCCACAGTAGAATATAAGTTTCTTGAGAAATGCCATTTTGTTTTTTGTATCCCAGTACCTAGTCTTGTACATAGAAAACACATTTTGTCTCTACATCCCCATTGGTTCTAGAAGCTGGGATGGGGCAGAATCCCAGCACTACTGCAGATTGAATTCTCCCTTGTGACAGAGTGACAACCAAGCAAAAAAATCTGCTACAATGACATACTGATAATGTATACAAAATTCTGTCATAGTAGTCCCTGACCACCTTTCTGCCAGGTGAGACATCTTTATTGATTTTTCAATTACTCTGAATTTCCTTTTCTAGTGGTGATCTTTTTATTTTGTTCTCTGTAGAACTTGAGCATATTATTCTCTCTCTCTCTCTCTCTCTCTCTCTCTCTCTCTCTCTCTCTCTCTCTCTCTCTCTCTCTCTCTCCTCATTTTGCTCTGCATTAAAAATCTTCCCGTATTTCTCGCAATTCCTCACATTCATAATTTCTTCTTCATGATACTATTCCATTCAATCCATATTCATAGTCTTTTCGGTCATATCTCAATTGATGATCACCTTCTTTGTTTAAAATGCTATGAATATTTTTGCTTATTGCTTCTGCCTTTGACTTCTTATGGTATAAGACTAGGAGTAGAATCACTATGTCACTATGAGTAGTTTAGTCATTTTCTTGTATAATTCTATATGAAGATAAGATAGTGTAATATGGGGAAAATACTTGTATTAGATATCACTAACAAAGGTATGATATCCAAGATATGCATCTAATAAAGACAAATATATGTTTGTGCCCAAATCACAGACTGGGTAGCATAGTGGAGAGTGATGGAGCAAAGGAAGACTTATTTTATCATCATTAATTTGATTTGTGAAGTTTTTTTTTAAATTATGTACTCAAAAATATATCTTTCATCTTTTATCATCTTTATTACTTGTTTGGATAAGAATTCTCCCCCTAGCCATAGTTGTGAAAACAAACTGAGTTCCCTTCGATTTTTTAAACATGATGTGTTCTTTTACATTTATCCATTTTGAGATTATTGTGGTATATGGTGTAAAATGTTGGTTTAAACTTAATTTCTTCTAAATTATTTTCTAATTTTTCCCAAAAAGATATTCCTCCCCCAACTATTTTATTTTCTTGGGCTTATCCAACACTAGTCTACTGTTTTCAATTGCTTCTATTTCTTGTTTCTATTACTAGTCTGTTTCCCTGATCAACTTTTCTGTGTTGTTTTTTTTTTTAACTGGTACTGAATAGTTTTTATGACTGCTGCTTTGTGAAATTGTTAGAGGTCTGGTAATCCTATACCCCTTTTGGTCATACTGTTCTCATTATTTCTCTGGATATTCTTGACCTTTTGTTTTCCAAATGAATTTTGTTATTGTCTCCTCTAAGTTTGTTTTTCTAAATAAATTATTCCTCAGATAAGTTGATTGGCATAGCACTACATCTATAAATTAATTTAAGCCATGTTGTCATCTTTATTCTAGTGACACTGCCTTGTCACAAACAATAGATGTACATCTCCAATAATTTGCTTCCCTTTAATTCTGTAAAGAGTGTTCTGTAGTTGTACTTGTATAAATTGAGTATGTCAGTAGGTTAACACCTAGTTATTTGATACATTTTGATGTTTTTAATGTAATTTCTCTTTGGGATTTTGTTAGTATTGTATAGAATTGCTAAAGCTTTTGTGTATTTCTTTTGCATCCTGCTAATTTATAAAAACCAACTACTTTCTTCATTAATTTTCCAAGATTTTCTATGAAGTCCATCATGTCATCTGCAAACAGGGATAATTTCTGTCCTTTTTTAGATGGAGTGCTAGACTTGGAGACAGGGAGCCCTCAGGATGAATTCTGCATCAAACACTTCCTGGCTGTATGGTACTATGTGGCTCTGGCCAAGGTATTTAGCCTCACAGTATCCTTTTCTGCAAAAGGAGGATAATGCCAATGCCTATTTTACATGGTTGTTGTAAGGATACAATGGGATAATATAAGTAAAAAGTGCTTTGCAAAATTTTAAGCACTATATAAATGTTAGTTTTTAAAATTATTGTTATTATCTCTTCTTCTTGAATAGTTTAGTTAGTGGTTTATCAAAATAATATTCTGCTGGGGCAACTCATCTGAATGCTGGTAGGTTGGGTCTGCAGAGATGTGACTGTTATCACTCTGACAATTACAGGGGTAACCCTGTGAGTAGCTATCATTCAAAATGCTAGCTAATAAGTCCCCACCAGTGTGTTTTCCCCAAATCAGCTAATAAACTTAATTCTTTAGCAAGATATTATTAACTCAAATGGGATAGCAAGGACAGAAGTTACAACGCATTTCTCCCAAATGTCAGGGCACACTTACATTCCAACAAACCTACCCAGAGTAGAGAAGTAGGGAAGAATGCGAATGGACTTCAAGAGTGATGGTAGTTATGCACACATGTAAAAGACACAGGGGCAACAGTCATCTCTGGCACTATGGGGTTTGATGTCCCTTTTTCTCCAGAGGAGTCTTAGGAATTTCCCTATGAGTCACAGCACTATTCTGTACTTGTTCTTCACAAGGATGGTTCTTCACAAGGCATAGTCTCTGCAGGAGCAGAGGCTCAGATGCTCTGCTCCTCTTTGAGTGGGGTGCCTCTGAATGATGGGTCAAACTTCTGATAAATACTATTTTTTTCAACAAGTCAAAGCTGCTTAATTGAGGATTGTCAGAAACGTCTTCCCTTCGCCTCCTTCAGAGCCTCTGCATAGAGGTGGTTTGTTGCCTCAGAAAGGAGATAAGAGAACGCTTGATTCAAATTTTGAAAAAATTCTTCTAATCAAAACTCTATTGTTTTCTTAAGCTGCTTCATCTTGTCTTCAGGTGATTAGTTTCAGTTCAGGCATTTTCACCATTTTCACCTCCTATACTTCTTTGGAAATCTTACATGGATGAGTGGCTAGGGACAAAGTTATTAGATGAAAGTATCATTTTTTCTATTTAGTTAATTTGCATGTTGAATACTCTGTTCACCTCTGAATATTTTTGAAGGAATGGTTCATATACTTCCCATTAATGAACATCGATTTCTTTTCTTTGACAGTCCAACTCTGCAGTATATGTTATTTTGGGGTACAAGCTGATATTCTTGCTTTTCAGAGTACTGAATTCAAATCCCCTCATCACTGCAATCCTACCACTTACATGTCTAGTCAGTTGCCAACTCTTGTTGATTTTCTCTACTATAACACAACCACTCTGACCTAGGCACTCATAACCACTCATTAGCACTATATCAACAATCTACTAATTTTTCTCCCTGCATCCAATCTTTGCCTTCTCCAACCCATGTTCCATATATCACTCCTTTCCTCAAGCGACTTCAGTGTCTCCCTGCTGATTTCAGGTTTAAATACAAACTCTTTGCTTTGGAATTTGGAAACTTTTGTCATCTGAATCTAGTCTACTTTTAAATACAATGATTACATAGGACTTCATCACATTCTCATGACTTACTTGCTATTTCCTCTATATAACATTTTATCTCCTACACCCATGCCTTTTTATGGTCTGTCTTCCATACCTAGAAAACTCCCCCTCTCCACACCAGCCTCACAGAACCCTTAACTCGCTCCCATGAGAAGATCTTTCCCAATCCGCACAGTGGTTTTGCCCTCCACACCAACTCACTGTGTGTTTATTTTGTACATACCTCTTATTTACTTTTCTGTGATCATATTGTATCATTTTTGTAGAATTAAAGCTCCTTGGGTTAGAGACTATTTTTATTTATAAAAGTGCTTGCTAGGGATGGCTAGGTGGTACAGTGAATAGAGCGCTGGCCCTGGAGTCAGGAGGAGCTGAGTTCAAATCTGGCCTCAGACACTTAACACAAAAACTAGCTGCGTGACCTTGGGCAAGTCACTCATGCCCAATTTCCCTACCTTCCCTCCTCCAAAAAAACAACAAAAATAAATCAATAAAAGTGCTTGCTGCATAGTAAATACTTAATAAATGCTTGTTCATTGATTTTCCTTTTATTTTTTTTTTATAAAAACAGAGTAACCCTGTGTTATTCTTATTTTTTATATTTGGAAAGTGAAAGATTTTTCCTTGCTGCACGAAATATTTGTTCTTTGATGTTGTAATTATTAAATTTGTATGCAACATTTCTCAGTGAGTTAAATTTGGGGTTTTATTCATCTTGGTGCTCTGTGGATTCTCTCAAGACTCACTTTCATGTCTGCTTCTAATATTTCTGGACCTTTTTTTTCCTGTAAAGTTTCTTAAAGTAAGGTTGTTATGTTTACTTTTCCATGAAGTTTTTATTGACGATTTTTATTACTTAGATTTTACCTTCATATTTTATTTTCAAGTTCAGTATACTTATTTTGTAGAGCACTGGTGCATGCTTCAAATTTTAATTTTTGACATTTTATACCCTTATTTTTCCTGTGCCATTTTATTTTATTTGTTTTTAGAGCATCTTGCCATATAGACACTCTCTGTGTTTTATATTCTATAGTCTCTGATTAGAATTGCTGACTTCTTCCTTAAGAACTCAAATTTATGTCCTTTCTTTAATAATTTCACTCCTTTTATGATTTTACTGCATTGCTTTTCAGTAGAGCTGTTATAATTTCAAGGAATTTGTTATAATATTTTCAGGGATTTTGACTAATTTTCCTTTCTTTTTCCCATGTGAAAATCTTAAAATATCTTTTTTTTCTTTGTTTATTTCTCTTCCTCAGTCAACTATGCTCATTTTTTTTCTAAAAGGTCCTTTTTTATAAATATGCTTCTTAAGTCTTATCCATATTCCTCCGAAAGTCCAGAGCTATCATATACCTCCCTCAGACCTGCTGTCTATTCTCTGTTCTTTCAGACCACCAGGGTCTCAAATGCAGCAGTTAGGACAGTACTGTGAGGAACCCATGAGAGGTAACAGAAGTTGGGTTAATTCTTCACCTTTATTGGTCCCAATCTTTTGGGTTTAATCTTCCTATTATCATATATTATATAGTATTAGTTATAATAATGTTAATAGCAGTATAGAATGCTATCATAATGGGAAAAGATGAAGAGGATGAGGAAGTGTTGGGGCATGCAGAAGAAAGATGGGGTACAAGAGTAGGAGGATGGTGTAGAAGATAGCATCTTGAGAAACTTGTCTCTGGGACTGACTTTCTTCATTCCCTAGTCTGACCCCTGGGAGATAGTCATGAAGAGGTTAGAGGAAAGTCCTTTAGTATACAGCTATGGAAGGTGCTCTGAGAAGCCTTTGATATTATATCTCTTGTCTACTGATCACTCTTTCTTTTGACCATTTGCCTCATCCTATGCTTCATTAACTATTTTTAACCAATTCTGTGCTTTTGGTCTCTTCCTTCCTTTAAAGTTTCATTCCCCAGTTTCCACATAATTCTCCGACTGCCTCTTTTATCCTCTTGAGTCTTTAGGCTGACATTATAGATAGGCCACAACTTTCCCTGTGGTGGGGATGGGCTAACATCTCTCCTGGTACACTGCTAAGATATTTATTCCAAAAGTTAATGTCTAAGACTACAGGATCCAACAGGGATGCAGGGCTGTCTAAGACAGCACAGTTAAGGTTTGTGGAAGATCAGGGAAGCCGGACTTAAGAAAACTAGGAGCAAGATAAGTCAAATCAAATCAAAGCAACATTTATTAAAGACCTAATCTGTATCAGACACTGTGCTGAGCAAGGTGTATGCCAAAAAGGGGGCCAAAACACAAAACAAAAATAGACTAAAAAAAACCTCTTCAACACATTGCTTAGTCTTCAGTTATTTTTCTATAAGAATTTCCATTTTCTTCTTCCTGTCTTTGCTGAGTTTTCTGCACTCAGTGAATTCTTATTGGGAGTGATGGTGATGGGACTGGGAAGAAGATGGAGGGTTGCAGGAAGAGGCTCCCTTCATTTACCTCTCACTCCACAATGTTCCCAGAACCAGAAGGCATTTTATAACCCTTGTTGAGTTGAAATGAATTAAAACTTAGGAAGAAAGATATGATTTCTATTGTTGGCAATTTACAATTGGGAATAATATTGGGCATGGCAATGCCACACCTTAGAAGATGCTCTGCTGTGACTTTCATCCCTTTACCCCCTCCCTTTACTTACATAAACCATTATTTGGGGAAGATTACTTCATTTCAGTAGAGTTTTGCATAAGAAAAATCAAAGGATTTTATTTTTAAATTGGCCATCCTTTGTTTACAATGCCTTTGTGATTTTGCTGGAGCTGTTTTTAAATTTGCTAATATAACCCACACTGGGAGGCAGGATCATCAAAAGGAAACAGAGCCTGGAAATAGCTGGAATCAGTCATATTTGAATTTCTGCTGGATTTGGGATTTGGATTTTTGAGCTAGCCTCATGGCTAACTGTTTCATTGCTGGATTCTTCCATTATGAAGACTATTATTTTCTAGTCTTCAAAGTTCTCACTTTTCCCCAATTATCCACAATGGATATAGAAACACTTATAATAAAAAAACAAACAGTTAAGAATAGAAGTGCACTGATTGCATTCGTCCCACTCCCCCCTCCATAAACCAACCGCTGTGTTCCCTGACTTTATTGGGTACATTCGGTGATTGATTCCAGACCAATAAGAAGACAATTTCTTGGTCACGTTATTGATTTTGACCAATCTGCCATAGTTTTATAAATCCTAGCCAAACAGGATTTCTTCTCCATCCTACCCCTTTCCCTTTTGAATGTATGTCATATAATATTACATATTATAACTGTTTTTCTGTCTTAGACTATATTAAAGGCAGAGACTGTTTTCTTATGCAGACAAGAGAGGCTCCCTATTTTAGCAGAGAATGTTGGGGTTGGAGCTATGAGAGATCTGGCTGGAAATACTGGTGATATTCTAGATTGAAGTCATACGATAATGAGTCACCACTGCTTAGGTGGTTACCATGCTTTTCATGCTTCACAGAATACATGCAATGGGTTGTATTACAAGCTAAGTCTAACCAGGCATGGAAAGTCAGGCACCAAGTCATTGCAGCTCAGTAGACGGGTCCTGGGGTCAGAGGATTAGCTAGTGTTCAAGTGCTCCTTCTGATGCTAGTGTAATGTTGAGGAAATCATTTAACCATCCTGGGCCTCTGTTTCCTCATCTGTAAAATAATGGGGCTTAGACTAGATAGCTTTTGAGATTCCTTTTAGTCCCAGATCCTTGATACTATATTCTGAACAAGTTGTGTAACCTCTCTGGGCCTCAGTTTCTTTTTCTTATAACATGAGGGGGTTACACTAGACAGCCCCTGAGACCCTTTCCAGCTCTAGATCCTATGGCCCCTACAAGGGTTAGTGAGGCCACATGTGACCTCTAGGTCCTCAAGTGTGGTCCTTTGACTGAATACAAACTTCACAGAACAAATCCTCTTAATTTGTTCTGTAAAACTTGGACTCAGACAACAGGCCGCACCCAAGGACCTAGGAGGTCACATATGGTCTTGGGGCTGCAGGTTCCCTGCCCCTGTAGAAGTTATTGTTGGCAATGAGACATTTGTGTTGACTCTTAACTAGATATGCTTAGAAGAAACACACTAGACACAGTGAGGAAATTCTGATCTAGGTTTCAGTCACCACACACCTTTGGCAGGAGTCTTTAGAAACAAGCTATGAGCCTAAGTCTGGAGTGAGTGGCAGTCTCTTCAACCTTGCAAAATAAAATAAATAAATAAAAGGAAGTAGGGGACTCAAGGGGAAATCTAGAGGTAGCTAAATGGTTCAGTGGATAGAATGCTGGGTCTGGAGTCAAGAAGACCTAAGCTCAAATCTGACCTCAGACACTTACTAGCCATGAGACCCTGGGCAAGTCACTTAACCCTGTTTGCCTCAGTTTCCTCATCTGTAAAATGAGCTGGAGAAGGAAATGGCTAACCAACCCAGTATCTTTAACAAGAAAACCCCAAATGGTGTCATGAAGAGTCAGACACGACTGAAAATGACTGAACCAAAGGGTCAATTTACTTGACTAGATTGAGAAATCTACATAGACTGGGACAAGTTGGGAATACTGAATGCACCAGATTCTCTGGGTGTTCTAGTTTGTTTACTCATGTGCTAGACCTAAGCATGGACTTCTCTGAAAAAGGCCTTCAAATGGCTCATAAAAAAAGAAAGACTCCAAAGGCTTTTTGGACACCGGATAGCTCTTCCTAAACAACAACTTGATGAGTTAAGTGTAAATGAATCAGAAACATGTGGATTCCATTTCCCTTCTCAGGCACTCAGAAGTGAAGGCTTGGGGTTTGAAGAAAGGAAGGAAAGTGTGGAGGGTAAAGGGCTGAGGGGTTTTTGTAGGGCCCGAGGAAAAGCTGGACTAAACTGTGGGCCTCCTTCAGAAACAGCCGAAGGTGACAGGATTTTTTCTCTCTCCCCTCCCTATCTCCCCAGCCCTAAAATTTCTTTTGTCTACAGACTACCAGAGCTTGAAATCAGTCATGTCACTTGGCTGCATTCCTTTTTCCAGACATTTCACTTCAGGTGTCTCTGCCTTACCTTCAGGAAAGGGCTGCTGCAGAGTTTAGGCCAACCATGCCCTACTAATCTATCTCAGACATCAATATCTAAGCCAGTGGTCTTTCTTTCCACATCCAAGTGGGCTAGGGATATTGGGAACTAAACTTTGAGTCAGAAGAAGAAACATGGCATAGGGAACAGGAAGAGAAGGGAACAGGATGTCTATTAGGCTCCCACTCTATGCCAGGCAATGTACCAAGCACTTTACAAATATTATGCTATATAGTGGAAAGAGGGCTAGATTTGGAATCAAGTCAAGAAGGAAGGAGGGAAACAAGCACTTATTAAGTGCCTATTATGGGCCAGATGGGCAGCTAGATGATACAGTGAATAGAATGTCAGGTCAGGAGGCAGGAGGACCTGAGTTCAAATACAACCTCAGGCATTTACTAGCTGTGAGATCCTGGAGAATAACTTAACCCTGTTTGCCTCAGTTTCCTCATCTGTAAAGTGAGCTGAAGAAGGAAATGACAAAACCACCCCAGTATCTTTGCCAAGAAAACCCCAAATGGGGTCACAGTGACAAGTCAGACACCATGGCAAGGATGGCAAAGAGATTTTATTTCGTCCTCATGATGACCCTGAAAGGTCAGTGCCATATTTATCTCCATTTTACAGTTGAGGAAACTGTAACAAAGAGAGGTTGAGTGACTTGTCCATAGTCACACAGCTGGAAAGTGTCTGAAGCTGGATTAAATTCAGGTCTTATTGACTGCAGGCTTAGCACTCTCTCCACCGTACCACCTATCCTGCCAAAGGGACTCAAGGTCCAGTCCAGATTCTGACATGTGGCAGTGTTACACTGGGCACTTACCTTTTCTGGGATACAGCTTTCTTTTTTATAAAATGATGGGAGTTATACTGGATTAAGAGGAAGCTAGGTGGCTCAGTGGATAAAGCAGTAGACCTGTAGTCGGGGAGACCTGAGTTCACATCTGGCTTCAGACACTCACTAGCTGTGTGACCCTGGGCAAGTCACTTGACCTATTTGCTTTCATTAATAGGAGAAGGAAAAAGCAAACCATTTCAGTATCTTTGTCAAGAATATCCTGTGGACAGTATTGGCAATGCCATGGTCTGCGGGGTCATGAAGAGTTGGATATCACTGAACAGCACACTAAATTAATGATTCACAATTTTAAAAATTACTTATTCAGGGCAGCTAGGTGGCACAGTGAATAGAGCACTGGCCCTGGAGTCAGGAGGACCTGAGTTCAAATCTGGCCTCAGATAACTTACCACTTACTAGCTGTGTGACCTTGGGCAAGTCACTTACCCCAATTGCCCTGCCTTCCCCCCTCCAAAAAAAAAAAACCAAATAAAAAAACAAAAATTACTTATTCATTTCTGCTTAGGACATATAATTCTTTGCCATGAGGAATCAAGGTATACCAAAAATTTAAATTAGTAATAAATATGTGTTTCTCAGACAGGAACTATGTGAGATAATATTTATAAAGCACTTAGCGTACTGTCTGGACTATAGATGAGCTTCCAGAGAAATTAGGCTAGTTCTTGATTCCTCTGCCTTGCCTTCCCCTTTTTTGCCCCGCCTTCTCTTCTTTCTTTACTCCCTCAGTAGTCTCCATGGAAGAGATTTTTTTCTGTCTTTGCTTCCATGGAAAGAGCTCCGACTAGGACTTCATGCTAAATCTGGAAGAGCAGACAGCAGACTGCAGCTGGGGGCTGGGGAATATGGAAGTCTTGGTGTAAAGGGTGCATCACAATGAAACTTGCCCCGAACTCGATGAATCCAGACTCCTTTCCAGCTCAAAATTTATTTTTCTGTGATATGGGATTGGAGTATTACCCGTCATTAACAGCAATGTGACCTGGACAAAACAAATTCTATGGCTCTCCGTTTCTTTCTCTGTAAGGTGGAAATAGCACCTGCTTTGCCTAATCTGACCACCTAGCACAGTGGTCAGAACAAAGTAGGAGCTTAATAAATACTTGCTGATGTTAAAAGGATAGAATCATGTGAGATATAACAATAACAACAACATTTATGTAACACTTACTATGTAGCAGGCACCGTGCTAAGTACAAATGTCCTACCTTACAACAACCCTGTGAGGCTGGTATTTTTATTATCCCAATTTTACAGTTGAGGCAAACAGAGGTTAAATGACATACCCAAGAACACACATTTTAGTAAGTATCTTAGGCTAGATTTGAACTCAGGTCTTTCTGACATCAGACCCAGCAGTCCAACCACTGTGGACACCTAACTCCCATTGAGAGAGAGAAGCAATATGTGAGCTCACCCAGTTCTCTTTGGAACAATGTATATAAAGCATTTGTAATCATGTACCCTGTACGAATATAACTTCTTGTTCTTTTCATTGAAGAAAAAGTCATTCTTTACTTCTTATGCACCTAGAGTAAGAGAGCTTTTCTTCACTGTCAGGCAAAAAATTCTAAGTCCCCCTTTCCACCAAAAAGGAAATGTTGAACCTAGCTATAAAAGAAGAAGTCCAACTCCAGGGGGAATAAGGAGAAATTAATCATAGAACACAAAATGTCATTGCTGGAAGGGATCTTACAGTATCAAATATTAAAGTCAATCAAGAAGCATTTATTGAACACATACTATGGGCTGTCCCTGGAGGCTCTAAAACCATGATCCCATGAGAGTGATGCAGCAGATCTGGCATTCTATTGAAGGGAAACAAAATGTCTATATAACATGTGTGAATGTATGTATATATAAGATAAAAAATGACTTTGTGTGTATATATGTTTGCATACATGTGTATATGTGTATGTATATGTATATGTGTTTATAATTTCAGGGGACAGCAACAGCTTGGGAGGCCATCAGGAAAGGTCTCAAGTCAGAAGAAGTACTTGACCTGAACTTTCAAAGGGATTCTGCAATCCAAGCATGCAAAGGCTGAGAGATGGGAAATGGAATCTTCTAAATAAGAATCTGGGCCAATCTGGTTAGAATGTAGAGTATGACATTGAGAGTAATAGGTAATAAGTCTGGGAAGGTAGCCAGATTGGGAAACACTTGAAATGCCAAACACAGGAATTTCTGTTTTATATTGGAGACATTAGGGAGTCACTTGGGAGCTTTTGATTGGGGAAGTGATATAGGCAGACTTTAGACAACTGTGTAGAGAATGGATAAGAGAGTGTGGATGTAAGGCAGGAACTCAATTAGGAAGCTCTTGTAATAATCTAGGTGAGAGCAATTAGGGCCTAAACTAGGGTTATGGTCGTCTGAGTGCTGGGAATGGGGCAAATGGGAGTCAGATTGTGAAGAGTTTGAAATGTCAAACAAAATTGTTGAGATAAGAGGGAGCTACAGAAGTTTACAGAGGAAGGGAATGATATGGTCCGACCTCCCCATTAAGAAAATCACTTTGGGAGCTGTGTGTTGAGGACAGACTAGAGAGAAGAGAGAATTAAAGGAATAAGGTCAATTAGAAGGCTCTTGCTCTGACTCAGTTGAGAGGTGCTAAGAGATTGAACTAGGGGGCAGCTGTGTGGGTAGAAAGACGAGAGAAATTACAAGACTTGGCTACTGAGTGGATATGGGGGATGAGGGAGAGTGGAGAGTAGGTGACAACACTGAGGTTGGGATTTGGGGGACCTGAAAGGATGGAAGTCAAGGAAAGACGAGTGGGAATAAGAGGGAATGATGATGAGTTCTCTTTGGACATTTTGAATTTGCAATGGGACATTACAATGGGAATTTGCAATAGGACATTTAGTTATCCAGTTTCAAATATTCAAAAATCAATATATTCAAATCCTGAATATTTGAATATGCACATTTTCAAAGCAATTTCACAAATGCATGCACATCTATATGTATACATATATGTGTGTACATGTGTGTATATATTTGGTCATGCAAGATTGAGGTCAACAAAGAGAGTAGGTGTTATATACACACATTTGTATGTATGTATATACACATATGCATTCACTCCTACAAGAATGTATACACACAGATATATAAACATTGTACACAATGCATACACATATATGGGATATGTATATGGGATATATATATGATATATCTCTATAATGCCCAGACATATCAAACACACAAAGGCGCATATATATGTAAATATACAACCATACACACATACATACACATACATATGCACATGCAGACATATATGCATATGCACATGCACATTCATCTACATCTATATCTACATCTGAAACCTTGGGAGTTGGTGAGATTATCATGACACAGGTTATATAAATAGGCCCAGAATAAAGCTTTGGAATCAGCCCATGGTTTGGGTGTGTAATATGTATGGTGATCCAAAAAAGGAAATTTAGTTAGAGTGGCCAGACATAGAGGAGAAGAACCGTAAGATAAATGTATCATGAAAACCCAGAAAGGAGATAGTATCCAGGAAGGGAAGAGGACCCACAGAATTAAATTATGTAGAGAGGTCAAAAAGGATGAAGGCTGAGAAAATTGCCTCAATTTGTACGTTAACATTATTGTAAGTTTGGGGGGGAGTCCAGTTAGGTGAGGAGGATGGAATCCAAGATTATAAGTAGCTAAGAAGGAAAGAAAATGGAAGTTAAAAATATAGACAGTTTTTTTTTTTTTCTAGGAGTTTGGCTCTTAAATAGAGGAAAAATATAGGGTGGCAGGGTCAAGTTAAGATTTTTTTTTTGGTCTGCAGCGCGTGGCTTTTTATTCTGATACTGGGGCTGCGACATACACTAAGGCACTTTTATATAAAAATGGGCGGGGCTTGAATGTTTCCTTGGGAGCCGCTGGGACCTGACCTCAGAGCTCGGCGGTGTGATGGGTCTTCACATAGTTTGCGGCTTCACATAAGTTTGCGGTCTGTGGGGTTGGTGATGGGGTTTTCTTTGCTCATAGGTAGGTAAGTCTGAGTGACGCAGCCTGTACAATACAGTTAAGAAGGTAAATCCAGCAAGCAGTGTATGGTGGAGAAAACAGACTGCTCCCCAGAACCGAGGTCTAGGGGGAAGGCAGTGATCAAGACCTTGCTTTTATTCTTGAGACGAAGACTGTGCAGGCTAAGGACTTTTTGGGGTGTAGAATGAGCTCCCCATTCCCTGGGCCTCTGGCCCTTCTATATGTCCAGGCTTGATGAGGAGTCCTTGAAAGAGATTTGGTCCCCAAGAGTTACCAGGAAAAGCCACCTGCTCCTGCCCCCCGCCCCAAGGCCAGACAGAGAGCCCTGAGAAGGAGCGCCCTCAGCCGGTGGATTCCTCGGGGGCTGGGTATAGGAGCATAATCATTGCACTTGAACAAGGCGGGGCGAGGGGGGTGGCTGACGACTTTGGCAGCAGCTCCGGGAGGCCTCCCATCTTCTCCTGACTCCAGCCCACAGCCCCTTTTCCTTCCCATGGGTCTGGGGCTCAGTGGGCCAGACAGGGCCGTGAGATCACCCAATGTGATTGCCAACAGCAAAGGAGGAAGGGGGTGGGGGGTGACAGGAACTGTCCTAGGGCTCTCACTATCAAAACTAATTTGAAGAAAAATAGATGAATAGAAAACCATCTTCCCTTCCCTCCCCCACTCCAGCACAAAGGGCTTGGGGGAGAGTGGGGCCTGGCCCCCCATGATGCTGTGTCAGGCCTGAGGCCCCAGCCTGGACTCTTTGGTATGTGATTCAGGGGGGAGGAGGAGCAGGGAGGAAAGCAAGCGCCTGCACAAAGGCACAAGATGGGGAGGGGAGGGGCAGGATGGGGGGCACCATCACAGCAGGCGAGGGGTGGGGGGAGAGGCAGCCAGGGACCCAGGAGGCAGGACCTCTACTCAGGAGCCTTTGCGTCCCCGGCTTCGGCCTTGCAGTCCACCTCGTCATCGGAGCACTCTCCGGGGCCTTTCCGGGCCACGCGGCGGGGCACGACGAAGGGCAGGTCACCGCGCCTGAGCTTGTTCTTGAGGAAGCTGACCTCGCGGTTAATGGCATAGGCCGTCTCAGTGACATCCTCGAGCTCCCGCTGAAGCTTCCTGCGGGACGCATTGTCCCGCTGTGCCTCCTCCTCCTCCGCCTCCTCCAGCTGCCGCTTCAGCTGCTTCAGACGCAGGGTCACCTTGTCAGCCTGGTCCCTGTACTGCTCTGCGTTGCGACGTTCATCGTCCACCTGCAGAATCACGTCCTTGAGCTTCTTCTCCGCCAGCCGCACCTGCTTGCAGGCCTGCTTGGTCTCGTTGTCCAGCTGCTTCTCGAGCTGGGCGATCTTGGCCTCCAGGGCCGTGATGGACGCCTTGTACTTGGACTTGACCGTGCCCTCCATCTCCTGCAGATTCACCTTGAGGTCCTTGTTCTGGCGCTCCAGCTGCTAGCGCGCATTCTCGTTCTTCTGGCCGTGGCTGCGCTCCATGTTCAGGTCGGTGTTGATCTGGTCCATCTGTAGGTTGGCTTTCTTGAGCCGGTCGTTGACCCGCTCCGTATTGCTCTGCTCTTCCTCCAGTTCCTCCTCCAGCTGCGCATTAGCTAGGGCGCCTTTGCTGCTGCTGTTGGCGATCTTGTCCGCCAGCTCGCCCCTCTCCTGCTGGGCCTGGCGCTTGGTGTGCTCGGCGGCTGCCAGCTCCTCCTGGAGCTGGATCATCTCCGCCTCCATGCTCTTGAGTTTCTTCTCATTCTCCTTGGACTGGGCCAGGATCTCCTCTCGAGAAGCCCGGGTGTCGTCCAGCTCCCGCATGTAATCCTTCATCTGGGCCTGCAGCTTGCGCAGCAGCTTGATGGCCTCGTCCCGGCTCTTGTTGGCCAAATCGATGTGGGCCTCCAAGTCCTTCAGGTCCAGCTCCAGCTTCTTGCAGGCGGCCACAGCCACAGAGCGCTGCTTCCGCTCATCCTCCAGGTCGGCCTCCATCTCCCGGACCTACCGGACCAGCTGCTTCTTCTTCTCCTCACTCTGCTCGTCTCGGCCCTGGAGATCCCGTTCAAACTGGGCCTTGATGGCCCGCAGATTCACTTCCAGCCGCAGCTTGGCATCCTCTGTGGCCTGGAGATCGTCTTCCAGATCCTCCAGCTGGGTCTTCATTTCCTCCACTTGCTGCTCCAGGGCCCGCTTCGACTTCTCTAGCTCATGGACCCTCTTGCCCACGTCATCCTTGGAGCTCATCAAGTCCTCCATCTCAGCCCAGAACTGCTTGTTGAGGCGTTCCAGCTCAGTCAAGTTAAGATTTTTTAAAACTTAAGTGTCCAGGATATTTGGGAATGTTTAAAGGCAGCAGGGAATGAGGCTGGGAAAAGATAGGGAAAGACCAAAGAACAGGAGAGGAGATAATAATGGAGGGTAATCTATTGGAAGAGAGAAGATGGAATGATGCCAAGGGTGCATGCACAGCAGTTGGTCTTGGCAGAGAGAAGGATACTTCATCTGAGATTAAAGGAGGTGAGAAGGGTGATGATGAAAAAAGGGTTTCATCTGTAGAGTAGAAGATTAGTGGTAGCTCACAATGAATGGTCTCTGCTTCCTCAGAAGAGAATCGGGCATGGTCCTCTGCTGAGATGAAAGAGGGGAAGCTGGTGTGGGAATCTTGAGGAGAAAAAAGAGGGCTTAGAATAGCTGATGAGATCAATCTGAACACAGTTCTAGAGCACTTAGGATGAAACATGCCATCCACCTCCAGATAGAGAGGTGCTAGAATTGGAGAACAGACAAAAGGTTTTTTGTTGTGTTTTGTTTGGTTTGGTTAAGATTGGTGATGGGGGAATTTGTTTTGCTTGACTATCCATATTTGCAATGGATTTTGCTTTTCTTGCTGTCTTAGTGGATGGGGGATACAAGGGAGGTAATTCAGAACTGATAATAAAATTTAAATAAAAGAACCATGTGTTAGGAATAGTAAAGAGAATCAGTCAGAGAAGAAAAAAAATATTGCCTTGCCTCTGTGAGGGCTCAGTTCAGATCAAATAACATAAAGTTGGAAGGACTCCACTGACAAAGTTATGTGATCTTTCTCTAGAATAGTTCAGCAGCTTATGGGGTGAGAGAAGAGGAGGTAGATGGTAATATTAATCCAGGGTTGAGGTTTGGTCAGGACTGAGCCATGAGGACAAGATAAGGCACTTGGAAGTTACAAGGGATCATAGACACTGACCAGTCCAATCCTCTTGTTTCATAGAGGAGGGCTCTGAAGCCTACAGTGGCTGTGACTTGCATAAGGTCATTTAGTTTCTGGTTTATACAGGAGCAAAGGAATGATGACAAGTATCATGAATTCTAGGCCAAAGTTCTTCCACTATACTGGACTTCCTTTAACTCCCTTCTGATTTTTCCAGTTAGATTATGGAGAAATCAGGAATGTAGTCTTAATTAGAATGAAAGTAATTGTGGTTTTTCCTTTCTCTTTCCATTTAATTGTCCTTAACCAGAAGATTATTACTAGTCCTGGGACCAAGATAGCAAGGTCCATGGCCAGAGCTGCACTGTGTTTGTGTGTGTGTGTTTGTGTGTTTGTGTGTGTGTGTGTGTGTGTATAAGTATATATGTATGTGTGTATATGAGAGAGACACAGGAGAAAGGGAAAGAGAGAAAAACAGCAAGAGAGGGAGAGAGGAAGAGAGAGAGAGAAGAAGGAGGAGGAGGAGGAGGAAGAGGAGGGAGGGAGGGAGGGAGAGAGAGAGAGAGAGAGAGAGAGAGAGAGAGAGAGAGAGAGAGAGAGAGATATTAAGATTGTGAGATGGGGTCAGAAAGGGAGAGAGAATTAAAGAACTGGTGGAGCAAGAAGTCACTTTGGGAATAAATGATAGAAATAGCTCGCATTTATATAGTGCTTGAATAGCCACAAAACATTTTTCTCTTTCTTTCTCTAGAAGGAAGCTAAATGCAAGTATTCTTATGCCCATCTCACAGATGAGGAAGCCAAGTACTTAGAGCTGGAAGTGACCTTATATCTAGGTCAGGGGTTAATAATAGTGACAATAGCTAACATTTATGTAACACTTGCTATGTACCAGGTGCTTTACGTAGTAAGTGCTTTATAATTGATCCTTACAAAAACTCTGGGAGATAGATGCTATTATTATGAGGAAACTGAGGCAAACAGCCTTTCGGTGACTTGCCCTGGCTCACACAGATAGTGTCTGAAGCTGAATTTGAATTCAGGTTTTCCTGACTCCAGGCCTGGCACTCTTAATCATTTTTGTGTGTCATGTAGCATGAGGAAGGCTTTGCATCCCTTTTTTCTAACAGCTATGATTTTAAATATACAAAATAAAATACATAGGGTTACAAAGGAAATACATCATGTCAAAATAAATGTGTAATTTTTGTCTATTCAAGGTCAGACTCTGAAATCTATCGGTGGACCCCAAGTCAACAATTTCCAATTTAGTCCAATTACCTTCATTTTCCAAAGATGGAAGTTGAGATTCAAAGTCACACATCTAGTAACAGCAGAAACTAGGTCTTTTGAACCCTAGCTCAGCGTTGCTCATGCTACAGCATTCTAAAGAGAAGAAAGGACAGGAAAAAGCATTCTGTGTGTATCCCCAGACTTGGGCTGGGTTGGTTTGGGCTGGTGAGGACAGGGAAGATGGATGTGCTGGAAAATTTCCTAAGATCTGGCTCAATGCAAGGAAAAGAGGGATAAATGCAAGCAGACACAGCAAAGCTTTTGAAATTTGCCTCGTGGGCCGTAAGGAGCTCCTGAAGACAGGGCTGCTGGGAAAATGCTGGGAACCATCTAAATTATGGAGCTGTGAGTGGCAGAGCAGGCTTACCACTGGGATGAGGCAGCAGATGAAAAATGTCCCTGCCAATGAGCCATATAGCCTGGCCGGCTGGGCTACACAGACTTTCAGGACCAAGAACTCTGAAAATGATTGAACCCTTCAGCACAGGAAAAGACAGGGCCCATAGTCTTATAAACAACATGCACTCACATAGCCCATGGATCACAGCTCAGAATGAATCTCTGCAGTACTTCTTGGGAATCACTTTACATCAAACTGTCTTTAAATTGGGCCTTAGTTTCTTTATGTGTAAAATGAATGGGGCTTGAACTAGTTGACCTCTAGTGACCTTTTCTATCTAATGTTATAGTTCTATGCACCAATGTTTTCTGTTCTAAGGGCCTTTCTAGTACTAACATTCTACCTTCAAATGAGATAATTTATACGAATTTTTAATTCCTTAGAAATTTCCTAATTTTCAAACTTTAAAACACCAAATAAATCCTATAATTATTATCATGATTATATTCTAACATTTAGGTCCTAAAGCATCTATGACATTCTTTCCCATCCTCCTGTTATACATAACCTCAAAGAGGAGTTGGTATTTAATTCACAGAGAGTCTCTGCTTTTTGTTGCTGCTGCAATAATTTGAGCTCTTATGAAAATGTTTCCTCATCCTCATCTTCACTGGAACCCTAGGATTGCTCTGCTGGGGATCAGAGGAGTGGGTGGGATACAGTTGAGGGTGGGATCTAACACAAAACACAGACCATCCCAACAGTCTTCCTTTGATCTTTTCAAAACACAATGCCATTACATTGACTACAATAACGGCCTTAGGAGTCAGGCCCTTATTATTTACCATGCCCTCTGAGGGGTCTTTGAGTCTAGAACTGTCAAAGCCCCTTGGGATTCAGGTTAAGATACAGCAGCAGGTATCAGAGAGACAGGGCCAGGAGGAATGAGAAAGTGTGTCAGGGGAAATTGTTTAAATAAACAGTTGGATGCTTGGAAGCACAGCCTTAAGACTTCAGATCTTTCTCTCCCTTCTCTGTTTTTTTTCCCCCCTTCTTCTTCAAAACAGAAGATTAAGTTTGCTGTGAACATGAGCTGATGAAAAGAATTCACATAGTTCTTTGAATAGTACTACAGTGAGACCCACAGGAGAGCTACAAATTGCTGTTGGAGACACTGGTCTCCTTTTTTCAGAAAGTTAGCATAAAAGTACACATATCTTCTTTCTATAAGGTACTAACTTGTAAATTAACCTTTAATGGAGTATAAATGACGTCCTGAAAGAGCTGCTTATGCAGCTATATTTATGATCTAGAAAATTGCAAATATTTACAAGATTATAGGTGTTAATGGTCTGTCAAAAATGTTTGTATATTGTACATACATTAAACCCCAGTTTCAGACCACCCTGGTATAAAAGACCACCCCTCTCCAGTCCCATATAGAGTTTCACTTTGAATCCATATATGCCAATCCCTATAATTAGACTACTCCCTAATATAGATCAAGTCTACTTTATAGGGAAGGTCTCGATAGGTTTCATTTAGTTTAAACCCAGTACCCAGGCTGCCTATGTAAACTGTTTGCTAAATAGCACTGGCTGACCAATCAATCTTGAGCCAATCCTTTGGAGATCATTCCTTGTTGTCCCTGGGAAACTCGCCTGTCTGCTTTGAAAGCGTGCACTGCCCTAGTGCCTAAGTGACCATGTTTTGATTGTTTTCCTGAAAGGAAAATGAAACATATACACACATAGCTCCAGCAATCTCCCTTCCCTGTTAATGTCTGGTCATCTGATCATGAAATGTACATAAGTCTCAGACTTGAATCCTTTCAAAGCCACATTATGATTTCAATGGCACCCCTAACAGAGGGTTTTACAATGGGAAATTGCAATAAATAAATAAAAAGGGAGAAAAAAGATCTTTCTTCTATAATTGATAGTTCTTTTGTGTCTCAGTTTTTTTGAACTCTTGCTGTGCCACTGTACCAGAAAAGTTGTGTGGAAAGAGGGGAAAAAGGAGGGGAGCAGGTAATTTTAAAGTAGATATCTTGCTTCTATTTATTATCTAGTTTGCACATTTCCATGAATTCCAAAGCTTTTTTCTTTGGCAGTCTGGAGATGATCATTTTCCTTAGGTATTTGTTAAAGAATTTACCAAGTCCAAGACATATGTAAAGTATGGCTTAATTCTGAGCCTTACAGAAGAAATGCATCCTCTCATATGACTAAGAAAAATATTTTTAAACCAAAATCTTGTACTGAAAGCATCAATGGAGAATGTTTTTTTAAGGTGGATCTTCAGGTAACCACACTGCTTCTTCCTTCTAAACCCCACCTCAACTTCCCTCCCCTCTAAGAAAGGAGAATAGGAGGGTACTAAAGTCAATTTTCTATGAAACCCTTTGCATGCATCTAATTTTCTTTAAAATAAATGTGTCCAGGTGAGGCAAGCATCATTACTACTGCAGTTTCTCTCTTACAGAGGTCTAATTTAAGTGGAAGCAGTGGGCTGGCCTTATCTTTAGGTATACCAGAGCAGGCCAGGGCACATACAGAAATGATAGATTGGTCTCTGGAATCAGATAGTTTCCTGGGAATTGGGGTAGCCAGACTGGTAAAAGAATTCTCTCTCTACCTCCCGCCAAGCTGATTAACAGGTTTAACAAGGCCCCTACCTGTCTGACTTTGGAAAAACTTGATAAGATACTTTTCTAAACTGGGGTCAGGATTAAAGGTTTTTGCTCTTCATCTGGGTAAACACATTAGGACTGATGCTGAAATGTCATCATTATCTTGAAAATTTATTCAGATGCATAATGTTGTGAGACTGGAGTTATGAGGTACATATTTCCAAAGAATTATAGATTTAGAGATGAAGGGTACTTTAGAGGTCATCTAATGCAATGTCTTAATTTGACAAATGGGGAAACAAGCATACAAAGATTGACTGGTTTGTCCAAAGTCACAGTATCTTCAGTTGCATCAGTGTGAGTATTCTTTCTGCTTCTATGGATTGCAAACCCTCCATATCAAAAGTTCTTAACATTTTCTTTGCATTTGTTATGGACCCCATTGGCAGTCTGGTGAAACTTATAGACTCTTTCTCAGAAAAAATGTTCATTGCCTAAATTAATAAGTTAAGGGAATATCAGATTTCAGTTAAAGATGAGTGAAAATAAAGGTGTATTTCCCCCCTCAAAGTTTACAGGTCCCCCTAAAATCCATCCACAGATCCCTGATGGGGAGGGAGATTCTCTAGAAACCCTGGATTAAGAACCTTTACTCTAGATTTATAGTTGGTTAATTTAAGAGTAGCTGTGGCTGAAAATTTTCTCACCTGGTCTTTCTGAACTTAGTGAGGTTCATCCTCAGACAACAGAAACACAGTTTCTTAAAGGTCATATCTATACTTAAGCTGTAGCCCTTAAGACTCTGAGGTCGTCTGTTTGTAGGTATATGGCTAACTTTGTCAGTAGAGCCCAGGACTCCATGTTTTAAAGACATAGGTCTGAGCCTGTATTGAACTTACAGATTTTTTAGGAGTCAGCATGGGGCATTAGAAAGAGTCAGAGAACCTGGGTTTAAATCTTCACTTTGTCAATTACTATGTGTGCCCAATGTTTCTGGACCTCAGTTTCCTAGTCTGTTTTACAGGAAGAGGGTCATCTAAATAATATCTAATAAATATCCCTTCTAGCTCTAAATCTATAATGTTATGGCCATACAGTAGCATAAAAGAAGGATACTGAGAGACAGATGCATAGTGTTCAGAATATAGTTAAATGGGTATATTATAATGATATTCAGTTTCAAAACCAGAAAAGCTTGGGCAAATCACTCAACTTCTCAATTTTGGGTTGAGGTGTGCTGGAGCCATCTCTTAGGCTCATGAAAGCTGGTTGTTCAATTTTCAGTAAGAACATTTATGCCTAAATGAAAGCAGCCAAGGCTTGATCAGGGTTTGATCTATTATTTTGTTAATTGTCTAGACAATCTAGTGATGGAGAAAATGTTAATAATTCAGATTAAACTTAAAATGTGTCCTGCTTTTCATAGAGCCAGTTGTTAAATGTTTACTAGGATACCACTGATTGTAAGCAACTAAAAATATAAATTGCAGAGAAGGTGCTGGCCTGCATGAGTAGAGGGCACTTCCTTATAAGGAGCTTAATGAAATACTAAAATGAAAATGAAACAATATGTCTGGTCCCATTCCTCTCCCTATGAAGGCATCAGACTGTCAGAATATACTAGGTGATGAGACTCTCATCAAGACATTTTCTCAGAGCCCAAGTTATCATTCTCCAAATGTTTCACCCTACTTCTTTTCAACTGTAGCCACTCTTATTTGGAAAGAGTGGGAAACCCAGATGAGCTATAGAATATCAGTTGACCATTCGAGTTCTGTCTATGTGCCAAACAAAGAAATAAAAAGAAAATCCACATGGCTGTTTCCAATGAAGAAAGTAACTCTAGGCTCTGAATAACAAGCTTTTATAATTAATGGTTAGGGCAAATGGTTGATCATCCAAGTATGTTATCTTTGCTACTTATGAAGACAGAAGGATTGTTGGTGTTCTATGCTTTTTCTCTACCTCAAAACATGGTACTCACAGTGCAGTAGGAATAATACACTTGTCACCTAGGTTAGGACACCTTTTCCTCCTAAAAAGTCTACAAAACCATTCTTGAGATTTAATTGGTCCAGGCGATTAAGGTTTGAACTATTAACATAGCTTCCTGATCACCTAAGTTATAAAACATGTAGCCTACAAGAAATCAGGGCTCTTTCGGCATGATATACCCTCCTAACTGGGGATGCCACAATGGCAAAAGTCAAAATGAAGGAAGCTGGGTTCAACTGATCAATGCTGTATCCCTGCTGAATATTCTCTCTGTGTTATTGGCAAGTAATCTTCTGTTGAATGTTAGATGGTCTAGATTAAAGGTTCTCAATTTCTTTCATTCCTGGGCCTGAACCATTATATTTATCTGAGTGAGGCCTGCCCAAAATGAATACCTTTCTTAGGTATCCAGCCTAAGGCCAGGGATCAAACTCAGGCACAGGGGCAAGAGGAGAGCCCTTCAAATGTGGTCATTCCTGCTATCCTTGCTCTGGGTGTTTGCTTAGGTTGATGGTTGATAGTTACACAAACATCTACACTTCCAACCCAGCCTGGTGAAGCTGGCAGGGTTTAGGAGATTCATCAATTATTTCAAACTATTTTTTGAACATTATGGGTTTGGCAGAAACCCCAAACATACTTTACCAAGTGCTTTTTCCCTTCATTTTTAATCCCATGAGTATTTCAAATGCAATCCGTATGTTCCTGATTCATTTACACTTAACTCATCAAAATACTGGTTGGTATGAATTACTTGATGTCCAAGAAGAATTATGGTTCTTTTTTAGCAAGAATTAAAAAGACTTTTCCCCCTCTAGAAATGTAAGTTTCACTTGCCATATGTAATGGAACATGCCTTCCCACCCCCCCAACTTTTGCCTTCTGTTCCAAAGTAAAAAAAAAAACAAAAAACAAAAAACAACACAATTCCAGGGGCCACTAAAACTTGGGGAAGTACTTTATTTCTTTGGCCTTTCTTTTAAGATCCATGTGAATTCTACGGGAAATTTGATCCATATGTTTCTGATTCATTAACATTTAAATCATTAAAATGTTGTTTGGTACAAGCCACTTGGTGTCCGGTAATCAAGCATGAGCCTTTTTTGGTGTTGCTATTTTTTCCCCCAAGCTCTTTTTCTGCAAAACAGGAAGTCACATTTGGCAAGCCTAAAGTCAGGCATCAACTAGTTGACACTTGGCTTGATAACTAACTCTCAACCTATTAATTTAGAAAGAAGTCCATTTTATCCACTCTCTTGTGAAACCCAGGTCAAGGACTCTGCTTGTATTTTAGATGGGTGCTGCTACTAATATAATGAGATTAATTTCACCCATAAGTAAATTAGTTCCTTTAAGGAGGTTAAATATGGTGACTATGGGAGCATTGGCACCCAAATGGCACAATGAATAGAGCACTGATCCTAGAGTCAGGAAGACTCATCTACATGAGTTCAAATCTGGCCTTAGACACTCTGTAACATGATCTGGTGAAGGAAATGGCAAACCACTCCAGTATCTTTGCCAAGGAAACCCCAAATGGGGTCACAACAACAACAAAAAATGACTGAACAACTGACTTAAAAAAAAGCAAGACATACTTTTAAATTTAACATGCATCATTAACATTTTTCTCCACCACTTTCTTAAAACTAGACAATCAACAAAACAATGAAACCTTGATTGTAGTATGTGCCAATTTCCAAGTTGTAAATGCTCATGCCGAAAAATTAACAACTGACTTCTGAGAGCTCATTTGTGCTGGCTCCAGCACAAATAGCCTCCTTATTACAAAGGACTTTGAGGAAAGTCTTTTCCTATTTAAATCTATGATCCTAGAGTAATGCTTTATTGTTGTTATTGTTCAATTGTTTTTCAGTCATGCCTGACTCTTTGTGACACCATTTAAGGTTTTCTTGGAAATGATGCTAAAGTGGTTTGCCATTTCCTCTTCCAACTCATTTGACAGATCAGGAAACTGAGGCAAAGAGGGTTAAGTGGTTTGCCCCATCACCTTCCCCACACAAGTTACTAAGTGTCTGAGGCCAGATTTGAACTCATGAAGATAAGTCTTCCTGACTTCAGACCCAGTGCCTTATTGACTCTGGCACCACCTTACAGCCCAGTGTGATAGTATGATTGGCCAATAAGGGCCCAGTCCTTGAAACACATACAGTTATTCTCTGACTGTTGCCAGTCTAACACATAGAACTCTAGAAGCTGCATTTAACCAGAGTGACTCAGGGTTAGTTCTATGTCCTGGTGAAAAGTCTTCTAATTGCCTTTGGATCTGGGAGGACAGATGACTCAGAAGAAGCTGAGCCAGAACTGAGTGTACATACAAAATGTTCAAAACGAATGGTCTCTTACTCTCTTCTCTGGTGACTTTTGAGCAAGGACTGCTGTAAACTGATGGGTGTGGGGTGGCATGGGTGTGGGAGGTGTGGGTGGGCAGGCCAGCAACCCTATCTTTCTAACCTGTTGCTAGTATCCTTGAGTCAATATTATCTCTGCTTCTTTAATATTTATTCCTCCCTGTGTTTAGGTGAATGAATATTCTGAGATGACTAAGGTCCAGAAAGCAACCAAAGCTCTCAGAAGTCCCACTGGCAAACACTATTGGCAGCAGAACCCTGTGAAGTGGTAGTGGCTAACAACAGAGGAATTACCTGCAGATTGAAGTTGAAAGACAATTCTTCAAGGTTGGCAGTGGTTTCAAGGATTGTGAACCATTATAATGGAAAGAAATGCAGCCTGTGGACTCTAAGATGGCACTGATTTACCAAGCCCAAAGAGCTACATTTAGAAGGAACTCTATAAAGACTCCTCAACTCTATGAAGACTCCTGTGAAAAAGGGCCAGAAGTAAGAGATAGACACTGGCCGCATATGTGTCACTTAAACAGTAGTCTAAGTTTAACTCTCCTCAGGGACCTTGTTTGTGCAAGAAAAGAGTGCGCCTAGGTTGGGAATAATGTTTTTTAACTACTATTTTCCCTATATCTTTTCAGTAAATACCCCTTTCTAAAAGCTAATAGAGTTCTATGGTTCATTGATATTGGAGGGGGCACATTGATAGGGGTTTATGCAGCCCCTCAGTGTTATCTTTAGAACCCTGAGGAGAGAAGTAATGCTTTCACCCCTAGGAACCTAACTGGCTAGTCCAGTGCAAGTAAAAAGAGTGAGCCTAGTAGTCTAAAAGATATGCCTAAATAGGTAACTTCTTACAGATCTATGTAAGGATGATAATGCGGTGTAGGCAATATTGCTCTTTACCGAGGAGTATAGGTTCAAGGATCGACTGACTAGATGTCCACAGAACAATGTTGAAGAAAGCATCTGGTTCGTCTTTGAGTCAGTGAATACAGGTTCAAATACTGTCCCTGATATTTAGTACCTTGGGTGAGTCTCTGGGTCTCAGTTTCCTCATCTGAAAAAATGAAGGGGATAGATAGATGGCTTCTCTGATTTCTTTCTACTCAAACTCTTTGATGTTATGAACATGTAACTAAATTTCAGTAAAGTTTCCACATACCCCAGGAAAGTTTAAAACAAAATAAAGATGATTTAGAAGGGAAAAAAATAATAGCTAGAACAGATTAATAGGATTATTGTAATTTTCACATCTACAGACCATTACTGTCTATAAAAATAAGATTCCCTGGCGTTAAAGTATCTTCAAATTTTGTTTTGTACTGTGGGATCATCAACATTCTTTTAAAAAAATCCACATCTCAGGTAAAGTCATTTGAATCCCATTAGAATTATGAAGCTGAAATTTCACAGCAAATAAAAATACTCTATCATCTTAATAAAATCATCATGTGCAAGTGAAAATGGAGGTGAGAAAGATCTAATTTGAAAGCTTTGCTCAACTCTTCTTACTCCCAAATGGAAATTCTAAACTTGCCAGGGAAGGGGCCATCATCAGCCATGTCATCAATTTGCTCCTAAACAGGCTGTTGGTTTCTAGGTCCTTTTTATACCACAGGTCAGGGGAACAATATAAGGGAGGCTCCCAGGGTATTGTAAATACCTGGAGTGCTTTGAATTGCATGGAGCCAGCAGCTGAGCAATGGTACTTAGCAAAGCTACACATTAGACCAAGCCTTCCAGTGAAGCTAGGCCTTTACCTCCCTAATCTTTATCACCATAGTAATTTTCTCTGCATCTTCTATATAGTCTCAAATCAATAAATCCTATGAATTCCAGTGTCTTTGGAAGTTATCAGAGAAAGAGGGTTGGATGGCCAATGTTTGCCAAGTAGGAAATTAATAAGTTTTTTTTAAAGAGACCAATAGAGAAAATTAATTTTCTTTCAGATTTTCAGTTATTTCCTTCCAAGCTCCCAAACAATCTTCCCCACACCCTGCCACCCCAACACCCTCTCCTTGTAAACTGACTTTTGTCTTCCAAAATTTTCCACTCATCTTTTCCAACCCAGAGCAGGCTGTACTGCTAACACACTATATCAACAGAGATTCACATTACTGGACAATGAAGGAATTTGCAGAGTGGAAACAATCATGGTCTATGCTGTTCCAAGCTAGTGACACACAATTATTTCTTTTTAAAAAATGTTTTATTGTTGTATTTTGCTTTTAACACAATGGGTCACTTCCCAGTTCCCCATGGCAACAGAGAAAAACAGTTGAGTAAAACCAAGTGATAGTGATGAAAGGTGACAACATAGCCACATTTCACTCGTATAGTCGTAAGCCTCTAAAAGAGATGGGAAATCCTGCAATAGTTTTCTCAGGAAATATTAATGATGCTCCAATTTTACCACATACCAGTGCAAGGCTTTGTGGCAGGTGGCTCTCTCCTAGAGTTCTACCTTCCCTCCCTCCACCTCCAAGTTCATTCTTTACACATCACATGGGCTTTGGGTAATGGTATAACACAGCAGCCAGGAAATCTAATGTGATCTTAGGCTGAATTATGAGAATTACAGAGTTCAGAGGGAGGTGGCTAGCGTTGGCCCTGCCACAGCTGGAATATATGCAGCTGAGGGCCCCATATATCAAGAAAGTCATTCTCATTACTTATCTATAGGAGGATGAGAGGACTGTTAACTAGATCACAGGAAAACTGACACTGTGGATATTTAAGCTGGAGAAGAGAAGACTTGGGGACAAGGCATGGTAGTTATATTTGACAGTCACCTGGACAAAGAATTAGACTTATTCTCTTTGGTCCAACTAGGACTAAAAGGTGTAAGGTATTTAAAGGAAATTTTAGGTTTAGTATAAGAAAAATTTTAATAATAGTTTAAGTAGTCCAAAAGTAGAATGAATTGTCTTGGGAGGTAGTGGATTCCTTTTCACTGAGGGTCTTCAAACAGAGGTTGGAAAACCAATGTGTGGTCGTCTAGTTGCTGAAGTGTGTCCTCTAGCTCCTTCCCTGGAGTAGCATTGGCTTTCTGTCCCTGGGACCAAGAGGGTTGTTCTCAGAGGTTAGCTTTCTTCCCTGTTGCTCATAGAATGAAAGTGATACTAGGCTCCCTTTCAGACCCCCAGCCCTGATTGGCTGACCCGCAAAGACAAACTTTGCTTTGGACCAGTAAAGATTGGACATTAAGCCTGCTCTTACCTCACTGGGTCTAACTACTTCATTTATTTTAACCTACTAGTCATAGCTCATACCAGTTTCTTTTAGGACAGACCTACTTGGATCCAGACATACAAGGCAAACTTAAAAAAAAAAATCCAGTAATGATTGACAGGATATTCTCAGTGTTACTGAGAATCCCACCTTCAGGAGGCCAATTCTGTTTCCCTCCCACACCTCAAGTGCCTTCTCTCTGAGATTACCTCCATTTATGCCATATAACTTTTACATAAATAGTTGTTTGCACGTTGTCTCTCTCATAGGAATGTAGGCTCCCTGAGAACAATGATTATTTTGGGGGGGGATCTCTTTCATTGTAGAGGGCTTAACTTCGTGCCTGGTATAGAGTGATTAATCCATGCTTACTGACAAACCACATATGTTGCAATTGTGCTATAAAATCAAGGTTGGGTGTGATTTCAGAAATCTAGAGTCCATTTTTACTATATTTTCTCCCCTCCTCTTGCCCCTGCCCTCAGCCTGGGTCTTGTCCCTCAGCTGCCCCTTGTCTATGCCCTTTGTCTTGTGTCCTCTTAAAGAACTAATTATGGTTTTCTATACCTTGAGCAGGTCATTTACAGGTTTTTGTCCCAATGTTTCTGCTGCCTCAAGTCCTCTGGTGACCAGGACATTTAGGGTTTGTCTTTTAAGATTGAGTGCAGGGAGCATGCCTTTCAGGGTTCCCTTGGGTGGAATTGGGAAATGGGGAAGTCAGTGAGGACATGGAAGCTCTGTTCTCCAGGCTGTGACAAGTGTCTGATGCCATGTGGACTTTATTCATGAACATGGTAGTGGATTCCCTCTCACTAAAGGTCTTCAGATCAGGTTGGTGAGTTTGTAGCTTTCTTCCTTTGGAAGCTTCAGAAGAAACTACAGGGAAGGGTTGTTTTCACATAGTTGATCATAAAGACATATCCTTCAGTACAGCAAATTGAGAGAATCTCTTTCCAGAGTCACACCTAAACTCTTAGCATTGGAATTCTAGCCCTCACCTCTCACTCCTTCCAATGATTCTTCATTTTGGTTTTACATTCACTTGACACTGCTTTCTGCCCCATGTCCCTTCAGATTCTTCTTTCTGGTGTATCTATATCATGATTCTATTTATACAATCATAGTAATGGACCTTGGAGGTAATCTTATCCAACCCTCTTATTTTAAGATAAGAAAATGGCAGACCCAAGAGATGAAATTACTTCATCAACGTCACATAGGCCATAAGTGGTAAAGTCCAGATTCAAATCCAGGCCCTTTGGCTCTAGATTGACCTTGGGCAAGCTGCTTCATTTTTCTCATCTCTAAAATAAGGGGTTTGGACTTAATGACATTTAAGGCCCTTTCAGCATTAAGTCTATGATATTATGTTCCACTCCACAAACCATGAATGGTTCAATCAACTCCATAGACACCAGATAGTCAAAGCCTTTGGTAACTCCATGGTTTGTGGTGCTGCTAGGTGGTGGTTAGGATAGAGTAAGGACTTATCTTCCTGAGTTCAACTCTGACCTCGGAAATATACTAGCTGTATAACCCTGGGCAAGTCACTAAACCCTGTTTGCCTCAGTTTCCTCATTTCTAAAAAAAGCTGGAGAAGGAAATGGAAACCATTCCAGTGTCTTTGCCAAGAAAACCCCAAATGGAGTCATAGAGAGCTGGATAGGACCAAAACAACTGAAAAACAATGACAACAACAGCAACCCCATGGATGGGCCAGAGTGGGACTCAGTGAAGCAGGTTAGCGAGGAACTAGGAAGCTTGGCTAAAGAAAAGGTAGATTTAGGATCTTTATAATCCAATGAGATAAGTGATACTTTATTTGTGCATTTCTATGTAATGAAAATTAAACCTCATGTAGTGTCATGGCATATCTTTCCATAATTGTTTTATTTGGCTTGATGTACTAGAAGGAAGGTTCTTGCCAGGGTAATGTGGAGAACTGAATGAAAATCAAAGGATCTGGACTGATGTACCAACTCTATGACTAACAAGTCTTTTGACCTTGAATAAAGTCCCTAAAAATCTGAACTCCTTTGTAGTCACTCCTTTAGTTTCAGCATGCCTGTAAATGTTTACCAAGTAGCTCTCCAAAAAATACTGAGTGATAGACACCTTTTAGGTTCCAGGTTTGATCTGTATTATTATAATTTTCTCTATAACTTTTCTGAGTCTAAAAACAAATCAACACAATAATAAATCAAACCATGAAGTATAAATACTCACAGTGAAAATGTAATAATCAGGTATGAGCTGCTCTCTGGGCCCCTGCTTAGTCTCCTCCTCTGTCAAGCAAGGCAGTTGGACTGTGTGGTCTTCTAAGAGGGGTTCAAGCTTTGACATTGTATGGTTCTATGATATTTAAATGGGTTTGTATCGCCTGAGCACCCAACAGCCTGGCCTGGCCAAAAGCATACAGGGCAACAGGAGGAGAAACCAGTTGGAGCTTAGCAAATTTTCTGGAAAGAGTCCACAGAATACATAATCTACAAGTGGGTAATTGAGAGCTAGTTGCAAAAGTACCTATTCTGAAGTTTATTACCTAATGGCTCAAGTTGTACTATAACCTCTGATAATTTCAGAATAATGCTTTATAAGCTCTTATACCAAGACCATTAAAAATAATGGATCAGGGAATGTGTCATCTCATGCTGGGATCTGTTAGAGTTTTGTTTTGTTTTTTTGTAACTCCCATGAGAAAATATACATTTCTAGGAATTCTTTTAAGGACCATCAGAGCGGGATGTTGAAACAGATGAGGTGAGGTCTAATGTATCACAAATTAAGTGAAAATTTAAATCAAGCATTGCTGGGAGAAAGAGAAAGAAAAAGAGAGACAGAGACAGAGACAGAGAGAGACAGTCAGAGAGAAGCAAAGACAAAGAGAGACAGAGAGAGAGAGACAGATAGAGACAGAGAGACAGAGAGAGACAGACAGAGACAGAGAAAGAAAGAGAGTGGTGGAAGGAGAAGGAACTGGGGGAGGGAGCAAGGGAGGAAAGAATGAAGGTGAAGAGAGAAACTATTAATATTGAGCTTGGCTAGTGAAAAGGTAGATTTAGGATCTTTGTAATCCAATGAGATGAGTGACACTTTATTTGTGCATTTCTATGTAATGAAAATTAAACCTCATGTAGTTCATGGCATATCTTTCCATAATTGTTTTATTTGGCTTGATGTACTAGAAGGAAGATTCTTAATTTGCTGATCTAACAGCAATATACTTTTAAAAACATTTTATTTAAAATACACATTCACAAAATTATATTTAAATATATTTAAAATATATTTATATCTTTTGGTTTTACATCTCCTAAATTTCTCCCTATATCCCTCTCCCTTTTGCTTTGAGAGAGCCATCCCATATAATAATTTTTTTTTGAAGGCAATTGGGGTTAAGTAACTTGCCCAAGGTCACACGGCTAGGTTTTTGTTTGTGTGTGCATTAAGTGTCTGAGGCCGGATCTGAACTCAGGTCCTTCTGACTCCAGGGCTGACGGCTATATTCACTGTGCCACCTAGCCGCCCCCATATAATAATTTTTTAAAGAAAAAAAAAAGGAATGGGAAGAAAAATCAGCAAAATTGATCAACATATTGAAAAAAAATCAGACAAGATATGTAATGTTCCACATCTGTGGACACTCCCTCCCTATTCTGCTTCTGCAAAGGAGTTGTGGGGAGGGACAAGCAGGATGACCTACTTTTACACATTTTCTTAATTGAATGAAACTTACACTAGGAGCTAATATGTCATCATTTTTTGTCAGCTGTGTCTCTTTTTCTAAGTTGTTGGTCAGTTTTTTTATTTTCTGAGGACTTAGACTGGACTTCAGGGAGCACCTTTCATACATTATAAGGAAAACATATCCTTTCTTTTTCTAAGGTTGAATAAATGCTACAGTATACGTTTATAAAATTTGGTTCCTAGAGAAAAAAAAATAATGATGGACATGACTTGTGGTCCCCCTGTGCTTAGTGTTAGGAAGGATGTGTGGAATCTTCCCAGTGATTATGTGACATATGAAATGCCTATAGCAGGCCAGGGGTGGCCCTGGAAGCAGTTTTTCCTGTAGGGTTATTTTGGCCAGCGTGTGGTACCTCAAAGTGTGATGAAATAGGCCTCTGACTTTTCTAATGCTGCTCCTTTTATTCTCCAGGAACAAGTCCAGGTCTTAGCTCACTGATTTTTTCCTGTTACCAGCTTCCTTACTTTCTAGAGAACCCTAAATCTTAGGACTCTGGCAGAAGGAAGACAAGAGGGATTTTCTTCTCTCCCAGCTCTTCCCTATTCCCTGATGCCAACTTCTTGGGTAATTTAAAGAGGATTTGACATGAAGTATTCTGTAAGGGAATACATAAGGTAAGACCACATTACAGTAATGGATGAAAAAGGATAATGGTTTCACAAGCCGGCAAATATAGTTAATTGTGGTCCCCCTGTCCTAATTATAAGTCCATTGCCTGCTCATCTTGGCTCCAACCTGTCTAGTGTTCTTTTTCCTGGTCTTGTCTCTAATACAGAGAGGCAGCATGATGTAGGTCAGTGATGCGAAACTCAAAAAAGAAACAGGAGCCACTAAGCCACACATAAGGATCCTTGTGGGTGCTAATTGACTTAGAAAACCACATATTAACATTATCTATGTTTTACTGTATTTTTATTTATTATGTTAAATATTTTCCAATTACATTGTAATCTGGTTCAGCTACACTTGGGAGTATTATGTGGGTTTATGTGACTTTCCCAGGGTTACAAAATCAGCATGTGTCACAGGTAGGATTTGAATTCAGGTCTTTCTGGCTATAAGGCTGGCTCCCTATCCACTAGGTCATGCTGTCTCTTAATATAAACTAAAAAAACAAAAGTAATAAAAATAACAAAATCACATGATAATGTTAAAAAAAAAAGCTTTTACAATATACAGGATTTGTGAATTTTTTTTTTTAAAGCAGAGGAACAAACATACCTATCTTTAATATGATAAATAGCAACTATTTAAAATGTAAAAGGCCTAGTTTTATTGTAATGGTGAAAAACTAAAAAGCCTCTTCCATAAGCTCAGGGATAAAATAAGGAGACCGACTTCCTCTGCTATAATTTGATATATATAGTTTAGAAATATTAATCATATCAATAAGAAAAGAAATAGAATATGTATTAACAAATGACACATAAAAGAATTTCTATTTGTAGATGATATGACAATTTACGTAGAGATTCAATGAATAAATAATTGAAACAATTAGTAATTTTGGCTAATATGATAGGATATAAAATAAACCCACAAAATAATGTCTTTTTGTTTATAATTTACAAAACTCAGCAAGAGAATTTTTTTTTAAATGTCATTCCATTCCAAGTAACGATAATACATATAAAATGTCTAGGAGTCAATCTACCAAAATATGATTAAAGACTTACAGGAATGCAACTATACAACACTTTTTGCAGATACAAAGGAATATTTAAATAAATGGAGGGAGACTTTTATCCTATTGATGGTTCATACTAATACAGTAAAAATTCTAATTTTTTCCTAAACTAATTTGCAGATGTACTATCACAACAACTGAATTACCAAGGAATTCCTTAAAGAACTAAACAAAACAATGATAAAATTCATCTGGAAGAACAAAAGGCAAAAAATCTCAAGGGACATAGTGTTGGAGGAAAAAAAAAAGATATAGAATTACCAGATCTCAAACCACACTTAGAAGTAGTAATCAAAACTAATTGGTATTGAGAGACACAGTAAGCAAGACCCAGAGAAAATAGCCTATGGTAGACCAGTTTTCAAGAAACCGCTAGGGCAAGAATTCCCTATTCAACAAAAACTACTAATTAAATTAGAAAATAGCATAGCAGAAATTAGGTTTATATGAACATTACTTATGTTTAAATGGATATATCACCTTAATATAAAAGGTCACGTTATAAATTAGAAGGATGAAAAGATTTATTATATCTTGTCTGGCTATGCCTTGGGGGAAGAGATTCTTAATTAAATAAGGTATAGAAGTGATAATAAAATGTAAAATAAACACTTTTGTTTCAATAAAATTGAAAAATCTATGCATCAACAAAATCAGTGTGGCTGGAATTAGAAGAGAAAAAGTTAAGTGGGGAAAATATTTGTAGTGAATACCTCTAATAAAGGTTTGATATTTAAGATATAAAGGGAAATGATGCAAATATTTAAATACAAGAGCCATTCCCTTTTAGATAAGGATCCAAATTACATGAACAAGACATTTTCAAAGGAAGTAATGTGAACTACGAATAATCAAGTGAAATAATGTTCCAAAATTACCAAAATTAAGAAAATAGTAATTTAAAAGAATTCAGAGGTTTCATCCTATACCCATTAGACTGGCAAAAATGCAGAAAAATAAAAATAAATAAGACTGGAGGACTACTGGAAGATTATGTATTAATTCACAGTTTTCAGAACTATAAATTGGTCCAACTATTCTGAAAAATAATTTGGAATTATACTAAAAAAATTCACTTTAACCTGTACCTATTCTTTGGTCCAACAATATCATCACTACTCATGTGTCTTATAAGGCCAAAGACTATAAGAAAAAGTTCTTTACATACAAAAACAAAATTATTCAAAGCAGCACTGTGTTGTTGTTATTGTTGTTTTTAAACAAAAAAAATTAGGATAAATGCAGATATTCATTAATTGGTTAAATGACAGAATAAATTCTGGTAAATAAATGTTAGAATGTATCAGAATATTATTGTGTCTAAAGAATTAATGCATATGAAGAATTATGAGAAACCTGGGAAGACTTCCATGAACTGATCCAGAACAGTCAGCAGCAGGCCCAGGAGAACAATTTTCATGATGATGACCATTATGTAAAGGAAAACAACTTTATGAGACTTAGGAACTCTGATCAATGCAATGATTCATCATGATTTCAGAGAACTTGATGGTGAAGCACGCCCTCTGCTTCTTGCCAGGATGCAGAATGAGGCATACACTTTCAGACATAGCCAAGGTGTTGATTTGTTTTGCTTAGCTATACTTATTTGTTACAAGGCAATGTTCTGGAGGGGAGAGGGGGATCACTGGAAAGTGACAGTGGCATTTAAAAAAAGAGAATAGTGCATCAACAAAACATATTTTTTAAAAAATCAAGAAAATCAAAAGACCAACAACTTTATGAAAATGGCTCCATATAATTCAAAATGAGAGAAACGCAAATTTAAACAGCTTAGGTTTTCCTGTCATACATATTCAATTAGACTCACTAATGGGAAGGGTATCATAATTAACAGATATCATTTATTATCCTTGAGACTCCTTAGACGAAAGCTCTCTTCTCTTTCTACCATTCCCTGATAATGCATTATCTACCTTTTTTTTCCTTTTTTTTTTGGCGGGGGGGAAGGCGGGGCAACTGGGGTTAAATGACTTGCCCAAGGTCACATGGCTAGTAAGTGTTGAGTGTCTGTGTCTGGATTTGAACTCAGCTCCTCCTGACTCCAGGGCCAGTGCTCTATTCACTGTGCCACCTAGCCACCCCTTGTCTTCCTTTTATTGAAGCTCTGTCACATACTGGAGGGGAGTTTGTTGTTCAGTCGTTTTTTCAGTCATGTCCTACTCCTCATGAACCCATTTGGGGTTTTCTTGGTAAAGATACTGGAGTGGTTTGCCATTTCCTTCTCCAGATCATTTTACAGATAAGGAAACTGAGGCATACAGGGTTAAGTGACTTTCCCAGGGTCCCTCAGCTAGTAAGTGTCTGAGGCCAGTTTTGACCAGGAAGATGTCTTCCTGTCTCCAGGTCCAGCTCTGTACACTGCTTCTTCTGGGGTTTATCAATGTTCAGGGAGGACTAGCATCTCTGATGTGAGGGCAGGCTGAACCGTTTTCAGGGCTGTTCATTTACCTTTGGTGTCCACCTGTCACACAACTCTCACCTGTGGGTCCAAGAAGCTATAGCATGCACAGGGGCCATACCCTGGTAAAACCAACTTGGTAGATGGGCTAAACCAGGTTAAAGACCTCAAACCCATCAGTGAGTTAGGGTAATTCCTATCCCAGGGGAGGGGAACCCGCAGCCTCAAGGCCACATGGGCCCTCTAGGTCCTCAAATGCTGCCCTTTGACTGAGTCCAAACTTCACAGAACAAATTCCTGAAGTTTTAATTCAGTCAAAATGCTGTGCTTGAGGACCTGGAGGGCCAATATAGCCTTGAGGTCACAGGTTTCCCCACACCTGATCTACCCCAAGCATGTGGACTTCCCTCTGAGAAAACGGGTAGGTGAGAACGATTTGTTCCAATGGCCACGAATGAAGCTGAAGGAGGTGCTGTGGAATACTTAAAGGTTGGTCAGACATCAAAGATGCCAACATCATTCACTGCATCCTGGGTCATCACCCATCATCTTGACTTTTTTGTCTTGCCACTGGATTTTGATGAGGGAATGAGGCTCAACAGTTGAGCAACTTTACCTTAATTAAATCCAATTCACCCAAGAGTCAAGATAACACTTGTGATGTCATTGCTCCTCTTCAAAATGAAGGATGAGCAACAACATTGGCTTCCTCTATTATAATGTAAGTTCCTCCAGGCCAGAGATTGTTTCACTTTTGAAATGCCTAACACAGAGTAAGCATTTGATAGACTTTTTCATTTAAGTCATTCCTTTAAAATGTAACTGAAAATAAGAACAATTACCAGCCCAATTCTGATTTAAAATAATAGTAAACTTTTTCAGTGGGAAAGAGATGATAAAACACTTTTTATTCCTCTTAGAAGAGAGATGAGAGGGGCTATGTCTAGTTTTGCTTAACTTTTTTCCTTTGATACCAGAGAGTGTTCTATGGGGAAGGATATAACAGGAAAAGACTGTCAGCAATAAAATCTCCTCAGGTGAAAAGTCAGCAGAGATAAATCAATATCTTTATGAAGTGAAAGAGGCTTATCTGTTTCACTAGCAAAGCTCACTCACCAGGCCACAGAAGACCTGAAAAGGCCTCAAGTTATTTGGATGCAGACTCAGAGTCACTGGCTAAGAGTTGTTCATTTTTCGTACTAGAAGAGGACCAACCACATTACGATGTTTATGTCAGGGTACAGAGCGTCTGATTGTGGCTGATCAGGCCAATATGAACTCAGAAAGCTCTACCATAGGCTAGGCACATACTGTCTGTCTGAACATTTGGAGTGGAGATTTCTTTAGATTTGAGCATCTCATGTTTCCTTTCTGCTACTGAGATTTTGTCTTGAGAACAGAGCACAGTGTTTTCTTTGATGCAGGTACACCAGCATCTCCCATGTCTCACGATCAATACTAAAATTCTTCAGAGACCTTGAGTGTGTCCTTGTACTGCTTCTTCCTAAGACAATTCATATGGAAGTGGCTCAATTTTCTGGCATGGAGCTGGTAGATTGTCCAGGTTTCACAGGCATACAATAATGAAGTCAACAGCTTTGTAGACCTTCAGTTTGGTAGGCAGCCTAACACCTCTTCTCCCTCACACTTTCAGAGCTTCTCAAACACTGAACCAGTTCTAGCAATGCAGGCATCAACCTCATCATCTATGTGGACATCCCTGGGAAGCATACTGCCAAAGTAAGTGACCTTATCCACAGCATTCAACATTTCTCCATTTTTCTACTACTTGTGCTAAATTGTGGCCTGACAATCAACACCAAGAAAACAGAAGTTTTCCCCCTAGCACCATGTGATCCATACATGAAACCATTGGTTACAGCAAATGAGGCTAACAATAAGAAGAGATGAGAATCAAAATATGGGTTTCACTTTGTTTGGCAGTCTTGGGTACTGCCCAGGGCTTCAATCATGTCCTGGCTGCTTGAGATGTCTGAGTTCCTGGGCATGGCTCCAGCCACCCCTCTGCTCCACTCAATGAGCAGCTGCTGTTGTAGGCAATAGCAGATATCTTAGGAATGATTTATCCCAGTGGTATGCTGATAAATGTTTAACAACCTGATCTCCAGTGAGGGGGTAGGGGGTAGGATATGCTCAAGGCACACCTTTAAGTTTAATCCACATTATTAGCAAATGTCTGGACAGTCAACAAAATAATAAATCAAACTATGATTGCAGTATTTGTCAGTTTCTTAGGTATAAATGTTCACACTGAAAATTTAACAACTGGGACAGCTATACACAGCACAGTGGATAGAATACTGGCCTTGGAGTCAGGAGAACCTGAGTTCAAATGTAACCTCAGACCTTACCAGCTGTGTGACCCTGGGCAAGTCACTTAACCCAGATCCCACCCCCCTCCCCAAATCTAACAATTAGCTCTCTTGAACCAGTTTGAGCTCTAGCACATTCCTGATAAATCCAAACTTTGCTATTTCTAGAGGAAGAAAATGAAGTTCAGAGGGGGTAACATTTCTTTTCCAAAGTCACATAGTTACTATCTTTCTATAAATCTAATTCCATTTTTTTTACCAACCTGGAATTCCACATCCTTTACAGAGGTCAGTCCTTCTAAGTCAACCAAGTCCATGATGATCCATTATAACTCCCAAATTCCCTATTCCTTTTAGAATCTAAACCCAGGTCAATAGTGAACTATTTTTAAAAAATTACATTAGAATTTTCAATTCATCAATCCATCAACAAGCATTTATTACACTCCTGCTATATGCCAGGCTGTGCAGCAGACACTGGAGACATAGTGAAAGTCCCTAATGGGAAGAAACTCACATTCTGCTGGGGTGGGGTGGGGGAACACTTGTTCACAGCCAAGTACACAGCGGATACATACAAAACAAACAATATTACAGAACTAGAAGGAATTAGATATAAACAGAATATGATTTCAGTGGTCAGTCAGTTGTCAGGAATTTCTTAATGTGCTAAGTCCTATGCTAAACTCTGAGATCACCAAAAAATACAAAGCAATCCCTGCCCTTAGGGAGCTCCCATTCTAATGGAGGAGATAATATACATAAAATGAGATCTACAAGTAGGTAGAAGATAATCTCCAGGGGAAAACTCTAACCTATGGGAAGGCTGGGAGAAGCTTCCTACAGAAGGTAGGATTTAAGCTGAGACTTGTAGGGAGCCAGGGAAACTAGCTGGAGATGAGCAGAGAGAGTGTCAAGTCATGAAGAGCAGAGATGGGGTGCAGCATGTGAAAACCAGCAAGTCAGTCCAGACAGTCTAATGCTACAGTACTTAGAGGAAAGTAAATTGTAAGAATATTGGATAGTAAGGGGCTGGGTTGTGGAGAGCTTTCCATTCCAAACTATGTTTGGTCTTGGAGGCATCAGGGAGTCAGGTGGATTTATTGACTAGGGATGACATGGTTAGCCTTGTGTTTCAGAAAAATTTCTGGCAGAATCATGCCTTTTAGAGAGTGGCATTTGCACTGAACATCTAAAGGAGTTGGAAATACCAGTGTGCATTCTACATACCCAATAGAATGAACTCCTTGAGGACAGAGACTGGTTTTTTGTTTGTTTGTTTTTTTGGAAAGGGAGGAGAACTCAGAGGAAGAGTGTTTGTATCTCTAGTGCCATCATAATGCTTTATGCGCAGCATGTGCTTAAAATGTTTGTTAAATAGAAATGAGTTATTGCTATTTTATCATGATAGTCTATGTAGGACAAGTACGTACACTGTAATGCTGCTGAAACAATAACAGCCCAGACCTGGCTCTTTGCCTTGCTTCCTGGAGCCTTTAGAAAAGCAGGCTGTCATTCCATTAATAGGACCTGTAGTATATAGACTTTGGCCACAAGGTGGCACTACATCAGTCCACTGGTCAAGTATCTTCATCAGAGGGTGTTTAGTGTGCATGCTCTGGCTTTCCCAAAGACCACAGTATCCTTACTGCTCCACAGAAGGCATTTAGTTTACAAATTCCTCTGTTCATATAGTTTGAAGGTCACATATCCCATGGCCCTTGGGTGCTACCTCTAGATTCAATTTGATATACATTGATAAGTATGATATAAAATCTATCTCATTCCATCCCATTCTGTCCCCTCCCATCTTATCCTAGGCTATGATCCAAAAGTGTTAATATAGGAAACTTCTTTGAGGCTTCAAGGACTAAACTTCGGAAACCTCTTGCTTTCAAATGACTAACTGGATTCATAAGATATACATGACTGCCTTTTAATTAGTCACATGATTTATTAAAACAGAGTAAAGTCACTATAAAAAAATTGGCACACAGCAAGCAGGTGCTTCACCCAATTGTCCCATTCTCCAATTCCTTCAACCCCCCTCAATGCCCAGGACATGGGAAGAAAGATTAGGGGGGAAGCAATTACGTGTTTTAAATTCTCCAAGATTGGCAAGCAAACAGAGAAAATAGGGGCAAAGTGCCAAGGTTTGGCAATGGTAACCTCGTGTTCCATCTTACAGCAGCTGGGGTTTCAAGGCAGCTGCTTGTCCTATTCAGTCTTGCTCTGGTCTGGTCTCAGGTTGCTAATCTGTCTCATATTCCCAAAGCCTTGACTTTTTATCTGCTCCAAATCTCTACAATGACCACAACAACTCTCCAGGATATGGCCCAGTTCTTCTTATCATATCACCCAACATGAGCTGAATCTATAATAGCTCAGTGGCCATGGTGGGATCTACAAGTAACAAGTTAACCAGGCTCTTTGCCCTACAGACCACTCCTAGTCTTAGAAACCTCTTCCCATTGCCTTAAGGAAAGAATGGCAAGGAATCATGAACCAGAAGTCTCTTGAAGGGCAAAGGCTCCTTAAAATATCTATCCAAATTACTTTAATTTTCCTATCTTCAGAAAGTAATGAACCTATATGACATTTTTATGCTTCAACCCCAGATTTACCCATTGTTTATTCTTTATATTATTTATTCTGTCAAACTAAGATTCTGTCATGCTTGGTCATTTGAATAAAGAAGAAAATCATTTTTAGGAAGAGAAGGTTCACCCACCCAAGGCAATACCATCAAGGTTCTTATTGACCACATTGGTGAAACTGATTCAAACTTTTATCAGCAACAGTTCTACCTGGTATTTGGGAAAATACCTCTGCTCTAATGTCTTCTTCCTCCCCAATACTCAGCCAGTCAATCAGTTCATTGCAATTATCAGGAATAATAAGTCTTCAAACCAAATTCAGTTAGGACTGGTTGTTATGAGTCAGCAAACACTTATCAAGCACTTACTGTGTATGTATCAAGCTCTGTGCTGAGTACTAGAGATACAAAGAAAGGCAAAAAGTCCCTCTCCTTAAGGCAGAGGTGGGGAACATGTGGTCTTAAGGACAGGTGCACTCTAGGTCCTCAAGTGCAGCCTTCTGACCAGACTTTGTTTAGATTCAGTCAAAGGGTCACATTTGAGAACCTATAGGGCACATGTGTCCTTAAGACCACAGGTTCCCTACCCCTGCCTTAAGGGGTTTACATTCTAATGGGGGGAAATGTGGGGGGAAATACACATACAAAATATATACAGAATAGATAGATGGTAATATCAGAGGGAAGATACTAGCAGTGGTATAGAACAAGAACAGTCTCCTGTAGAAAATGAGATTTGAGGTAAGTCTTGAAGGAAACTAAGAAAACCAGTAGGAAGAGATAAAGAGGAAAAGAATTATTGTAAAAAAAAAGTCACTTGGTATGTGTATGTGTGTGTGTGTGTGTGTGTGTGTGTGTGTGTGTTTGAGGAACAGTAAAGATTGTGTAGCTAGATTATAGAATTTTGGAGTGAAGTGTAAGATTATTGGGAAAGTAAAGAAAGCTCTGGTTGGGAAGGTCTTTAAAAGTCAAAGGATCATATATTTAGTTCTGGAGGTAATAGGGAACCATTGAATTTTATTGAGGGAGTGAGGGTGGGTCAGGTGTGTGTGTGTGTGTGTGTGTGTGTGTGTGTGTGTGTGTGCATGTGTATGAGAGAGAGAGAGAGAGAGAGAGAGAGAGAGAGAGAGAGAGAGAGAGAGAGAGGAAGAGAGAACTTTTGAACTGACTTAGGAGGCAAGTTCATAGAAGCTAGATTAGAGCAAGAAGAAATCTGAGGTGGGGTTAGAGAAGCTTAAGGGAAGCTGGGACTGAAACAAGAAGCTACTTCATTCACTATATCAAGTTCCTATTGGAATTCAGGTCTGCTGACTCTCCTCTCTTTCTGAAGCAATCAGTGTTGCCTGTTATAATGTAGAGTGCATTTGTTTTGTAATCAGAATATCTACATTCAAATGCTGGCTCTGATGCTTACTGTTGTCCAGTAATTTGCCAGTCATATCTGACTCTTCCTGATCTCATTTGGAGTTTTCTTGGCAGAGATACTGGAATGGTTTGTCATTTCCTTCATATTACTGATAAGGGAAATTGAGGCAAACAGGATTAAGTGACTTGCCCAGGGTCTCCCAGTCAGTAAGTGTCTGAGGCCGGATTTGAACTCAGGAAGATGAGTCTTCCTAACTCCAGGCAAGACACTGTATTCACTGTGCCACCTAGATGTCCCCCCCCAATACTTACTAGCTGTGTGATATTGGATATCATGCAAGCCCTTTGGGCCTCAGTTTCCTTATCTGTAAAGCTAGCACACTAGACCTGTGCCTAGATGATCTTTAAGGCTCCTTACAGCTTGGGTTCAGGGTGGGGCGGGGAGGGCAACACAATAGAGAGAGCAGTGGGCATGGGGTCATGAAGACATAGGAGTTCAAATTTTAATGCAGACATTGTATGAGCTAGGACAAGTCACCCTCTCTCAGCTTCCGCATTTATAAAATGAGATGGTTGGACACAATGACCTCTGAAATGACCTCTTTTTTTCTTGGCTTTACATCTAGGTATGATCCAGTGATTTCCCCCCCTAGATATAGTTAATTTTGCTACTAATCATATCATCTTTTTGAGGGCTACATCATTCACTCAAATCAATAGCATAGGAGCTTTTCCTAAAGGATACAACCAAAACATTCTCTTCTGCATAGTTAAAAACATGACTCAGTTAACTCTAAGCCAGCAAGTCAAGAGACTTGTATCATCCAAGTTGCAATAGCAAACATCATTTGAACATTCTAGGAGATTAGGGGAACAAAGAGTAGAGCAGCATTGCCTACCTTGAAAAAGCCAACTGTAGAGAGGAAAATGAGCAACCAATCACTCTAGTATTTAGCCCAACAACACATATGGGATCCTATTAAATATTTCATGCTGTGTCTGTAGATTTGGCTATAGCTTTGAACCTGCTCAACAGAAACTAGCTCAAAAAGTCATCCTAATATTGGCTCAGGAGTCAGAACGATGTCCCTCAGTTCAGGTAGGGAACTCGGCCGGGAGCAGAGCCACCTTGACATAACCAGAGTAGACTGTGAAGAAAAGCTTAATGATCAGAGCTTTCCAAAAGTGGAACGGGCTGCCTCATGGGGTGATGAGCTCCCCATCACTGCAAGTCTTTAAGGGGGGCTCGGATGACCACTGTCAAGGAATTTTGCAGAAAGGATTCCAGTTCAGTTATGGATTTGGACTAGATACCACCTTAGATCTCTTTTAACTCCGTAATTCTAAGGTATTGTTAGGAGGATTGATGGGGTATTCTAACTATCATTCTTTAAAGATACATTTCAGAAAAGTAAATCAATTAATTGACAAGCATTTAATAAGTGCTTACTATTTTTAAGGGAACCACACAAAGTAAAGTTACTTATGTATACCTAGCATACCCAGGATGGTTGCTGGCACAGATTGATCTGCTTTACTAAAGGAAACCAACTTTAAAGAAGTCAACAATCTTTAAACATATATGTGTGTGTCCATGTATATAAAATTTCACTTAGTTCAGGGGAAAAAGTCAGCACCCTGAACTTCAGAAAATATAAACAGAAATTACAAGCAGACAAAAACTACAGACAGAGAAAATAGCACAATTCAATAGACCAACAGACAGGGCTACAGGGCTTCTAGCTGTCTGACCATTACATAGATACATAGTGTCCAGAGAAGCACTGACATCTGCTTTTTCAAAGCCAGTGGGGCTCAGCGGCTACCCAGAGTCTCGTCTGACCAAATCACACAACTCTTCCCACAAGTGAGACCCAAAGCAAAATGCTAACCTCAGAGTATATAGACACTTCTTCAGGGTCAGAGGGCATCACAACCTTAATTACAAAGTCACAAAATGTGTGGGCCTTCCTGAAAACACGCTTCCTCTAATCAAGCTTCTCCTCTTGGGCTCCATGTGAGGCCTATTAATGGGCTGGGAAGATCTTCAAATTTCCTTACCATTACAACTTGCTACCTGATGCTGATAGGTACTTGACTTTAAGCATCCCTTTTTCTGTATTAGCTCTTTCAATAAAACGAATTACTTTGAGGGCGTCCCAAAAGTCTTAGTAGTTGGAGTTTAAAACTACACTAAGACTTTCTAGAAGTCTTATATTTTGGATTTCTAGTTAAGTTAGCATGATGATGATTTGCTTTGTTGATGATTTTCTTTGAAATTATCTCTGAAATGTTAAAATATTTTGATGCTCAGAAATATACTTTAAATTTGTCATTCAAATATCCATCTAACTCTTTGTGCTACAAATTTCACAAGTCTTTCACTAAAAACAATGAAATCTTCTCTGAAATAGGTTTTTCAGGTACTGTGAAACCAATCTCACTATTCTTAACACCAGGTATCACTTGTGTAAGATCAAGACATAAAGAAAAGAAATCAACATATTGATTTCCTATTATGTGCCCATTTTTAGGTCCATATTTAATCACTATAATGAACAGAGGATGTGGTCGTCTTTGAGGGTAAGGGATCTCTCTCTCTCTCTCTCTCTCTCTCTCTCTCTCTCTCTCTCTGCTTTCTGATGACATTCCCTCTGACTAGCAGAGTTTAAAAATAGGAAGAATAAAAGAAAAATAAGTAAAAGAATTGAATAGCAAGGTGGGTAAGGAGAAACAAAAAGGACATTTACTTGCTTTAAAAGAGTTCAAATGTTCAAGCCCAGATATAGAATGACCTTGCAGGTGGTATTATAGAACTCTTATTATTAGTTTTTGAAACATCATGGAAAACGCGGGAGGAATTAGTAAACTGAACAAATGTCTTAGTTTCTCAACAGGTAGATTCTGAATACTACATGTGAATGACCCTAATCTGATCCCTGGTAAAATTTAGAGTGGATTATTAAACAATTGATTTGGAGGGGTACTTAGAAAAGGATGGGATAGTTACTAGGGGTCAGCATTGGTTCAATAAGAGTATGTCATGCCAAGCTCACTTAACTTCCTTTTTTTCATAAATATACTGGAATGGTATTGAGACAGTGTAGCACAGTGGATAGTGAGTTAACCTCCAAGCCAGGAAGATCTGCATTTAAGTACTGCCTCTGACATATTAATGGTCTGACTATGGGCAAGTCCCTCAGGCTCTCAATGCTCTAAGCAACTCTCTAAGACATTCAGTTGCAAGGAAAGTGCTAACCTGAATTGGCAGAGGTAATTTACTCACACAGGCGAGTAGGTCTACTCCCTGTCCTGCTAGAATGGTACACAAGAGGGATGATATAGATACAGTACATCTTAGTTTCATCAAGCCATTTGGCAGAGTCTCTTAAGATAATCTTGGGGACAAAACAGAGAAATAGCAGATGTATGAGAGTATAGCTAGGTAGATTTGTAACTGGTTAAGCATTTCAAAGAAGATTGCTTAATAAGATTTCTGTCAGGGTTTCTAAGAGTTGTAGTGCAGGGCTTTGTTCTTGGCTCTATCCTACTCACTGTTGTTACTAAGGGAATGGGGGACTGGCCAATAAGTCCAGTCCTTACAATTATGTGCAATGTGCTCTGCTGATGCGGTCCCCATTTGTACTTGAGTATGTCAGTCAGTAAGTATTCATTAGGCACCTGTTGCATTGTGAGTATAAACAGATATAATTTCTACTCTATTTACCACATGAGAGAGAGAAATCTTTTTGTTTAGCTCCTGTGCCTAAACCAGGAGTACATTTAAGAAGACACTAACCAGTCAAAGGTAGGTGCATTCCTTTTTTCCTGTTTGGATGGTGTTCAATAAGGGAGGACAAATTTCGAGGGACCTCTGGGTTGGGGAGGAGCCATGTGCTCTTCCTCACCCCACACTGGCATAAAGCTAGAGCACATGGCCCTACTGCTATTTCTCTCTGTTATCTTCCTTTATGTTTAGGTACTCAGGGATAGACTAGAATGCTTAGAGCGAAATATAGCCAGCCTAGCTCAGAGATCCCAACTCATCAGTGAGAGTAAGAGGTGGTATGGTAATTTCCAGTCTAGAATCACTAATTACATTATTATAGGCATAATTTGTTTATTAAGATGAAAGCAAATATGGTGTGCTTATCAAATTAGCAGATGACAAAAATCAAAGTGAGACAGCCAATGCATATTTAATGATAGAGTAAAGAATTCAGAACCTCTTGATAGGATGAAATTTTAGGGATACACACATATGTATACATACATACATAATATGTAAGTGTATATGATTGTATGTTCATTGTATACATACATATATACACACAAACCCACATACATATAGAAATGTGTGTGTATAGATGAGTATATATATATATATATATATATATATATATATATATATATACATAAATACATACACACACATAAATTGAACTTGGGTTTTTATAATCACCTCTCTGCAGTGGTACAAAAAGTGGTAACTGGCTTCACAGTGCTTCATATGAAAGGCATGTAAAGGTTTTGTCTAAATGCAAGTTCAACATGAGCCATCAGAGTGAAACAGCTACTGAAAGAGCAAGGTAGTCTTACATTTCAATGCTTAAGGGACCTATTACTTCATTAGCATGAGTCTGTTCTCCACTAGTGCATATGGTAACCTCTCTATGTCTTGGGGGATGGTTCTCATGATCTGTAGTGGTTCAATAAAAATCATCACCTTTTGTGATGAGATGCAGGAGGAAGATTTTAGTGGAGGAATAAAATCTTGTGCTCCATTAATAAAGTTAAAATTACAGAATTGCCTAGATCCCTATCCCCTATCCCTTTCTGTTTTCATTGCTTAGGCCATTCAACTTTTACTGAAAAATTTGAATTGCCATGGCTGCAGTATTCCCTATATGTGTACCTCATTACCCTTGTACTTTAAATTTGTGCCCATTTTCCCACACAGATACTGTGAAGATACATAAAAGAATATGCTACAGGTTTACGAGAGGGAATTTTCTGTAACTACTGTTCTTACCATGTGTTGCAGCAAGCACACCAATATCCCCAGGGTAGCTGCCAATATAGGTTCTTAGATCTGCTTTTCAAAAAGAAAGCAACTCAAAATGGGTTAACAAGCTTACTTTAATCAAACAAACATACATCATTTAGTTCAGGGGAAAAGGTCAGCACCCCAAACTTCAGAGTATACAGAGAGATCAAACAGACAGGCTTCCAAACTGTCCAACCATTATATCAATACCAAATCACAGTTACCAGAGAGGGAAGCATCAACATCTGGGTTTTCAAAGCCGGGGGGCTCTCAACAACAGCTTCCCAGAGTCTCATCTGGTCAAATCACACAACACTTCTCAAAGTGAGCCCCAAAGCAAGGCCTCAAATCAGGGATTATATAGTCTTCTCCTGGCTCAGAGAATGTAACCACCCTCTTGACCCACTGCCCAATCATACAGCATCAAGGTGTGGTCATTCCTGAAAACCAAGCCTCCTACCACAGGCTCCATGTGACCACATTCAGCCTATTAGGGGGCAGAATATATTTTCAAATCAAGGAAGGTTCTCAGAGTCACTTAAGTCAATCAAAGTCTCTTAAGCCAATCAAAGGGCCTAGGGGCAGGGAAGATCTTCAAATCTGCATTTCCATTACACCATGCCATTAGTAAATGTCTTTGCTAGCAGCTAATTGTGTCTACACACTGATTGTTAATGGAAGCACACTGGTGTGAACATGTGGAATTATAGTTTTATAAGTACAGACTCACTGGGTGCCCTAGAAACTTGGAAAGTAGTAGCCACCCTCTGGGGAGAGTACCCCAGAGGAAATTATACATATCTGTGCATATATATGTATATGTGTGTGCCTGCATGTGCACATAAATACACAGGATATCTGAAAAGATTTACTGAAGTCTTTAGGCTTTAATAGTTATTAAACTTAATAGCTATTATAGCTAATAATAGATATTATTATGAAGTCTTAATCTCTAATAGCTTTTAAACTTAATGGCTATTAAAGCTTAATACTTCACTAAGAATTTTGAGACACCCTGTTAATAATTATTAAAGCTAAAGACTGCACTAAGACTTTGGGGACACTCTATATAGTTGAATACATCAAAGATCTATGATTTCATAAATATAGTCTCTCCTATAAATGAAGATCAGCACTCCACTTAGTAGGTAATCTTTGAGAATTTTTCACTTTGCATATTGATGAGCTGCTCCAAACTTAGTCAGGCCTGTCCTTGGATGACAGCAATAGTCTATCATGGCATCTATACTCAAAGTCTGTCTATTTTGATAAGGTCATCTGTAGTCTATGATCTTTGGCAGAGCCTTGAAGAACATTTTTACTATGTTAAGGAAAGGAGGAGAGCTTTGGACTTCGGTAGGTGGTTTAAATACTTGTATATATGGTTATTCTCTTATGCCTCATGATGTGGCAGAGACCCTGGGCTTTGGAAGGTCTTGCCAGCAGATTTCTCTGACTACCAATTTGGAAAGACTTTGACTCCAAGACAAATCATTCATCTGTCATCCGGGAAGTAACCTAACTAAGTTCCAAGGGGCTCATTCATCACTGGGTTGGCCTTAGAGTCACAAATTCTTTGGCCAAATCAACTTTTGTAGGCCATGATTAGATAAATAGAGAGGTTGGGATATGATATGCTTCTGTGAAAGATCCACAAAAATCAGATTTTTAGAAACAGTAGAATATATCTACTTACACACATACCCAATAGCTATTGTCTATCATTCCCAACCCCCACCTAATATCCCTGTCTATAGCATAATTCTGATATTTAGGGAATAATTATCTGCATGTTCCTTTTGGGGAGAAACAAAGGGAGCAGTGGCATTTAGGTCATGAGCAAAGGAAAGAGTCACTGGCATAAGAAATTTATTGTGGCATAGGAAACAGACTAACAGTGGGATATGAACCCTTGGGGATGGGCTCGGCAGAGAGCATGGAAGGTACTGGCTATGAAATTATTAGCAGGAGAAGAATCCTAGGGTTTAGCTGGATGCAGCTCTCAATCCTTCAGCACAGTGCTTAGCAGCCATAAAAAAATAAGCAAACAAAAGTCTACAAATCCTTTCCAGAGGCAATGAAAAGAAACTAGAACACATTATTCTAGCCTAGATAAATGCTGCAGTGTCTGGAAGTAGGACCAAAGATCCTGGCAAAGAGGATAATTCAGTAATCAGGAAAGTGTAGGAAAGGTGATCAGACACAGTATGGGGAGTCTGCCTTTGAGTGCCCTAAAATGATTATAGAAACAAAATCCAGGGTATTAGAAAGAGAATATCAACGGAACAAGAAAGCCTCACTGGGCCAGTAGAGCCTGAAGGGACCTCACAGCTAAGGCAGAGTTGGTCTAGTCCTTTTCAGATATAATAGATTTAAATTCAGACTGAGCTCAATGGAGAAGCAAGAAGAGGAATCACAGAAGCATCTTGACCCAGAGGTGAGAGAACAAGGAGTGAAATGTCTCCTACCAAAACCTGGCCACACAATGAAATTTATTAAAAGCCATTTTCTTCCTAACCAGCCAACCAATGTCGACCAGGCACTAACATTCTTTCTGACTTATTTCATTAACATTTCCTTCTGTTCCTGGAGCAGTCAGAGCTCTGGGGAATCTCTCCCCCCCTTACTTTCCCCCTACCCCAAAGTGGGCATTGACTAGGAGCCAGGGTGTTGTCTGCAGAAAGAGAAATTGCAAAACCACAAATCGCAGAAAATCATCACTGCCAAAAAAACGAAAGGAACACACAATATCACGGTACCTCTTAAAAAGCAATTGCTCGTTTTACAGCCCTCAGGATAATTCAGGTTTGCTTGGCAACGCTCTCACCCATACCACCCAGAAGACAGCTCTTCCACCAGAAGCAGAGGTCCTGATGAATATATTTAGTTGAAAAGAAACAAGACACTTGGATGAAAACATTTCTCGGGGCCTGGTTGGGGATTGCAGGACCTTTGTCTTTGTCTGTTGTACCGAATTAATTTTGCAGCCCCTAGAGTCATGGAGTCTAGCCTCAGAGTGCAAGTTACTGTCACTGAACAGAAGGAGTGTCTCCACCAGCAGTAGCTAGTATATGGGTGGAGATCATTTTTCATGGTTACAGATGGATTCCATTCAAGTGGAGTGGGGTCATATGTGTAGCATACATCTCCCAGTTCATTACTGTAGTTTCTTATGCCCTCTGCTATAGATCATAAACTGTCGGAATAGAACTGAGCTTTCAGAACTCCTACTCCAACCCCCAAATCTTCCAGAGAACCCAGATCCTGACTTGAGATCCATTGCCCTTTCCACTAGGCTACTCTGCCTCTTGGGCAGCTAGGTGGTGCAGTGGTTAGAATGTCTGGTCTGAAATCAGGAAGATTTGTTTTTCTGAGTTCCAATTCAGCCTCAGATACTTTTACTAGCTGTGTGTTCCTGGGCAAGTCATTTAACCTTGTTTGCCTCAGTTTCCTCATTTGTAAAATGAGTTGGAGAAGGAAATGACAAAACTCCAGTATCTATGCCTATGAAACCCCAAAGGACATCAGGAAGAGCTGGACAAGACTGTGAAATGCCTGAACCACAACAACTCTGCCTTTTATAGACACTGATTGTTTTAAATAACCTACTGATTTGATTAGGTTGGCTTTGGGTCATTTTAGTGATTCCAATCATACTCCTAGCAGGGCATCAAATTATCATTCAAGACTTTTATTTGGTGACAAAAGTGATCCCAAGGCTCACATCAACCACTTGTGGTTGGTTATTCCATTGTCTCAGTGACTGAATCACACTGATTGAGTCAGCAAACATCTGCTCACAGATGTCTGTAAACAACAGACCCAATTAAGAGCTAATATAGACCTGGTCAGTGCTAGTTGGTTCACTATTCATAAGATTGCTATGAGGATCCAATTTCACAAGATGCATGTACACCTATATATGTATGCACATATATGCACATACATGTACATAACCAAATGTATACACATACAAACATTGGGTGTCCCAAAGGTCTTGGTGCACTTTTAAGCTTTAAAGCTTAATATATAAGACCTTTAATAATATATGCAATACATACATATACATATGTAACTTTGCAAATCCTAAAAGAACTATGTTCATCATCATCATCCATCCCCTGATCAAATAAAACTAATTCAAAGACTAGATCCCAAAGATAACCATAATAATTTCCAGAGAAATGAGGGGCACTTTTCCCTGAAGCTCTGTTAAATAGATAGAGAATTCAATGCTTGTAGTCATATTTTCAGGTGCACATGTCTATTCCTAAAATCTTGCTTTCTACCTCATTCAAGTTTTCCCTACTCATATATTATATTTAATATTTAAGCTATTTTCTTTAATGTCGTGGATTTTCTGAAACCATATAGATGTTATCATAAGAGCTAGGAAATGAGAACAAGGGATAAAGCCAACCTGAGTAACTTAGCCTTAGTAGCATTCATTCACTGTGGAAGAGGCAGAAAATAAAGGGGAATAGTAAACATTTAGGTAACAAAAGCACTCTTGGCAACACGGAAAACCAGGGTTTGCTAATAAACTCTAAGACAGCTCTATTGACAGAAACTGTTTAAAACATCCATATGGCTTGATAAAACAATAAAGCTACCCAATAATATGTGCTGAGATTGGCATTTAAAGGACCTAGTAAATCAAGAAGTCTCTCAAATTAAGTTTAATGGATTTTAAGCCTTATAAAGAATTGGGATTTTTCTATTGGCAATATAGTTTGTTGGATTCAAAAGCAGCCCCTAAATGTATAATATTAAAGGGGGAAAAGGAAGAGAAACAAAACTAGCGCAGGTTTTCCAAAGAGAAAACTTGTGTTATATAACAGGGCCATCTCTTATTTAACAGGGATCTGTGTGGAAAAGATTCTTCATGCTTTTAAGGGTTGAAATAACTCTAGCTTTGATGTGTTAAAATTTGATGTCTGGCAACAGCTTTGATTCTCAGAAATCAACAACAAACATCATCTTGGGAAATAAATAGGGTGTTTTGACTGATGTTTAGATGAATCTATCTTTTCAGATCCTCAAAGAGGAATGTGTTCAATTGCAGAGAGTTTTGCAATTTGGAATATTTCGTACAAGTGGGTTAACACCTTTGGACCCCAAGGGCCCAATGATGCCTAGCTAAATACTCCAACACCTGCTGAGCATGCACACAAGTAAGACTGGCAGGATGTCTTCCTGGTGTACCATCTGAGTAGGTCAGCTGTTTTTAAGTTAAAATTCTTTTAGGAACAACTAGATTTCTGTCATTTTGGGGTATCATTATAATCCATTTCATTTTATGAAAAAAATTAGTCATTTTAATTCACAAAAGCAAAAATGTCCTAAACAAGCTCCTTTGCAGGCTCATAAATTTCAGGCCTCAGAACAAATATAATTATTTCTGGCCTCTAGAATAAGGCAACTTTGGTTGTGCTACTTGAGGTTCTGAGAACCATGGATCCTAGCCTAGTACAGTAACCCTTGAGACAGAACACTGCTTTTCCCAATGGCTTTGACATTGAGACTCTTGGCTGTACAAATACAAAAATACCCAAGATTACCATCAAGTTTCTGAAGAAGATGCAGCTTGTATCTCCACAATGCCACACAGAGGCTTTAAAAGTTAAAAACAAAAAGTCAGGAAAAAATCTATCTATCTACACAGTACATGATTTCAGTATATATATATATATATATATATATATATATATATATATATATATATATATATATGTCAAAATAATTGCCTGGAATTTTTGCTTTTTATCCTACTGCTTTTGTGGGGGTATTTAAAATACCCCCAAACCCCTAAACAAACAAAATAAAAGATCAGATCTTCTGCTTGATAAAATATCCCACCTTGTTAAAGTCCACAGAAGGATATACATATCTGACAATTTCCCACCAAGACCACATTCATTCATCAAAGACATCAAGACACAAGAGTGTTAGATAGGAACCCTGTAAGATTAGGACTCTTGAAAATAGAGAAGATAACTGCTTGCAATTTCAAAGAAGGAACTAATGTACTTACATTTTGCTGCAGGTGAAATGTCGGTCTTTAATGTGTAGACTCTGAAAAGCAAAGAGAAAAAGAGAATATCGTTTTTTAAAAAGTGAATTGTAATGACTTTGGGATGAAAACAGAGTGGACTGCTTCTGAATGTGTATCTCTTGGCTGAGAAAAGAAAGCTCATAAATGAGGAAACACTTAAAAGTGACCAGCTCAGCATGGATGTTCAAGAAGCCTGATTTCTGCAAGAAAAAAAAAAAAATTTGTGGATTGTAGCATTCTGTAAAATGATGGTCTTGAGAAACAATGATATTACTTTCTACGATACTTAATTGAGATAAATAAGCCATTTTTTCTTAAACCAAGAAATGAAAAGTTGTTGCCATCATCCTATATTCAAGATAGTATGTAAAGGTGGGGGATGGTAAGTTAAAATCCCATTTTGTGAATTGAGTTGGACTGGATGACCTCCAAGGTCCCTTCTAACTCTGAAATTCCATGATTTAACAATTATCCTGATATTTTTCTCAACCAAAGAAGATTCACTGATCTCTCTCCCCTATACCAATATTCATTGTGACTCTCTAAAGTGAGGGGTTCTTAACCTTTTTGGGTATGTTATCATAGACCCCTTTGACAGTATGGTGAGGCTCATGGGTCCTTTGTCAGAATAATATTTGTAAAGACTTAAAGCTGTATATGTAGGATGTAGGATTATAAAAGAAATGAAAGGTTGGTGAAAATAAAGATATATATGCAAATACATATATAAACATATATGTATATACATGGGAATATCCTCATCCAAGTTTTCAGATGACATGAAATCTATCCACAGAAACGTGGGTGATAGGGTCCATTGGCCACCTGTTAAGGGGTAGATTGACCACATAATGAATAATGTCTTATATTAATAGTAAGATAATTGTAGAGTATTAGAATAAAAGTCTACAAGGCTCCAAATCTGGACCTTCTACTCTCAGGTTTTTTTAGGGGAGATCAAATCCTGGAAAATACCCCATTTATCATAACATTTAAACTTACTTGAAATTTTTTTCCTGAAAAAAAAATCAATAATTGAAACTTAGAAAGATTTCTGAATTTAGTCAGAGTACCCAGCTTCACATCCCAAATATGCCATTTACTAACTGTGAATTTGGGCAAGTTACAGTTCCACATCCCAACTTTCTTCATCACAGTTTCAATATGCCATGAGTCAGCCTAAGAAAGCAAATGAGAATTTGGGGGAGTTTTGCAGAAAAATGAAGTCAACACATGAAGGCCAGCAGACACACAGAAAAGGTTAGAAATTCAGAAATGTATAAAACATGTGTATAGTATTGTGTAATAGCAACCCAAATTTTATAGTAAGGTACTATAAATACCCCATAAAAGAAAAGGAAAAAAAACCTCAGACTTCTTCTCTGGTATGAAGGGAGGGACAAAAATTTTTACGTGGATTTTCTAGATTGTAGGAGCACTATACTCCTAACCCCCATGATGTAGATAACTGTAATTAAAGTAGAACGACAAGGTACATTACTTAACACAAATTTTTTTTTAGACATTTGAAATTCAAAAGGGCTAAGGTATTTCTAATTCATAATCCATGACTTTTTCTATATCTTTGTTATCAGTGTTCCTTAGTATTCTAAAGACTTTTCAAATAATGAAAGAAATAAAACACATGGTTCTACTCATAAAAACCAGATGCATCAAATGATTCAGTTGCTTAAACACTTTATACTTCTGTTGTAAATAAGAGGAAATGCTCCAACATTTATTTATATTGGGCTGTTTCTTTGACTATATTAGTCTTTTCCCCTTGGAATATCAGTATAATTTGTCAACACTTATAAAACCTTGTGAATAATGTATTTATGGGGTAAAATAAAATTTTGATTTTGCACATAATTTCCACTACTTTACGAATTCTTTTTTTTCAAATTTTTAGAATTTAGAATTTAATTTAATGTAGCTTTGCTTGCATCCTTACTGATAAAATGTCTAAAAGACTCTCTGATGAACAGATTTCAGAAGTAGTAAGAAATATCCCATCTACCTAATCTGATGGTTAACTATCAGGTAGTAGATTCAATGCTGCAAATGCTACAATTGCAATGTGTGAAGCATATACCTCATCTGATACCAGAGATAATGAGTCCACCAGTGAAATTCCTTCCCCTGTGGACAATCCAAAAGGTAATAGGCAATGAAGTTCTTATCAGACCCCTGTTCATAACAAAACAGATGAAGAGCCAAAATGCCTGAAAGGTGGCAATGGGCTGTTGCTTCTCAATCATGTGAGAATTCTTGAAAGAGCTAAATATTATTACACTAAATATTATTATCTAGTCCCTCCAAATATTCTATCACCCATGTTTCCTCCCTTCCCTTCCCTTCCATTCCTTTCCCTTCCCTCCCTTCCCTCCCCTCCCCACTTCACCCCTCCCCTCCTTTTCCCTCCCCTTCCCTCCCCTTCTCCTTTTCCTTTCTTTTTGAATTTGTTAGTGAGTCAATGCTTAGAAACATTTGAGTAACACTCAATACTAACTGGTCTGTTACATTAGAAGAATTAGAGATCATTGGTCTTACTGTCTGTCATTCATGGTGTTACTATTGGAAGAAACCTACTCATAAAATGTACATGGAATAACTCCTTTGTTTAATACAATTATACCACATAATTGAACCCTAGATATGTAATGAGGTATCTTCACTTTCACCTAAAAACTAAAAGGAAGGAAAATCTATCTCAGCATAACTTTTGTCTAGCATCTTCATTGTGGAATCTTTTTTTATTAAAATTGTCAGAAGGCATTTATTCTGATGTATACATAATGGTCAATGAGCAATTGTTGCCTTGCAAGACACACTAAATTTATTCAATATATGCCAAACAAGCCAGACAGATTTGATCTTAAATTTTCATTGGAAATACATACTGAAAACAAATATTTGTTTACCTTTATTTGGGAAGGACAATACTACAGGTAATGATATCACTGTACCTATGGATATAGCATTGAAGGTCATGAATCATTAGTCAGCAATGGCGACAATGAAACCAATAACAATTATTGCATATCCCCTGATCTTTCTTTGAGATGTGCAAAACAATGGTAAAGCATAATTGGACTGTTCATCAAAATTGTAGAGAATTTCTGGAAGTAATAGAAGTCACTACATCAAACTCTGCTTTTGAAATCTACAGAGAAGTTTGTAGTGACCCTGACTTCACACCAGTGTAAGAGATCCAAGTCTGGAATTATTGTGAGTATTCTCCATCCAAATGTTCACATTCCATCAGAGAACAGTCCAAAGTAAAAGTCAAATTCTATCACATTTTAAAATAAGAATAAGACAGGAGTAGATGGTCTTGACCGAATGGCAAGGTGTTACTCAATGAAGCAACAAATAAGAGATGACTTGTGTGTTTTATTTTATCTTCTGGTTTTCCAATTCAATTTTATTTTATTTTCAGTTCTGGGTTCTCTCTCTTCATTCTGCCCATTGAGAAGACAAGGAATACAAAACCCATTACAAATAAAAAGTTGTACCAAACACATTTCCACATTAGCCATGTTGGGAGAGGGGAGACAAGAAAAAGAGAAAAAATGGGCTTCCGTCTGCACTCTGAGTTTGCCAGTTTTCTCTCTGGAGGTGGATAGTATTTTTCAACATGAGTGCTTCAGAACTGAAGTGGATCATTGAGATGATCAGAGTTACTGAGTCTTTCAGTTAATTATCTTTTTATGATATTGCTGTTAATGTGTAAATTGGTCTCCTGGTGCCGTTCACTTCACTTTGTATCAGTACGTATAAGTCTTGTTTGCATCAGTTCATATAAGTCTTCCTTTGTATCATTTCTTATAGCACAAGGGGAGGGGGAGGAGATTTTTATTTTTTTTCCCTTCCACATTTCCCCATTAACAATGTTACTTTGAAGTAGAGCTAATTGACAAGTATAAGATCTTACATCTAGCAAGGAGTAGAGATACATATGATAGACAGATAATACACATTCAAGGAAGGAGCAGCTTTAAGGAGTGGGACCTTCAAAAGGACAGAATAGATCCACTTATGAACTCACGACAGAGTTAGTCTTGGAATTTGATGATTGAGCTGAAAATGGGGCTGCATGGGGGGGAAAAGATTTCCAGACACCCAAGGACCAGAGTTATGAACTGACTTGGACCATATATTCCCTAAATACATGCCTCAGATATTATACTTAATTTTTTGCATGTTGCATCCATGGACTCTGTATTTGTGGGAGAGTGCACCTCAGGTTCACAGGGAGGGAGCTGTTTTGTTTATTGTTTTTGCTATGCTCTTTTGTTAACTGCCTTTGCTATGAGCTACTACCTGTGAGTAGACCTAGTTAGCTGAATGGGGACCCAGCTAGTTGGGTAATTCAGCTTGTCCTCTCCCTCTTCCTCTCCCTCTCCCTCTCCCTCTTCTTCTCCTCTCCAAAGGAAGGTAAAATTTGATGGCCAGAAGCTATCCACTTAACTTGATGTTCACTGACTAGATTCCTTCCCTCCTTCCTTCCTTCCTTCCTTCCTTCCTTCCTTCCTTCCTTCCTTCCTTCCTTCCTTCCTTCCTCCCTCCCTCTCTTCTCCTTCTCTCTCTCTCTCTCTCTCTCTCCCTCTCTCTCTCTCTCTCTCTCTCTCTCTCTCTTTTTCTTTCTTCTTTCACAAAGCCTTAAATCAAGTTCACTCTGAAGTTCATAAATTGGTCCACCATAGCTCCCTGCCCAAACTCTACTTAATGGCTGTATATTGGACCCTCTTGGCTTAGAGTGAATGTCAATGGTGACTGTTTCTCTTTGCTACTTTGCCACCCCCTCCCAGCTTGGATCTTTTTTTCTTTTTTCTAATTAAAGGGGTCATCCCTTGAACCACTTCTTAAAGAGGACTATTCATTGAATGGGCTTTACCTCACTCTGAGATAAAGGCCTAAAAAAGGCCTTAGCCTAAAAGGGTCAGGGTCTCCCATTGCATCCTGGGCCATCTCCAGTCATCCTGATGAATATCTGGTCACTGGATCCAGATGGCTCTGGAGGAGAAAGTGAGACTGGTGGACTGGTGACTGCATAACCCTCCCTCACTCAAATCCAAGTTAACTGCAAGTCATGTCATCATTTCCCTGATGGCATGGTCCTCCTTGAAAATGAAGGACAAACACACAAATCCTGTCTACTGGCTGATTGTGAATGGTAAACACACTGTTCAGGGATTGTGTGCTATGGTACTAGATATTCAGAGTTATCCACAGAACCTGAGGCAGTAGCTACTCTTTGGGGATTTAAGCTGGTAATTTAAGTACTCGTTAGGAGGAGTAACCAAGAAGTGCTCCATACACAAACCACGTTTTGCTAATAGTGATTCAGAATGTGTATGGATATTATAAAGTTGAAACCTTTTGGATGCCTGTTTTCCCTTTGCCAGTTTTTAGAACTATGACAAGGAATACAGGCACTTGGGGCATACATATTCCGTTGAGAGGGCATGGGATCATAGACTGACTTGAGATGGATATTAAGGCTATTCATTTTACAAATGAGAAAACTGAGACTCAGAGCCTTTCAGATACCAAGTGGCTGAGCTTCCAAATTCAGTGCTTTCTCTACTGCTCCATGGCTGCACACATTGGCACAGATGATCTGACCTAAAGGCAGAATTGGAATAAAAGAGAGTATGACCTATAACTTCCAGAAAGTCCCAATTTCATTCCTGTGGGGACTAAAGGGAAGGCAAAGCAGGCCCTGAGAGAGGGGTAACATAATTATGGGACCCTGGTGGTGGTGGCTTGTGAACAGTTGCAAAATGAGATGGAATAGGCCAGCAGAGGATGTTGAGGTAAGGTATGTGAATGGTGGTCCATATGAGAAGAATGCATGGACCTCCATCCCCCTTCCCCTACTCCTCAATGTGGATTTGTTACATAGAATCCTCCTATTAGTTTCAATTCTGCCAAGTTTTGGTTCAGTGAAAAGAGCTGGAAAGATGATTGATTGGGGATGGCGAGGTAAGGATGTTTATACATGTATTATTATTTCACAATTTTCGACATTATGAAGTTAACCAGGCACCTTAAGATGTTATCCTGAAAGCTAGAGAATTTCCCCATGGGCAAAGCATCTACTTTAGCCACTGCATAAAGGATGAAAAGTTTGTTCCTGGATTCATACTATAATAATGCTTTCTCTTCCCCCTCCCCGCCAGCCCTATCCTAAGATCCATGGAAGAGCTTGTTAACAAGGGTAATGTTTGTATAGCACAGAACATCCACATACCCCTGCCTTTGGCCCCACCTAAGAGCCATTCCTGCAGTCTTTGTGCAAAAACATAGGTATAGGCACTTCCGTTTCTCCTCACAATTGTTTAGAGAAAAAGACACTAGCAGTTGTTCTAAGCTATTATCTTTCTTTTGTCCAATTCTATAAAAAAATGGGCTATCTCAGCAGTGATGTGAGAGCCAGTGATTTCACAAAGGACAAATTATCTGGACCTGAACTAGTTCTGATTCATACCTACATCATTCATCCCAGTCGATTAGTTTAGTTCACCTTTTGATTACTGTGATGCCTACAGAGAGAGGTCTAGAGAAGAGAGAACTGAACTTGGACAAAGGAAATACCTGGGTCTGAATTCTGCTTTGAGCATTGCTATCTATGGACTATGAGCCTCTCTGAAACTCAGTGTCTGCATTATAAAATGGAGGGTAATGTTTTTGATAATTGTACTTCAATACAATTGATTTCCTTTGTAATTCTATGCATTTTATTTATTTAAAAACATTATTCAGAGAAAGGATCTACAGGCTTTACTAGACTTCCAAAAGGGTCCATTATACAATTATCATAATAAAGATTAAAAATCCTTGCTGCAGACAAAGATGCAAATTGGTGAGGTAGGATGGGCACTGAATTTTGCATGACTGAGCAAATTAAGTGGACAATTGTCAAATTGTGAAATTTCAGAGTTGAGGACCTTCTAAGTCTTCTTGTCCCACCCACTTCACATACCATAGACATCACTTTATTCCATATCCTTGTGGATACTAGATGACAATAACATTTATTCTATACAGACCTTTAATTTCTAAGGAAAAACATGATATATTGTGGACTCAAAAAATTTTGGACATGCCAGTGTAGATACTGCCTACTATGACACATTCTGCCTGAAATCAGTAAATAGTATTGAAAACTCTTCAAAAACCATGTTCCCTTCTACTTCTTTCAGATAACATGTTGCTAGGAAACAAAAACTTAGAATGCACTCACCTGCTGAGGAAAGGTCTATAGCCTCACAGTGATGGGGCCTGTCAAGGTAACAGGACTGCCTTTAGCCATGAACATGTGAACAAAGAAGGTTGTTTCCTACTTCAAGGTTTCACTTTCATGGATTTCTTCATTTAGATGATACTACTACATTAATTATTGTTTATGCTGAAAGGTATTCAGATGTGTCCTTGAGAGTGTATTGTCAAGAAACAAATGCCATGACACCAAACACTTTTCATTGGAGGTAAATTAAACAACAAAAACTAAGGGCATTCTTGTTTGTGGTTAAGTTCTATTGACTTAGATTTCATCCAAGTTGATGTATTGTTGCTTCAAGCTTATTCTTGCATTATTAAAGAAAAAGAAGTCCCTGAAAACCCATGCCAACATCACCATTCCCATTCACTAGGACATGTTTGACAAGACAGAATCTCTTCTAATTATATCATTTAGTAATCTAATCATGAGTTCCATAAAGACAAGGTATTATATTTTACATAAATTCTGTATCTCTCACAATATCTATCACAGCATTTTGCATACAGTGGGCACTTAACAAATGTTGATTGGATAGGATTGAATCAGACAATAGTTTTGGTAATTCTGTCAATGGTCCTCTCTGTAGCAGTACTGGAAATCTCCAAAGCTGAATTAATTGGATAAGCTCCGTACTGATTTGCCCTAATTAGCTGCATCATCTCTTGGAACCTGCGAAGTAAGTCCTATCTTTCTTTGCCAATATACATTTATTATGCCACCTCTAATTACTTGGAGCAGGATTTGTAAGGGAAGGAAAGGGAAAAAAAGGGAAAAGAGGAAAGCTAGCTCTGTCCTTAGATCAATGGTTATAACTCTGTTGTGAGAATGATCTATACCCTATCTTTATGCACCCCAGGATATTATCTCTAGCCTAGTCATTTAGTAGATCACAGATTTAGAGTTAAAAGGGATTTTGGAAGTCATCTGATACAACCTCTCAATTTATAGATCAGGAAACTGAGACACAGAGAGAGTCAGAGACAGGCCTATAGGCACATTAGTGATATTGAGTCCCTATTTTGTCTTAAAATATTTCATGTTTTCCACATGTTGGGCACTTAATAAGTATTTGTTAAATCGAACAAAACAATTGTCTCCATGTAAAAGGGGGATTTTACTAGTTGGAGAGTCAGGACACTGACATAAAAAGATAAATATTGATGGAAAATTACAGATGCTGACTGCCAATTGAGTGGTCCAGAAAGAAAGGAGTGAAAAGGGCCAATGATTGGCTCTGTATGATTGATTTCTCCTCTCTTCTAAATAAGAGTAGCTGTCAATAGGCCAGAACCTCACTCAATCAAACCAGTCAGAGGTAAGATGACCCATCTAAAAGCAAACACTGATAGCAGTGTAAAGTCCTGCCTCTACATTCTATAAACCACCCCCTCCCACAGCTTCTACCAAAACATACATGATTTCACTTTAAGGGAGAAGGCACAACTTGCCAAGAATAGGTAAATGAAACCTTTATAACTTCTTGGAATGTCTTAATTCTAAGGAGACAATGTAGAACTAAAATTATTATAATAATACATAATATATTTTATATTTTCATATTTATAAACATAATAACAATAAGTATTTATATACATCCCCAAGGTGTTTTACATGTTATCTCGTTTTATCCTCACAACAACCCTGTGAGGGTGACGGCATCTAGTCATTACCCCCACCCCCAATATTCCAACTTCCTCATATGTCTCGCTGCCTCACTAGCACAGCAGGTGTATCTGTGAACTCATGCCTCACTAGAACAGCAGGTGTGTCAACCATCTAGTTTTAGACAGGGCCACAATAGCCAGCCAATCAGAAAGCAACACCAACAGGATATAGAGCAGGATGTTTGACCACTAAATCACAGCCTAAGTGGATGCCTGTGCAATAATAACAAAGAATTGTCCTAAGGTGAACTTATATTATAGAAAAGCTTATTACAGTATCATCATCATACATTAATGCCCCCCCCCCCATGTACGTTCTGACTTATAGATGGACTTCTCTATATGCATTCTGGGTAGCCACATGCACAGCTCCAACAAGGCTGAGGACTCTTCCATATCAATAAACCTTTCTTATAATTTAATAACCATATATTCCATAACAATTTGATTGTATATTTTGCTCTATGAAAAATCCCTGTCTTGGTCTGCTAAGCTGTTGGTTCCTTCTTGGAGCTTAGCCTGCTTTCTGAGAATTATAATTCTCAATATATACCTTTGCTTGGGTTAGAGATGGTCTGAGTCTGTGAATTCTTTTGAGAAGACCCTGCAACACACCTTGAACCTTAATGAGGGAGGCACTATTACCATCCCATTTTATAGTTGAGGAAACTGAGGAGCAGACCATTTAAGTGGTTTTCTTATGATCACTCAGCTTGTGTCAGAGATAAGATCTGGACTCAGATCATCAACTCCAATGCCCACACTCTATCCACTGAGCCATCTCAGCCTCCATAAGACATTAAGAAAGTTATCTTATAGTGGATGCTTCAATCTTACCAGACTGCTGCTCTTCCTTTCAGTCAGTGATCTTTTCTAAACCTGAAACCCTAAACTATCTAAATGTACTTCTAAGGAGAGAATCACACTGGGGCTATTTGGTATACCCTAGACCTCACTGGAAGTTTCTTCTCCTCAGTTACTTACGTTTATACATGCCCTAGTTCGGGCCCTCATCACCTCTTATCTGGTCTATTGTAAAACCTTCCAAACTGATATCTCTGCTTCAGATCTCTTCCAACCCCCAACCCATCCTCAGAGAAACAGCTATCAAAGTGATTTTCCTAAAATTTTGGTCTGACAATGTCTCCCTGGAGTCAGTAAACTCTGGTGGGTCTCTGTTATTTCCAGAATCCTTTTTTCTTATTTAAAGTTCTTTGCAACTTGGCATCTTCTTAATTTTCTAGTCATGTCCACCATGATTTAATCACACTGGACTACTACAAATAATGGCTTAATTTTTCTTCCAATTGCTTAGACTTAATATAGAGACAATGATGGAGAAAATATCAATGATATAGATCAAACTTAAAAGTATGCATGCACATTTTTTGAGAGTTAAACATTTATCAGCACACTCTTGGATAACCCCTGTATTTATGTTGTATGTTTTGACTTATAGATATTATTTCCCCCATTAAAATGTAAACTTCTTGAGGGTAGGGAATATTTTTGCCTTTTCTTTGGATCCCCAGGGCTTAGCACAACATCTGGTCCACAATAAGTGCTTTAAAAGGTTTATTGATTTTATATGGTCCTTATTAGTATAAAATAATAAATTATAAGTGCTTTTTACATTTATAAGTGCTTTATAAATAAAATAATAAATTAGTATAAAATAAATAATTAGTATAAAATTATTAGTATAAAATTTCTGCAAGCAAGCTACTAACTTCAGGCTCAGACAGAAAAATTTGAAAATGATACAGTCACTTCTGAGTCTATACAAGGAAAAATAAAATAAAGATAAAAAGCATTTTTAACCTTTCCTTAATCAGTAATTCTTTCTATAATCATACAAAGTAAAAATATCTTAATGAAAACAGATGTAATTCTTAAACAAGGCAGATTGTTGAATAAGATTGCAAAAATGGCTGTGTTTAAATATATACATGTGTGTACATATTTATGTATATATCCATATATGTATATATGTATATGTAATATATGAAAATATGTACACACATACACATACTTGCAAGCACACTTTTGCCTCTATTAAGCTAGCAATTTTGTCAGTAATCAAAGTCCAGTATAGATATGGATATAATAAAGATCATATGTTCAGATGGCTTAGGTTAAGATTTAATGAGCTGGGAACATCCCTTGGTTACTCAAGAAAATAAAGATTTAAGTGGGTCACTTGAAGACCTCATTTAAGGAGAAGTGGATTCTTTTGAGACTCTTTCTACCACAGAACAACTAGCTAACATTGTATTAGATAGTCCTCTAAGCAAAGATGACTCAATGAATTTCAGTTTAACAGTTAATTTAACTCTAGTAAAGCCATCAGCTAAAATCTAACTGTTAACTTCCAAGATTTCTCCTGTAAAGATGTTCATTTTAACCAATTATTGAATAACCCCTTACTCAAGAAGAAATAGAAAGCTATATAATATCTCAAAACCATTGAGAAAATCTCACATTTCTTGTTATTTGTTTGTTTCACAGAATGTAAAAGTCAAATTCCAGACCTGGTGACCATGCATCACCCCACAATAACATTTAGGATGAAAAGATGCTGGACCTTCCTTTCAATTGAAAAGGAGCACCTGCAAATTTGTTCATGGTAAAGCTAGAGAAGATGGAATTGGGAGGGCCCACAGGGAGGAAAGTTATGTGATAACCGGGCTTTTATCCAGTGGGGCTGGTATCTGGAGCAGACTGCAAAAGAAAAAAGCAAGGAAAGGTCCTTTTTGGAAAGAATGAGAACAAATATGAGAGAAAAGGAATGTGGAAGTTTCTGCCTCATCTCACATGGGATAGATGGCAGAAAAAAGATGTGACATATTCATTTTGCCTGAAAACCCGTTGGACTGGCTTAGTACAGTGACTGTCACACAATAGGTATTTAATAAATATTTATTGACCGACTAAGAGGCCATGTCCTGCTTTTCAGCAATAAAGTATCTCTAGCAAAGAAGAATAATGGTGAGATTCTGGGACATTATAAAGTCAGTTGGTCATTTTCAGTTTTTTCTCCTCAATCTCTTTTAATTCAACAAAAATGTATTAAATATCAGAAGAGAGGTCAGGGTCAGAGATATAAATAAGAGAATCATGTGATAGTTATAGCCATGAGGATAGAATATTTTTCTGTAGGAGAGAGTAAAAAGAAACGAGAGGTAATCCTGTGGCTAAGATGCAAAACCCATGTAGGTTCTAGTAGAGAAGGTGTCACCTGAGAGGTGGGAGGAACACTGAGATAGCTCAATGTCACAAACCCAGAGAAGTACAGTGTTTCAAAGCAAAATCTTTAAATGCTATGAAATCAAGGATGATTAGAACTGGGGATGAGTTGTTACATTCAGTTATGAGGATGTCACTGGTGATTTCAGAGGGAGTAGATTAATAAGATGCTGGGGCAAGTGTCCAAGGGAAAAAAGAATGAGTAAGATGGTAAAGAAAATGGTGGCAACAAGTGAAAGATACTCTTTGAAGAAGCATGGAGATTAATGGGAAGGAGAGAATAGTTACGAGTAGTAGCAGGACTGAAGAAATTCTCCCCTAGTTGAACATTATTTCTAAGTGGAGGGAAATGATCAGGGGGAGAGAAAAAACTGATGGTGAAGGGGTGAGATGGGGAATAATTGATCAAGCAAAGTCCTGAATACTTTAGGAAGAGATAGGACCAAGAGCACAGGCAGAAAGCTTAGACTGAGAAAGGAAAACAGTAAGAAAGAAAGCTAAAGAATTTATTAAGCATCTACTATGCACCAGAAAAGGCAGCTAGGTCAGAGAATAGAGTGCTGGGCCTGAAGTCAGGAAGCCCTGAGTTCAAATCCGGTCTGAGACACTTTTTAGTTGTGTGACCCTGGAAAGTCACTTGACTTCTGTTTGCCTTAATCTAGTAGAGCAAGATGGGGGAGGGCAGAGTCAAGATGGCAGAGTCAAAAAACAGGACTTCCTTGGGCCTCCCACTCCCACCTTCTCCAATTCATGTAAAAATGACTCTAAACAAACTTTGGAGCTACAGAACCCACAAAATGACACAGAGACGCTAACCTCCTGCTGAAGACAATCTGGCAGGCTGGCAGGAAGGGACTCTAGGAGCCGAGGCCAGACCCAAGAAAGTCTGAGGTTTTAGACTCAGGGTGGCCACAACCAGCCACCAGTTGGAAGGACTTCAGATCACCAGCAACTGTGGTGGTTTCCAGAATTATCAACCCATACATGCTAAGGATAAAGTGAGAGGTCAATGCAGTGTGTACTTTGGGGACCTGGGAGTTCAGGAATGCAGCCCAGCCTTTGAGGCTCCATGGGCTTCCAGACACTTCCACATGGCTGCTTCAAAGCTCCAGGCCTGCAGACTGTAGGGGGACCAAGTGTCCAGTCAGAGGGGGAATTGCTCTTGCTTTAACCTGTTTGGATCTGGATAACTGTCTGGGGTGGAGGTCCTGGGGTGCATGACCAGTGTGCCAGAGTATGTGGAGGCTTCAGAGAGGGCAGCCAACTAATAGCTCCAGCAGCTGAGAAAACCCCAGCAATATGGGACAAAGCTCCACCCTCTGGTAGCAGAGTTCTACTGTGGCAAAAAGCTCAAAAGTCAAGTAATTGAGTGGCAACATGAGCAAGCAAGGGAAACAAAGCAAGCACAGCAACCCAACTTTGGTTTCCTTTTTGGGGGACAAAAAGAATCTCAGCATGTAACAGGAGGAAGACAGCAAAGTCAGAACTCCTGCACCAAAAGCTTCTATCAAAAGAATAAGCTGCTTACAGGCCATAGAGGAGCTTAAGAAGGATTTTGCAAACCAAATAAGAGTAGTGGAGGAAAAATTGGGAAGAGAAATGAGAATGATGCAAGAAAATTATGAAATGAGAGTCAACAACCTAATTGAAAAAAAAGAACACCTTAAAAATAGACTAACTCAAATGGCAAAAGAGGCTCAAAAAGCCAACGAGGAGAAGAATGCCTTAAAAAGCCAAATTTGCCAGATGGAAAAAGAATCTCAAAAGCTCACTGATGAGAATCATTCCTTCAGAATTAGATTGGAGCAAATGGAAACTAGTGACTTTATGAGAAATTAAGATAATATTAAACAGATCCAACAAATGAAATGTGAAGGCAATGTGAAATATCTCATTGGGAAAACCACTTAACTGGAAAATAGATCCAGGAGAGATAATTTAAAAATTATTGAACTACCTGAAGCCATGATCAAAGAAAGAACCTAGAAATCATCCTTCAAGAAATTCTCAAGGAAAACTGCCCTGGTGTTTTAGAACCAGAAGGCAAAATAGAGGTTGAAAGAATCCACAGATCAGCTCCTGAAAAAGATTCCAAAAAGAAAACTCCTAGGAATATTATAGCCAGGTTCCAGAATTCCCAGATCAAGGAGAAAATACTCCAAGCAGCCAGGAAGAAACAATTTCAATATTGTGGAAACACAATCAGGATAACACAGGATCTTGCACTTCTACACTGACGGATCAAAGGGCTTGGAATATGATATTCCAGAGGTCAAAGGAGCTGGGATTAAAACCAAGAATCACTTACCTAGCAAAACTGAGTATCATGTTTCAGAGGAAAATATGGTCATACTTTGGAATAAAGGACTTTCAAGCATTCTTGATGAAAAAACCAGAGCTGAATAGAAAATTTCACATTCAGATACAAGAAGCAAGAGAAGCATGAGAAGGCAAAGAGGGAAAAGAAATCATAAGAACTTATCAAAGTTGAGCTATTTACATGTAAAAACGATAATTTTAACTGAAGAAACTTTTCTCAGTATGAGAATAGTTGAAGGAAATAGAAATGTATGTGTGTGTGTGTGTGTGTACATATACATACATATATATGTCTATAGAGGAGGGTATATGAGTGTATGAATACATATGTGTGTATGTATGTGTACAGGTATATATAGACAGAGGGCACAGGACCAATTGAATCAGAAAGGATGATACTTAAAAGGTGAAATTAAGAGATGAGAGAGGAATATAATGAGAGGAGATGGGGAGAGACAGAATGGGGTAAATTATCTCATATAGAAGAGGCAAGGGAAAATGGTTACAATGGAAAGGAAGAACAGGAAGGCAAAAAAGGGAATGAGTCAACCTTTTTCTCATTGAATTGGGTTTAGGGAGGGAATGACATACACAGTAAATAAGGTATCTCACCCTACAGGAGAGTAGGGGGGAAAGGGAAGAGAGGGGTATGATGGAAAGGAGGCCAGGCTAGGGAGGAGGGAAGTTGGAAGCACCCACTTTTGAAAAGGGACAAGATAAAAGTAGAGTATAGAACTAGTGGGGGTGGGATAGGAAGGAGGGAAATATACTCAGTCTTTTACAACATATCCACTATGGAAATGTTTTGCATAGCTACACACGTACAACCTATATTGAATTGCTTATCTTCCCAGTAAAGGTGGGTTACAAGGGTTAATTCAAAGGTTTAAAATGACATGTTTAAAATACATGTATGCTATTATTATTATTACTATTACTATTATTATTATTATTTTACATTTAACTGGGAAATAAGATATATAGGCACTGAGGCATAGAGATCCACCGTGCTCTACTGGAAAGTTGGGGGAGATATGGGAGAAAGCAGATTGGGGGAGGGGATATTCAGTGGGATTGCTGTTTTGGGGTGGTGGACAGGAGAAAAATAGGGAGAAAATCTGTATCTCAAAATCTTGTGGAAATGAACGATGTAAACTAAAAAAAAAAAAAAAGAATAAAGGACCAACAGCAACAACAACAACCCCAAGGCCCTAAATCCTGACTTCTATGCTTTGCTTTAGTCAGTACCCTTTTCTTCACCCTAATTACCTTGAAATGAAATAAAGTATTAATATGTGTTTTACTATAAAAAATATCTAGTAGAGCAAAAAATGGCCAACCTCTCCATTATATTTCCCAAGAAAACCCTATGGACTATATTGGTGGACTATATTGGTAAACTATATAGCCTATGGGGTCATGGAGAGTCAGACATGATTGAATGAATCAACAACATGTGCCAGACACTCTAAGTGCTTTATAAATATAATTCCATTTGATCCTCAGAGCAACCATAGGAGGCATTACAGTTATCCCTTCCACAATACATGGATAAGGGGGAATATTAGGGGCATGGTGCCCCCATGACCTGGAAAACCAGTAAAATGTTTTGGCCCTCTCTTCATACCAGAGCAACATGAATTCTTTCTTTTTATTTTATGGGGTGTTTATGGTATCTGATTGTAAAATTTGGGTTGATATTATATAATTCTATACATACAGTTTATGTATTTTTTAGTATCTAAACTTTTTCTGTGTGGTCTGCTGGCTTTCATGCATCTGCAGCTTCTGCAAAACTCTTGGAAATTTCTCATTTGATTTCGTCTGCCAACCGATGATATATCTGAACCACAATGGGAAAAGTCACAATGTGGGGGGATAACAGGGTCACACAGCTAGTATATACCTGAGGCTGTGCTTGAACTCAGAATTTTCTGACTCTAGATCCAACTGTTCTATCCACTGTGGCACCTACCTACCCCAATAAGGGAGAAGAAAAGTAGGGATGAAGACCTACCTACCCCAATAAGGGAGGAGAAAAGTAGGGATGAAGATAACAGATATTTTGAGATAAGGAAAGTGAGGTTAAGAGGTCCAGAAGAAGACTTCTTAGCCTATTCCTACTAAATACCTTTGCTATTCTAGTTTGAGAGGAAAGAAAGCATACTCCATAAGCAAGGAATATTAACCCAGACACCCTAAAGTAATTCCCTAACCTCTCAAGGCCAACAGGAAAGTCTGCACAAATTTGATGGAAAGGACTAGACAGAACTGAAGCCCAGCAATTTCTTGCAGAAGTGTGAAGGAAACCTTTAACAGTCTATTGACATAATCAAAGTCAGCAAAGTTGGGAATTGCTTTAATCAATACCACATGGGAAAATATAACAAAATGAGGTAATTGCCTATGAAAAGAAATTTAGAGTTTTTCCTTCAAAAGGATGACTGCAATATCACTTTCCATGATAAATGAAGACTATAAACACATTGTCAAAAATATACATTGTCCAATGAATTAGAACAAAAATATTTTAGTTTGCTGTCAGTTAACTAGAAAAAGTTTAGATCTTAATTCAGGCCCAGGCAGGAATGATCTAATCGGCTACAAATAGCCTTACAGAGAGCGTAAGTCATAAAAATTGCAAACAGATGATATGTAAATAAATATTTGCATCAAATGAAATAAATATTTAGAAGTGCTGAAAGCTCCCAATTATCTTGTTTTAATTGGTTCACATAGTAACTCATTTTTGACCAATGTACTTGGCTAATTAACACTTCAGTAGATGTAGACCTTAGGGTTTTATATCTCCCATGCTTTTGAACATTACAGGATTGTATACAGTGACTTCCTTACATTCATGGTTGGATAAATAAACCCTTTTTTGGAATAATACATATGTAGTTATGCACCAGGTGTTTCTTAAATGCAGGGTGATCTTTCTCCAGAGAAAGAGACTTAGGAAAAAAGACTTGTGCTGATTGGCTGAGACTGTGGCACCAGATTCAGGGTGAAGAGAAAAATCTCATAGGAAGTGTTGAGGGTTGTATCAAAATGCTGGTGTCCTGATGCTGGCTCTATGGTAATAATAGATGGTTGTAAACAATTCCTGGGCCTTCCAGGACTTGTCATTCTGAGATCATTAATAGGATGGGAAATGACCTGGGTGTGCTATTTCACCAAACCAAGAGCAACATTCTCAAGATAGCTATTTTTCCCTCATTCTTCTCTACTGACACACTGTCCACATGAAAGCAAATAACTTGGCACTCAACAGCCATAGTAACTGGCACAGATCTCTTCATATTGAAAAACTTGCAGGGGACAACTTTTTTTTCTCAATTAAATGCAACTAATATCATTACTTATTTATTTTGTACAGTGTCTTAATGCATATGTTCAATTAATCAATCAGTCATCACATCTTTGTTAGCCACATACTATACTAAATACACCTCGCTACAAACTCTAATAAAAGATCAAGAAGAGTCACTCCCTGCCCTTGGGAGCTAATAAATAAGGAAGGGAGGCAGAAAGTTAATAATCATGATGAAGATGAAGAAAGATAATAATAATAATTCAAACCAGCATATATCATATACCATTGAATGACGGAGAGAGTCAATGAAAAATGACAGTATAATTAGATGAATATGGACCCAATTGAATTGCCCGACTCAAACGGTAGTCATTAACATTTCCAATGTCAGCTGGGCAGGATAACGTCAGTAAAAATCACCCAGGGATCTGTGCTATTATATTTAACATTTTATCAATAATTTTGATATTGATGTCCAAATATCGCTATCACATTTGCAGATGGCATAAAGCTAAGATAGATAATTAACACATTGGATGATAGAGTCAGGATCTTGGATGCCCAAGACTTCTAGGTGGTATCTATCAGGTCTGCATCAGGAGACAGAACCAATTCTTTTTTTTTTTGGAGGGGGGAAGGTAGGGCAATTGGGGTTAAGTGACTTGCCCAAAGTCACACAGCTAGTAACTGTGTCAAGTGTCTGAGGTTGGATTTGAATTTAGGTTCTCCTGACTCCAGGACAGGTGCTCTATTTACTGAACCACCTAGCTGCCCCAACAGAACCAATTCTTGATTGAAGATTACTCAACAAGAAGAGGTAAGAGAGAGGGATAAGGCCAGCACTCATATTGGGCCATCAGAAGATGCAGCAGAAGGCAAGAATGATTTTCAGAGGGTAGAGCCTGGTCCCAATTGTCATGTCTAGCTAAAACTGTAACAATAGCAACATCCTAACTACAGAGGTAACAGGGCATCAACCCAAACAAAAAATGTAGAAATAGGTTGAACCTGTTCTTAACACAAAGTCTTAATCTAGGAACCGAGGTGAGAAACATCAATATAAACAGGGCAGGAAGCTCAGAGCAAATGGATCTTGTTCAGTTACACTGAACCTTTAGAACCTTCAAGTGAGCTTAAAGCATTTGGTTGGGGCCATAATCTGTCCACTGGAATTTTAACCAGGGATAAGTCTACAGTTGTGTTGCCAAAACCCAAATTAGAATAGGGATTCAGCAAAGCTCAGAGAAGAAGTATAGCCATCAGACTACGTTAGACCACTTCGGGTGTGCTGAAATTTTCTAACTCCCTGGTCTGAACTGATTCTGATATCCTTGAAGAACATGGTACTGAACATCCAGAAAAGCTCTAGCAGAATTCCAGAAAATACACATCAGGACCAAAATATGCCTTGATATTACCTCTGGAAAGTAGAGCCTGGCCCTAATATCAAGTCCCAATTCAGGTAATAAGGTTGGAAGAAGGAATAAATAAATAAACAAGATACCAACAATAAAAAAAATTATGTTAGGGGGTGCCCAAAACACAAATCCATAAGAAGAGAACAATTCCACAACATCCACAAACAAAGCCTCTATGTACATATACGTACTTTGGCCACAAGTTCAATTAGGATCACTGGAAAAAGTAGCATGGAGATAAACTAGAGGCCTTTTCAATATGATCAGGGATAAAAGCAAGGATGACCATTATCAACATTAGTATTTGACATTGCACTAAAAATGTTAGTTATGACAATAAAACAAGAAAAAGAAATTGAGGCAGTAAGAATCAAAGAAGAAGCAAAAGGATTGCTTTTTCCAGATGATATTATGGTTTATCTTTAAAAACAATGTAAATGAAATGAGAAATTAGCAAGTATTTGTTCAACTATCTGCCAATAAAACTAACAATATAAATTAATTTTGCAAAATTAAATTTGCAGAAACAAATGAACACAAGAGAAATTATGCAAAGCAATTTAAGAAAAAAATTAATAGGCCATAAATGAACTCCTAAAGGGAGAAAAATAAGAAGGATAAAATAAATTTACAAATTAATTCTATCAAACATTAAAAATGAATTTCAGTATTATATAAACTATTTATAAAAGGGCTCCTATCAAATCTTTCTATGATACAAATGTAGCCTTTATATCTAAACCAGGGAAAATTAAAGCAGAGAAAGAAAACCAAAGATAAATATTCCTAATATCTACCAGTGAAAAAATTAAATAAAATAATAGTTAAGAGGTCATAGTAACATCACAAAAAGTATTTACTGTGATATAGATATAGAGATGGTTTAATAATAGGGAATCTATAAATATATCATATTAGTAGCAAGAGCAATAAAATCTTACATAAAGATACATAAAAGGCTTTTGACAAAATTCAATAACTACCTCTATTAAAAATCATACATCTTATAGGAATAAGATGTATGATTGACCCTTAATATGGTCAACAGTATCTTTTTAACACCAGGAATCAGCATTAAATAGCATGGAGATAAACTAGGGTCCTTTTCAATATGATCAGGGATAAAAACAAGGATTATCAACATTAATATTTGACATTGCACTAAAAATATTAGTTATGACAATAAAACAAGAAAAAGAAATTGAGGCAATAAGAATCAAAGAAGAAGCCAAAGGATTGCTTTTTCTAGATGACATGATGGCTTATCTAGTGAACCAGAGAGTCAGCTAAAAAGTAATTGAAACAGTAACTGCAGCAAATTTGCAGAATATGAGATAGTCACATAAATTATTAATATGTCTGTATGATTACCTACAAAATCCAGCAGGAAGAAATAGAAAGGGAATTTTCATTTCAGAAAACTACAAAATGAATGAAATGCTTGGAAGCCTACCTACCAAGATACACAGAGAAACTTTGTGGATATAATTGCAAAATAATTTTTATAGAAATATAGATCTAAATTAGTGAGCAAATATTAACTATTCTTGGGTAGGCTGATCCACAATAATAAAATGGCAATATTAGCTAATTTAATTCACTTATTCAGTGTAATACCAAACTACCAAATGATCCTAGAATCAGAAAAAATAATAATGAAATTCATCTGGATTTCATTTGGACCAAAGGTCAAGAATCTCAAGGGAAATAATGGAGAAAAAAGTGAAAAAGAAGGAAGTTTTGCAATATCAGATCTTAAGCTATATATAAAGCAATAATTATAAAACAATGATTTAGTACTGGTTTTTAAAAATATAGAAGATGATCAGTAGAATAGATGGGTTATACATATAGAAGCACAATCATGTTGATAAACACAAAAAACACAACTATTAGGTTAAGTACTTACTATTTGACAAAACTGGGAAACAAAAATTAGGTTTAGACCAACACCTCACACAATATACCAAGATAAGCTACACATACACAGACATACACACACATGCACTCACACACACATGCACACAGACGTGATTTATATTTAACAATCTGCATAATAAATTAGATGAATAAGGAAGAAGTTACCTTTTGGGTCTAGGACAGGGGAAGAGTTCATGATCAAATGAGTTACAAAAAGTTAAGCATATAAAAAGGACAAATTTGATTACATAAAATTTGAAAGGTTTTATACAAATAAAATCAATATAGTTAAAGTTAGAAGGGAAACAGTTAATTGGGGAGGGGAATAGGAAACTACAGGATGTTTTTGCTATAAAGTTCTCATTTCTAAGAAATATAAGCAGTTGATTCAAATGTATAAAAACAAGTACCATTTCCCAATAGATCAATGGTCAAAGGATATGAATAAGGAAACTTTCAAAGGAAGAAATTTAATCAACAATTATATGAAAAGCTACAAAATTATGAGCAAATACAGAAAGGCAAAATAAATCAGTTCTGAGGTTCCCTCTCATATCCATCAGATTGGAAAAAAAATGATAACTATGGAAATTATTGAAGAGACCTTGGGAAAACTGGAATGTTAAGGCATGGCTGTAACATTAAGTTGGTCTAATCATTTGAAAAAACAATTGTAACTATGCTTCCAAAGACTCTAAACTGTATATATCGCTAGACCTAATGAAACCACTACTAGGCCTATATCACAAACAGATCAAAGAAAAAGAAAAAGGTCCTAAATTTAAAAAGATTTAACAGTTCTTTTTGTTGTGGCAAAGGAAATGCCCACATGGAGAATTTCTAAACAATTTATGTCATATCAATGTGATGAAATCTTCCTGTTCCATAAAAACATGATCAAAAGATAGTTTCAGAGAAATTTAGGAAGATTTATATGAAATGATGCAGAGTGAATGGAGAATTCAGAGAACAATTTATATATACAATAACAACATTGTAAAGAAAAACAACTTTGAAAGACAAGAACTCTGATCAATGTAATGATCAACCACTATTTCAGAGAACTAACAAAGCGTGCTACTCACCTCCTGAGAGAGAGGTGATGGATGAGATGTGTTCTGGACATGGAGAATTTGTTTTGCTTGACTAAGCATATTAGTTACAAGGGTTTTGTTTTTCTTTTTTTTTTTTTAAGTGAGAGGGGGAAATAGGGGAGAGAGGAAAGCTAAGAATAGACTCTCATTCCCTTTCCCACCCCCAAATGAAAAGAGAAGAAATGGAAAGCCAGAAGAAGTTACAGATATGCAGGATAGCTGTAAAAGTCACACGTTGAATACATCATATGCTTAAAAAGAAATGCACTATACAATAAAGAATTATAATTTCATGTATAATCCTCTTAGTTTCTGCAGTACATATAAAAATCCTGCTTTTATGTGGTGTTTATTAAATTCAGAAAAAAAAAAATAAGAAGGCTATTGTAACAGTCCAAGGAAGAAGAAATAAGGGCCTGAAGTAAAATGGTGGCTGTGTGATAGTGAGAAAGGGTCAAAAATGAGAGCTGCTTATTCTCTTTACTTCATATAAAGATTTAATTCTGCAAATCCTCTGCCATGGTCTTCCCTCATTCTTTTGTTTTTCCCTTTATGTTTCATTGTGATATGAAGGTATCTGAGTTCTCTAAGGTTATGTTGCTGAAACACATCTTTGGACAATTTGTACCAAGCAGGAAAGTCTCTGATCATTGATCTAGTGATGGATATGTCTGTGTATATGTCACCACAGGCCTAGCCTGGCTGAGTTTAAAGAAGCCCATTAAATTCAAATAAAAAATTAGAAAAAGAACAAATAAAAATAACTACTTCAATACCATAATGGAAATCCTAAAAATTAAAGAAGAGATTAATAAAATTTAAAGGTTTTTTTTTAAATAACCCATTGAATTAATAAATAAAACTAGCAGCTGGTTTTATGGGGAAAACCCCTAAGAAAATAGGTAAAGCATCAGTTAATTTGATTTAAAAAAAAAGAAGAAAACCAAATTGCTTTGTTCTTTTGTCATGTCTGACTATTTGTGACTCTTTGGACCATACTGTCAATAGGGTTTTTTTGATAAAGATACTAGAATGGTTTGCCATTTCCTTCTCTAGAGGATAAAGACAAATAAAGATTAAGTGACTTGCCTTGGGTCATACAGCAAAAAGTAAGTGTTTGAGGCTGGATTTAAATTCAAATCTTCTATAAAGCCAATCACAAGCAGCTCTCCTGTGGACTGCTGCTGTGAATAGCTTTAAGAATCTAATCACACAGTATAGTGAACTATATATTCAGTAAATAAACTAAAGCAAAACATTCAAGAAACTAAAGCACAATATTCACAACAATGTAACATAACAACTTATTACTAAGGTGGCCACATAGTCTTAAACAAAACATATCATTTAGTAAGTCACAATCTCCTCAAATAATATAGAGTACCCAAGTCAAGTCTTCTTTCATTTTGACTCCAGGCTGGCTTCCAATCATCCTTAAGCCAATCATCCTTAAGGGGTAGCAGAAAGTACAAACACCATCCATCCCTAGATAACAGTAAGTTACAATATCATCAGTCAGCATTGAGTACCCAACTCTTCTTTCATCTTAACTCAAGGCTGACTTCCAAACCTCATGGCTCTTCTTCCTTGCTCTCAGCTTTTGCCTGGATTCACATGTAGGCAGCTCTCTGCTCCAGTTCTATATCTCAGCCCACAGGGACTATTCCACTTCAAGCCCTTTGCAGTTTCTGTTTCTAGGAAGACAAAGCTTAACAGAGCCACAACAATATTTATACACAATGCAGGCACTATCATCTCAATTCACTTTCTGTCTGACAAAGTAACACAAACCAACAGACAAAGCTTCTGTCTGAGAAATCAAATATAAATCAACAGTAAAGTTCCAGGATTTCTGTAAGCAGCAGTAAAGTTGTCTTTCAGGGCTTCTGGTAAAGTTCTCTTTCAACAGACAGAATGCTGCATTTTGACAAAGTAACATCAACACAGACAGAATATAGAGATATAGTGCTGGACATCACAAACATTCTCCCTCTCACTTCTGCTTGGTCCCAGCTCATGCTTGAGTTTTTATCTGCCTTGATCCTTCCTGTTCCACCCTTCCTGTTCCACTCTTTCAGCAAGATCCTCCCACTGTGCGCTCCATATGATGAGGTTAGGCCTATTAAGGGCAGGCAAGGTCTCCAAACTCCTTTAGACCTATTAAGGGCAACACACATGTATATTGTTTCCAACAAAGACTTGACATAATCAAAGGCAAGGCTCAAAGGCACTTGAATAGCTGAAATAAGCAGCAAAGTACTACTCTGCCATTACATCTTCTTGATTCCAGACTCAACAGTCTATTCACTGAGCCACCTAGCTGTCCCTATCAAAAATGAAAAGGGTGAATGTACCACTAATGAAGATGAAATTAAAACAATTATTAGGAGTAATTTTACTCAATTACCTGCTAGGAAAACTGATAATCTAAGTAAGATGGATGAATATTTATCTATCTGAAACCAAGATCAAGCATTATCTGTAATGGGAATAAACTTGAAGCCTTCCCAATATGATCAAGGGTGAAACAAGGATGTCTATTATCACCATTATTACTCAATATTGTACCAGAAATATTAGCTATAATAATAAGAGAAAAAAAGAAACTGAAGGAATAAAAATAGTCAATGATGAAACAAAATACTTTTTTTTGCAGAAGATATGTTAGTATACTTAGAGAATCTGAGGGAATCTACTAAAAAGCTAGTTGAAACAATGAACAACTTCAGCAAAATTACAGACTATAACACACATAAATCATCTGCATTTCTATATGGCTCCAACAAAACCCAGCAGAAAGGAATAGAAAAATTAATTTAAAATAACTGCAGATAATGTAAAATATTTAGGAATCTACTTGCCAAAAAAAAGGGTAGTATATGAACATAATTACAAAATACTTTCCTCAGGAAGACATATCTAAACAATTGGAGAAATTTTAATTGCTCATGGGTAGGCTGAGCCAATATAATTAAAATGGCAATTCTACCTAAGTTAATTTACTTATGCACTGACATACCAGTCAAACTATCAAAGCATTATTTTACAGAACTAGAAAAAATGACAACAAAATTCATCTAGAAGAATACAAAGTCAAAAATATAAAGATAATTAATAGGGAAAAAATGTGGAGAAAGGTGGCCCAGCAGGTCCAAATTTTAAACTGTATTGCAAAGCAGTAATCATCAAAACAATCTGGTACTAGCCAAGAAATAGAATGGTGGATCAGTGGAATAGATTAGGTATATAATAGACAATAGTAAATGACCATAGTAATCTAGCGTTTAATAAACCCAAAGATCCAGGCTTTGGGGTTAAGAATTTACCTACCATTTGACAAAAACTGCTGGAAAAACTGGAAAGCAGTTTGGCAGGAGCTAAGCATAGACCAACATCTCATACTGCATATTGAAATAAGGTCAAAATGGGTATGTGATTTAGACATAAAGGATGACATCATAAGTAAATTAGTGGACTGTGGAAAAATACACCTGCTAGCTTTATGGATAAGGGAAGAGTTTATAAGCAACTGAGGGAGAGTGAGAATTACAGGAAGTAAAATAGATAATTTTGATTATCGGAAATTCAAAGCTTTTGTATAAACATAACTAATGCAACTAAAATTAGAGGGAAAAACCACAAACTGGGAATTATTTTTTTTACAATTTCTCTGATAAAGGCCTCATTTCTCAAATATATAGAGTAACAATTCAAACTTGGAAAAATAAGAGCCACTCCACAGTTGACAAATGGTCAAAGGATATGAATAAAAAGTTTTAAGAAGAAGGAATCAAAGCTATCTATAGTCACATAAAAACACTCTAAATCACTATTGATTAGAAAAATGCAAATTAAAGCAATTTTGAGATACTACTTCACTGGTATCAGATTGGCTAACATTACACAAAAAGAAATGACAAATGATGGAGAGGATGTGGAAAAATTAGGACACTAATGCACTGTTAGTTGGGTTGTGAACTAGTCAAACCATTTTGAAGAATAATTTGCAATGACCAAAGGGCTATAAAACTGTGCATACCTTTTGACCCAGTAATCATTACCAGGCCTATGCCCCAAAGAAATCAAAGAAAAGGGAAAAGGATCTATTTGTACAAAAATACTTACAGCAGTGTTTTTTTTTTTTTTGGGTGGCAAAGAAATGGAAATCAAGGGGATGCCAATCAATTGAGGAATGACTGAACAAGTTGTAATATATGATTGGGATGGGATACTATTGTGCTAGGAGAAATGATGGAGATGGTTACAGAAAAATCTGGGAAGACTCATGTGAACTGATGCAAACTGAAGGGAGTAGAACCAGGAGAACATTGTACACAGTGACAGCAATGTTGTAAAGATGATCCACTGTGAAAGATTTTCCTACTCTGATCAAACAATGATCCAAGACAGTTCCAAAGGTACCACGATGAAAAATGCAATCCACCTCCACAGAGAGAACTGATGAACTCTGAATGCAAATTGAAGCATACTTAAAAAAAACAACAACTTTATTTTCCTTGTTTCATTTTTGTCTGTTTTCTTTTGCAATATG